>JARQOD010000092.1:0-232717 GCA_033576555.1 Oophaga sylvatica
CCCACCCTGGGACAAAGAAAAAAGTTAAAAATTAAAAAATAACATGTTATAAAAAAAACCAAAATAAAAAAAAAAAAAAAAAAATATCCCCAATAAATTCATTTCTTCCTGTAAAAAAAAAAACCCAAAACAATAAAAGTACACAAATGGTATCGCCGCGTCCGAACGACCCCCCCTAAAAAAACTGTTCCCCTATTAACCC
This sequence comes from Oophaga sylvatica, assembly GCA_033576555.1. Lineage (NCBI taxonomy): Eukaryota > Metazoa > Chordata > Amphibia > Anura > Dendrobatidae > Oophaga > Oophaga sylvatica. The sequence continues at coordinate 203 of JARQOD010000092.1, forward strand.
CTTTAAGTGGAACCCCTTAAAAAAAAAAAAAAAAAACGAAGCAAAAAACAATGCTTTATCATCATACCGCCGAAAAAAAAGTGGAAAACGCCGCGATCAAAAAGACCGATATAAAAAAACAGGTACCGCTGAAAACCACTTGCCCCGCAAAAAACACCGCCATCAGCTCATCCGAAAAAAAAAAAATTATACCCTCCAGAATAAAGCGATGCAAAAATAATTATTTTTTAAATAAAATTTTTTTTATTCTAAAAAAGCGCCAAAACAAAAAAAAATGATTAAATAGGACGCCATAACGTACTGACCCGAAGAATAAAACTGCTTTATCAATTTTAACCACACCGAAACAATAAAAACGCCTCCCCCAAAAGAATTCTGAATTGCTGATTTTTGTTCATTCTAACCTCCCAAAAAAACGAAATAAAAAGAAAATCAAAAAATGTCACCTCTAAAAAAATGGACAAATAAAAACTCAACTCGTACCGCAAAAAAAAAGACCTCACATGACTCTGTGGGCCAAAAAATATGCAAAAATTATAGCTCTCAAAATGGGGCGATGCAAAAAAAATTTTGCAATAAAAACGTCTTTTAGCTGACAGCTGCCAATCATTAAAAAACCCCGCATAAATTTAAAATCAAACCCCCCTTTATCACCCCCTTAGTTAGGGAAAAATAATAAAAAAAAAAATTTAAATTTTTTCCATTTTCCCATTAGGGTTAGGGTTCGGCTAAAGAGGTTAGGGTTGGCACTAAAGTTGGTTTAAAGGGGTTTTGGGTTGGATTGGGGGTTTGGTGTTAGGGTTAGGTTTGTGGTTAGGGTTGGGACAGGGGTTTAGGGTGTGTTGGGGTTAGGGTTGGAGTTAGAATTGGGGGTTTCCCGCTTTTTAGGGACATCAGGGCTCTCCAAAAGGACATGGCTTCTGATCCAATTTCCAGCCAATTCTCTTTTTAAAAAGTCAAACGGTGCCTCCTTCACTTTTGAGCTCTGCCATGCGTCCAAACAGTAGTTTATCCCCAATAGGGGTATCAGCGTACTCTGGACCCCAAAGATTTATTGTAAAATTTGTCCTATTTCTTCGTTCCCCTTTGGGAAAATAAAAAAAGGGGCGAAAATACATTTTTGTACAAAAAAAAAATATTTTTTTTTTTTTTTTAAAACGGCTGTACATTAAAAACTTCTGTAAGCACTTGGGGCTTCATTTAGGCTCACCCACAACCTAGATAAGTTCCTTGTGGGGTCTATTTTCCAAAAATGGGTCACTTGTTGGGGAATTTCCACTGTTTTAGGCGCATAGGGGCTCCCCAAAATGCGACATGACGCCCCCAACCATTCCATCAAAGTCTGCAATCCAAAACGTCACACTTCCCTTCCGGCCCCGACGTGTGCCCAACAGATTTTCCCGCCCACATATTGGGTACAGTGTACCAGGCCCAAATTGGACAACAACTTGGGTTCCAATTTCTTCTGTTACCCTTGTGAAAATTAAAAATTGGGGGGAAAAAAACATTTTTGTAAAAAAAAAAAAAAAAAAAAAAAAAAGATTTTTTTTTTTAAACGGCTGTACGTTATAAACTTTAGTGAAACACCTGGGGTTCAAAGTTCTCACCACAATCTAGATAAGTTCCTTGAGGGGTCTATTTTTCCAAAATGGTGTCATTTATGGGGGTTTCCACTATTTAGGCAGATCAGGGCTCTCCCAAACACACATGGGTCCACCAATTCTGCGTTGAAAAATCAGACGGGGGCTCCTTCCCTTCAAACTCTCCCCGCACCCAAACAGGGTTTACCCCCACATATGGGGTATCAAACGCACTCGGACAAATTGCACAATAACTTTTGGAGTCTTGTTACCCTTGGAAAAAAAAAATTGGGGTGAAAAGATCATTTTTGTGGAAAAAAAAAATGATTTTTAAATTTTACGGCTCTACTTATAAACTTGGTGAACACTTGGGGTTCAAATTGCTCACAAAAATCAGATAAGTTCCTTAGGGGCCTATTTTCCCAAATGGGGCATTTTTTGGGGGGGGTTTTCCCCTTTAGGCACATCAGGGGCTCTCCAAATCAACATGGCATCCAAAATCAATTCCAGCCAATTTTGTTGGGAAAAAGTCCAAATGGGCCCTTCCATTCTGAGCTCTGCCGGCGCCCAAACAGTGGTTCCCCCCCCCACATATGGGTACAGCGTACTCAGGACAAATTTACAACAACTTATTGGTCCTTTCTCCTGTTACCCTTGGGGAAAATAAAAAAATTTGTGACTAAAAATAATTTTTGTGGAAAAAAAAAATAGGTTTTTTTATTTTCATGCCCCCGGGGAAATTTGCAACTTGTGGAAGACTTGGGGTTTCAAAGTGCTCACCAAAGATCAGATAAGTTCCTTAGGGGGTCTAGTTTCCAAAATGGGGCACTTGTGGGGGTTTCCCCTTTTAGGCTCATTGGGCATCTGCAAATTGGAACATGACCCCCATTAACTTGCATTCCAAAACGTTACACTTCCTTTCCAAGCCCTGCCGTGCGCCCAACAGTTTCCCCCCCCCACATATGGGGTATCAGCGTACTCAGGACAAATTGACAACAACTTTTGGGGTCCAATTTCCTTGGGAAAATTAAAAAATTTGGGACTAAAAAATCATTTTTGTGGAAAATTGATTTTTTTTTTTTTCACACCCCAGGCTTTATAAACTTTTGTGAAACCTTGAGGGTTCAAAGTGCTCACAACAGATCTAGATAAGTACCTTAGGGGGTCTAGTTTTCCAAAATGGTGTCACTTTGTGGGGGGTTTCCCTGTTTAGGCGCATCAGGGGCTCTCCAAACGCGACATGGCATCCAATCTAAATTCCAGCCAATTTTTAGTTTGAAAAAGTCAAACGTCGCTCCTTACCTTACGAGCTCTGCCGTTGCCCAAACAGTGGTTTTCCCCCACATATGGAGTATTGGCGTACTAGGGAAATTGCATAACAACCTTTATCTGTCCATTTTCTCCTTTTACCCTTGTGAAAATAAAAAAAAAGTTTGTAAAAGATAATTTTTGTGGCTAAAAAGTAAAATATTCATTTTTTCCTTCCACGTTGCTTTAGTTACTGTGAAGCACCTGAAGGGTTAATAAACTTCTTGAATGTGGTTTTGAGTACCTTGAGGGTGCAGTTTTTTTAGAATGGTGTTCACTTTTGGGTATTTTCTGCCATTTAGACCCCTCAAAGTGACTTCAAATGTGAGGTGGTCCCTAAAAAAAATGGCTTTGTAAATTTTGCTGTAAAAATGAGAAATCGTGGTCAACTTTTTAACCCTTATAACTTCCTAAAAAAAAAAAATTTTGGTTCCAAAATTGTGCTGATGTAAAGTAGACATGTGGGAAAATGTTATTTCTTAACTATTTTGTGTGATATATTTCTCTGTTTTAAGGAATAAAAAATTCAAAGTTGAAAATTGCAAATTTTAAAAATTTTCGCCATATTTGCATTTTTTTCAAAAATAACGCAAGTTATATCGAAGAAATTTTACCACTAACATGAGTACAATATGTCACGAGAAAACAATCTCAGAATCGCGAAGATCCGTTGAAGCGTCCAGAGTTATAACCTCATAAAGAGACAGTGGTCAGAATTGTAAAAATTGGCCCGGTCATTAACGTGCAAACCACCCTTGGGGGTGAAGGGGTTAATAGCGGGTTTTTAGATTGGCAGCTGTCACACGCTAAAAGACGCTTTTTTTGCAAAAAATAGTTTTTGCATCATCAAATTTTGAGATCTATAATTTTTCTATATTTTGGCCCACAGAGTCATGTGAGGTCTTATTTTTTGCGGGACAAGGTGACGTTTTTATTGGTACCCATTTTTGGGCATTTTGACATTTTTTGATCGCTTTTTATTACGATTTTTGGGAGGCAGAATGGACAAAAACTAGCAATTCAGAATTTCTTTTGGGGGAGGCGCGTTTATACCGTTCCGCGTGTGGTAAAAATTGATAATGCAGTTTTGTCTTTCGGGTCAGTACGATTACAGCGATACCTCATTTGTATCATTTTTTTATGCTTTGGCGCTTTTATACAATAAAAACGATTATATATAAAAAATAATTTATTTTTGCATTGCTTTATTCTGCGAGCTATAACTTTTTTTATTGTTTCGCTGATGATGCTGTATGGCGGCTTGTTTTTTGCGGGACAAGATGACGTTTTCAGCGGTATCATTTTATTTATAATTCGTCTTTTTGATCGCGTGATATTCCACTCTTTGTTCGGAGGTAATGATGATAAATCATTGTTTTTTAGCCTTGTTTTTTTGTTTTTTATTTTTAAGGGGTTCACTAAAGGGGTTAACTAATGGGACAGTTTTATAGACAGTTTTATAGGACGGGTAGTTACAGATGCGGAGATACTAAAAAATTGTTTACTTTATTGTTTGTTTTTTTTATTTACATGAAGAAAGGAAATTATTGGGAATATTTTTTTATTTATTTATGAATTTTTTTTTTTTTCACTTGTTATTTTTATTTTTTTAAACTTTTTTTACTTTGGTCCCAGGGTGGGACATTACTGTATAATACCAGATCGCTGGTCCACAGTGTGAACAGCACTCTGAGACCAGTGATCTCACAGGCAGTGCTGCAGGCTTCCCTGCAGGACCCGGCGGCGATCTTGGATCCGGGGTCTTGCAGGGAGGAAGGCCTCAGAACAGTGCGGTCACATCGCGCTATTCTAAGGGTCTCAGGAAGCACGCACGGAGCCCCCTCCTTGCGCGATGCTTCCCTGTGCCCCCGGTACACTGCGTCATGTTTGATCGCGTGTGCCAGGGGTCAATGTGCCGGGAGTGGTCCGTGACCGCTCCTGGCACATAGTGCCGGGTGTCAGCTGTGATAATCAGCTGACACCCGGGAGCACAGTGATCGCATGACGTACTATTCCGTCCATGGGAATAAGGTCCAGGGTCACATGGACGGAATAGTACGTCGATGGGATAAAGGGGTTAAAAGGTCTACGTGTGTGTCTCTGGCATATGTGAAAACGGTCACATGTACCGGACACTAATGTGTGAAGAGGCCTAAAAAGAGGATTTACATTAGGCAGATTGCCATCAATGAGAATCGCCTTATGGATGCTGCCGGGTACACATGATTTGGTCAATTTATTCTCAATTTTTCTAAATTTCCAGAGCAGTAATGCAATTCAAATTTCATATATTTCATGTTTGCATGCTTAGCACTACAGAGTGCATTTTTTTGGGTTGGTTACATCTTAGCAATATACCACTACTTCTTTGCTATCCTATGCATTTGTGCATGTCTTAGCAATGATTTATATTATACAATGCTTTTAACAGGAATTTATTGATGAATTTCCCTTAAATGTTACTACGGGAGATGGCAGGCACTCCAATACTTGATTCCAATAAAAAAGGTAAACAAAGAAACAGTGGATACACAAGTCTGAATTTTTCCTACCAGATATCTCCTCATCCTTTTTGCCTCGGTCTCTCTATTCATCTTACTGTAGCAGTGAGTCCTGAGCCCCATTCAATAGTACCCTCTTCCATAGTCTCCTCTGATAAAGTCACCATAGAAAGAGGCCCTTTAGATTAAAACAGCAGGTATTACCAATAGACATGGTGGCGGATGTTTTCTGTCACAACCCATGCCATCTTCAGAAGCAACAAGGAGCTTCAAAGAGTAAATGCATACCTTCCCCTGTGGGTGGACTCTGCACAACATTGCTCTGTCCGGGAACAGGGGCACGAGCACTACTAATGAGCAGATCGAACTTAGTGCTTCGGCATGTGTTGGTGCAGAGTTTCTCATGCTGATAAAAGTCAATCTGGCCTGAATCCATCATTTTTCTGCAATGGAATGGGAATATTATTACATAGAACTACACGAAATATGATAAAGATTCTTAGGAAAGTTTCCACAAACTCTTTACCGCAACATGACTCCTTCAAGGCGAATCGCTCTTTTCCAGTCCTTTAAAGTTGATTTTCCAGCCAAATGAACAAAGTGCTTAGGGCTAATCAGCTGGTCATTAAACTAAATAAAGAAGGGTAAATGAAAGTGTTTAAGAGGATAAAAAGCATTAATGTCAGCAACTACGGGAAAAATAGGTTGAAATCAATCATTAAATAGCGCATATCTTTCCTCTCCCATAAGACACAATTGTACATTGTGATGAGCTGCTATATGTACTAAAGGGTACTATTATCTTAATGGTTGTCATTCCATTTTTAATTAATGATATGTGAATACACATTACATACTGGAAAAAAGACATTGTCCATGCAGGTATACCCTGCTAAAGAGTGTCTGTCTCCAAGGCCTCTCACTTTTACAAAGGCAAGTAAATAAGGGGTCCTATAGATAATTTCTTCCACTAAATTACATTATTGCGGGTGTAAAGGATACAGAAAGACATCTATTCTATGTATGGAACAGTGATGTGGGTGTATGGCCATCCATTCTGAAGAGCCGCATCGTTCGATATTGGTGGATGGATTGGCAACTTGCGATGTTGGGATAACCCCTTTGAGCAATCTTTTAACAGTAAAAAATCATGAAATATACATGTTATTTAGTATTTTCATACAACCCCACCCCAACACTACCACCATTTCCAGAAATGTCCCTTTCACACACTTGACATTAATTCCAGGACACACAAATTTTCTTCCACAGTAAAACTGCCTTGCTGTCTCCACAAGTGATCGGATATGCAATGTCAATGTCATCACTCAAATCCACTGTGGAACCATCTACATGGAAATACAATAACATATTTCATTGAAATGTTCCTCTTGTGAGTAGAAGTGGATTTGTCTTTTACTTACCAGCGTATCTCCCATCTTCAGAGTGTGAGTCTCCAATGATACAACAGCAGCGTTGTGTCAGCCATCTCCTCATACATTCTGAAGAAATACAGTAGCAGTTATGTTATTAAGGCGAGGTCTATGATATATATATATATAAAACATTTTTTATTGCATACTGGTCTCTACTGTGCCTTATTGTTTATCCTGCAAAGCAGCTCACTGTGGTAGGGAATCTGCCATGTGCATGTATCCCATGAGAGCTTTCTATTGCAGACCTCCAACATTTCATTGTGGAAATGCAGCAGAATTTACGCACATTTCTACTTCTGTATTGCAAATGGTGAAATCTGCAATGATATCCACTGAATAAATGGACATGCTGTAGATTGGTTATTTACATCATTCCTAGTTGCGAACGCCAAGCAGCATTTTCAACGCATTATTGGTAAATGTCTAAACTGACAAATATAAGACACTCAATACACACTATGCATGAAGCATATGTCCAATACTGCCGATTTTCCCTACAGCAGGTGCAAGAGATTGTGAAATATCATTCCTAACATTCACACAGTAATATGCAAAGGATATTCCTTGTGCAACTCTGCTACATGTACACCCTGTGCCGTAGCATAGCCATGGGGGGGGCAATTGTCCGGGGCTTGAGGGGGCCCACCCGGAGCTACGCTGCTAAACTGTATTGGCATGCACAGAACACGGATACAGTTTGATTCTCCCTGCTCTGCCATACGGCCGCTATGGGGCCCCTGAGCAGGCTGCAAGGCCCGGTGGCATCGGTGGGCACCCCAGCCCATCATCGCAAGTGCAACTGTATCAGCTACATGCCGATACAGCTGACCGCATTGATGAGAGAAGTAGCGTCACACTCCCTCACCCATCACCCCCCTCTCAGCATCTGACGTCACAGACGCAGACACTGAAAGGGGTCGCGATGACGTCATTACTTGGCCCCCGATGTTCAGAGATGCGTGGGTGCTCGGAGCAGCGGACACAAGACGGAGAGGCGAGTATTGGATTTATTTATTTTTATGGGGGTGCATTATTCTATATGGAGTTTCCATATGGGGAGTGCATTATACTATAGAGTCTGCTTATGGGGGGGTTGCATTTACAATATAAAGTCTGCCTATGGGGAGTGCATTATACTATAGAGTCTGCCTATGGGGGGTACATTATACTATAGAGTCTGCCTATGGGGGTACATTATACTATAGAGTCTGCCTATGGGGGGTACATTATACTATAGAGTCTGCCTATGGGGGGTGCATTATACTATAGAGTCTGCCTATGGGGGGTACATTATACTATAGAGTCTGCCTATGGGGGGTACATTATACTATAGAGTCTGCCTATGGGGGGTACATTATACTATAGAGTCTGCCTATGGGGGGTGCATTATACTATAGAGTCTGCCTATGGGGGGTGCATTATACTATAGAGTCTGCCTATAGGGGGGCATTATACTACAGAGTCTGCCTATGGGGGATGCACTATACTATAGAGTCTGCCTATGGGGGGTGCATGATACTATAGAGTCTGCCTATGGGGAGTGCATTATATTATAGAGTCTGCCTATGGGGGGTGCATTATACTATAGAGTCTGCCTATGGGGGGTGCATTATACTATAGAGTCTGCCTATGGGGGGTGCATTATACTATAGTCTGCCTATGGGGGGGTGCATTATACTACAGAGTCTGCCTATGGGGGGTGCATTTATACTATAGAGTCTGCCTATGGGGGATGCATTATACTATAGAGTCTGCCTATGGGGGGTGCATGATACTATAGAGTCTGCCTATGGGGAGTGCATGATACTATAAGAGTCTGCCTATGGGGAGTGCATTATATTATAGAGTCTGCCTATGGGGGGTGCATTATACTATAGTCTGCCTATGGGGGGTGCATTATACTATAGAGTCTGCCTATGGGGAGTGCATTATACAGTACTATAGAGTTTGCCTATGGGGGGTGCTTTATACTATAGAGTCTGCCTATGGAGGGTGCATTATACTATAGAGTCTGCATTATACAATATCAAGTCTGCCTATGGGGGGTGCATTATACTATATAGTCTGCCTATTGGGGTTGCATTTATACTCTATTGAGGACTATGGGGAGTGCATTATACTATATTGAGCACTATCTGGTGCATTATACTATATGGAGGCTATATAGGGGGCCATCATACAGTGCGGCGATTACAGTGACGGGGCCATCATATGGTGTTGGAGCCATCAGTTTGGGGGATACTACGGGGTCAGTATATATGCAGTGAGGGGGCATCATACTGTGTATAGGGGAGCTGTACGGGGGGGGGGGAGACTCTGAACATCATTACATATAAAGTGGGCACTTATTGTTAAAGGGGAACTCCCATAGTCCCATTGGGGACAGTGCTGAAAATATGAGATGTGAAATGTGTCTTTGTTGTAATCTCGGCAGCCGAGTCCTGGATGGAAGATGTCATGTCGGTCTGGGCCAGATGGAAAAGTGTGAACGATTCCATCAGAAAGAAACGTCAGTGGTAAGTCACTGTCTATAACTGCTGTAATCTCTTATCTGTTCTGTAGGACTGGTATCTACCACTGACCATATGGCGGTAATATTGTTGGTCTTTATATAGAGATTATTTTCAGTAACAGCGCGGTTATCTGCTGAGGTTCTCCTACATCTACTATTAGGGATCGTCACCATAGTTGTAATCAATGTTACCTGGTCAGGGGCCCACTCAGAAGTTATCTTACATATAGCCTGACGGTATATAGGATCAGTCTGCACAAATGGGTGCATTTAAATACTACAAGAAAGACATCATTTTAATGCAGGAATAAGGTTGCACAACCTAACGGTGGAGATTTCTCAGCACCTGGGGACCCGATGGGTCCCTTTAATGAAAGAGGCCCTAGCGTACAGTCATACTCAGCCACTGGGACGTCGTTAGCAGTAACAGAGGCATACCGCAGCACGCCATCATCTTACCCATGGGGGATCGGCTGCAGCTGCAGGATGACCTGCGTCTTGGTATCTTCTGGATCTTCCTCTTCGGTGCAGTCGCTGGGGATCACCACTACATCCCCCATGGGGATAGTCACCGCAGCGTTCGCCATGTGTCACATCAGGTTAGATCCAGTTGGTGACCTGACAAGAAATACAAGTAGACTTCAGCTGCAGACTTCTCATCCCACAGACCCCACTACATGTGCAGGTATACTACAGCACAGTGTCTACCTGCCCAACTGTCTGCCATCCTCCACAGGGTGCCCAGCCAGTGCCAAGTGCACGGAGACTAGGACACAATCCCCCTTAGAAGATCACCTGAAAGCCTGCACCTCCAGGGACCCTCACAGCTCCACACCCCAAGATTCCCGGATCTCAGCAGGCCGCGCATGCGTGACACCAACAATGCGCGTCGCCGACATTTCCGGTCCTGTGGTAAATCACGTGACCTGCAGAAACCATGTAGCCGCGACCAGTGTGGCGCTCCGGTTGTGTCTAGATCGGAGGTGATTTGTTGAGGTCCTCCTCTAGCCCCTCCGATCTAGACGGCTCGCTAGTGAGGTCACTAGATGGGAGGTGGTATTCTGCGGATGTGACCATAGCCCCTCCGCTTCAGTGCCGGGTGACCGAGGACCTCAACAAATCCCCTCCGAGGTGGTCAGCACTGAACCGTCTGGATGGGAGATGGTCCCTGGATCCTCATACAGATCCATTCTAGTCCTCTCTTCCGGCCTTTTAATGCTTATTTATGAAATTTCTCAGGTTTTATTGTAGCAAACCTCTCAGGTCAGACAGGGATATTTGTTACACTGTTATTATATACTAGATGGTGGCCCAATTCTAACCCATCAGGTATTCTAGAATATGTAGAGGCTGCTGGGGTGTATATAGAGGCTACTGGGGTGTATATAGAGGCTGCTGGGGTGTATATAGAGGCTACTGGGGTATATATAGAGGCTGCTGGGGTGTATATAGAGGCTGCTGGGGTGTATATATAGAGGCTGCTGGAGTGTATATATAGAGGCTGCTGGAGTGTATATATAGAGGCTGCTGGGGTGTATATAGAGGCTGCTGGGCTGTATATAGAGGCTGCTGGGCTGTATATAGAGGCTGCTGGGGTATATATAGAGGATGCTAGGGTGTATATAGAGGCTGCTGGGGTGTATATATAGAGGCTACTGGGGTGTATATAGAGGCTGCTGGGGTATATATAGAGGCTGCTGGGGTGTATATATAGAGGCTACTGGGGTGTATATAGAGGCTGCTGGGGTATATATAGAGGCTGCTGGGATGTATATAGAGGATGCTGGGCTGTATATAGAGGCTACTGGGGTGTATATAGAGGCTGCTGGGGTATATATAGAGGATGCTAGGGTGTATATAGAGGCTGCTGGGGTGTATATATAGAGGCTACTGGGGTGTATATAGAGGCTGCAGAGCTGTATATAGAGGATGCTAGGGTGTATATAGAGGCTGCTGGGGTTATATATAGAGGCTACTGGGGTGTATATAGAGGCTTCTGGGGTATATATAGAGGATGCTAGGGTGTATATAGAGGCTACTGGAGTGTATATAGAGGCTGCAGAGCTGTATATAGAGGATGCTAGGGTGTATATAGAGGCTGCTGGGGTGTATATAGAGGATGCTGGGCTGTATATAGAGGCTAATGGGGTGTATATAGAGGCTGCTGGGGTATATATAGAGGATGCTAGGGTGTATATAGAGGATGCTAGGGTGTATATAGAGGCTGCTGGGGTGTATATATAGAGGCTACTGGGGTGTATATAGAGGCTGCTGGGGTGTATATATAGAGGCTCCTGGGGTGTATATAGATGCTGCTGGGCTGTATATAGAGGCTACTGGGGTGTATATAGAGGCTGCTGGGGTGTATATAGAGGCTGCTGGGGTGTATATAGAGGCTACTGGGATATATATAGAGGCTGCTGGGTGTATATAGAGGCTACTGGGGTGTATATAGAGGCTGCTGGGGGTTATATAGGGCGCTGGGGTGTTATAGGGCTAGGGGGGTGTATATAGAGGCTGGGGGTGTATAATAGAGGCTCTGGGTATTTAGAGGTGCTGGGTGTATATAGAGGTGCTGGGTGTATATAGAGGCTGCTGGGGGTGTTATATAGAGCTGCTGGGGTGTATAAGAGCTGCTGGTTTTAGTGCTGGGGTATATAGAGGCTGCTGGGTGTATATAGAGGCTCTGGGGTGTATATAGAGGCTGCTGGGGTGTATATAGAGGCTGCTGGGGTGTATATAGAGGCTGCGGGGTGTATATGAGGCGGGTGTATATAGAGCTGCTGGGGTGTATATAGAGGCTTGGGTGTTAAGGGCTGCTGGGTTATATAGAGGCTGTGGGTTATATAGAGGTGCTTGGGCTGGATATAGAGGCTGCTGGGGGTAATAGAGTGCTAGGGTGTATATAAGGGCTGGGTGATTATGAGGTGCTGGGTGTATATAGAGGCTTGGGGTTATAGAGGCGCGGGGTATAATAGAGGCTGCTGGGGTTATATAGAGGCTCTGGGGTGTATAGAGGCTGTGGGTATAAGAGGCTGCTGGGGATTAAGTGGTATAGAGGTGCTGGGTGTATATAGAGGCTGCTGGGGTGTATTATGAGCTGCTGGGGTGTTATAGAGGCTGCTGGGTGTATATAGAGGCTGCTGGGTTATATAGAGGTGCTGGGGTGTATATAGAGGCGCTGGGGGTATATAGAGGCTCTGGGTATATAAGAGGCTGTTAGGTGTATAAAGGTGCTGGGGTGTATATAGAGGCTGCTGGGGTGTATATAGAGCTGCTGGGTGTATATAGAGGCGCTGGGTGTATTAGAGGCTGCTGGGTGTATATAGAGGATGCTGGGTGTATATAGAGTGCTGGGTGTATATAGAGGCTGCTGGGGTATAATAGAGGTGTAGGGTGTGTATAGAGGCTCGGGGTATATAGGTCTGGGTGTATATAGAGGCTGCTGGGGTGTATATAGAGGCTGCTGGGGTGTATAGAGGCTGCTGGGTGTATATAGAGGCTGCTGGGGTGTATATAGAGGCTCTGGGTGTATATGAGGCTTACTGGGGTGTATATAGAGGCTGCTGGGTGTATATAGAGGCGCTGGGTGTATATAGAGGCTGCTGGGGTTATATAGAGGCTGCTGGGGTGTATATAGAGGCTGCTGGGGTATATAGAGGCTGCTGGGGTTTATAGAGGCTGCTGGGGTGTATATAGAGGCTGCTGGGGTATATAGAGGCTGCTGGGTGTTATATAGAGGGTCTGGGTGTATATAGAGGCTGCTGGGTGTATATAGAGGCGGTTACTGGGGTGTATAAGAGGCTGCTGGGTGTATATAGAGTGTGGGGTATATATAGAGGTGCTGGGTGTATATAGAGGTGCTGGGTGTATATAGAGGCTGCTGGGTGTATATAGAGGTGCTGGGGTTATAGAGGCTGCTGGGTGTATATAGAGGCTGCTGGGTGTATATTAGAGCTGCTGGGTGTATTAGAGGCTGATTGGGTGTTTATAGAGGCTGCTGGGGTGTATATAGAGGCTGCTGGGGTGTATATGAGGCTGGGGTGTATATAGAGGCTGCTGGGGTTATATAGGTGCTGGGGTATATAGAGGTGCTGGGGTATATAGAGGCTGCTGGGTGTATATAGAGGCTGCTGGGGTGTATATAGAGGCTGCTGGGTGGGATATAGAGGCTGGGGTTTATAGAGGTGCTGGGTGTATATAGAGGTGCTGGGGTGTGTATATAGAGGCTGCTGGGGTGTATATAGAGGATGCTGGGTTATATAGAGGCTGCTGGGTGTATATAGAGGCTGTGGTGTATATAGAGGCTGCTGGGGTTATATAGAGGTTGGGGTATATAGAGGCTGCTGGTGTATAGAGGCTGCTGGGGTGTATAGAGGCTGCTGGGGTGTATAGAGGTGCTGGGTGTATATAGAGGCTGTGGGTGTATATAAGGCCTGGGTGTATATAGAGGCTGCTGGGTGTATAGAGGTGCTGGGTTTTGGTGTATATAGAGGCTGCTGGGGTGTATATAGAGGCTGCTGGGGTGTATTATAGAGCTGCTGGGGTGTATATAGAGGCTGCTGGGGTGTATATAGAGGCTGCTGGGTGTATATAGAGGCTGCTGGGTGTATATAGAGGCTGCTGGGGTGATATATAGAGGCTGCTGGGTGTATATAGAGGCTGCTGGGGTGTATATAGAGGCTGCTGGGTGTATATAGAGGCTGCTGGGTGTATATAGAGGCTGCTGGGGTGTATATAGAGGCTGCTGGGTGTATAATAGAGGCTTGCTGGGGTGTATATAGAGGTCTGCTGGGGTGTATATAGAGGCTGCTGGGGTGTATATAGAGGCTGCTGGGGTGTATATAGAGGCTGCTGGGTGTATATAGAGGCTGCTGGGGTGTATATAGAGGCTGCTGGGGTGTATAATAGAGGCTGCTTGGGTGTATATAGAGGCTGCTGGGTGTATATAGAGGCTGCTGGGGTGTATATAGAGGCTGCTGGGGTGTATATAGAGGCTGCTGGGGTGTATATAGAGGCTGCTGGGGTGTAATAAGAGGCTGCTGGGGTGTAGATAGAGGCTACTGGGGTATATATAGAGGCTGCTGGGGTGTATATAGAGGCTGCTGGGGTGTATATAGAGGCTGCTGGGGTGTATATAGAGGCTGCTGGGGTGTATATAGAGGCTGCTGGGGTGTATATAGAGGCTGCTGGGGTGTAGATAGAGGCTGCTGGGGTGTAGATAGAGGCTGCTGGGGTATATATAGAGGCTGCTGGGGTGTATATAGAGGCTGCTGGGTGTATATAGAGGCTGCTGGGGTGTATATAGAGGCTGCTGGGCTGTATATAGAGGCTGCTGGGGTGTATATAGAGGCTACTGGGGTGTATATAGAGGCTGCTGGGGTATATATAGAGGATGCTAGGGTGTATATAGAGGCTGCTGGGGTGTATATATAGAGGCTACTGGGGTGTATATAGAGGATTGTTATGTTTCGGTAGCTGAGGAGTACAGGACGAAAAAGGCAATACACCAGAGCAGTTGGAATCTATGAGATTGCAGTACCCTGACTAACCACCACAACTAGAGGCAGCCGTGGAGCGTTCCTACGTTGGTCCTAGACGCCTCGTCACAGCCTGAGAAACTAACTACACCTAAAGATAGAAAGAGGAAAGCTGTCTGCCCCGGAGCAGATCCCCAAAGAACATAGAAAGCCCCCAAACATGTAATGGCGGTTAGACAAGAAGAAATACTGACACAGACAGAAAATAGTATGAGCAAACGTTGGGGCCCAAACTTACTAAATAGAAAAGGATAGGAAGGGCACTTACTGCAATCCCAAAAAGCCCTGAAAAGCACCAACTCTACTAATTTCAAAAACACCTGAGATCACACGACCTCTGCCACCTAAATTAGTTCTCTGGTGTAACCAAAATCAAAACAGCAGCCACTGAAAAAACTGGAAAAAGCAAATGTACAAACATCAGTGGCTGAACTGAACTGAGAGGGCAAAAGCCCCCAGAGGGGACCCAGAAGGCCCCCACAGAAGTGCAGGACAAAATGCAAAAATCAAGCACAAAAACAAAAAGAAGAAAAAGTCTTATCTGTAAGCAGGAGATTCAGACACGACACAGCAGGCTGCAAAGGAAACAGGAATCAAGGATTGAGACCAGAACAATTGATCACCGGCAACCCTGATGGGAAGGCGACTCCCTTATATAAGACCAGTCAGTAACACCTGATTCCCAATCCTCACAATCTTCACTGGACAGTCCAGTACCGTTTGTAACCATCAGAGGGAGCTTCTGCTCAGAACTCATTTCCAGCCTATTCACAACAGTACCCCCCCTTGAGGAGGGTTCACCGAACCCTCATTTGAGCAACCAGGTCGGTCAGGATGAGTTCTATGATACGCACGGATGAGTCTCCTAGCATGGATGTCCGAAGCGAACACCCAAGAATTGTCTTCCTGACCATAACCTCTCCATTTAACCAAATACTGGAGTTTCCGTCTAGAAAAACGAGAATTCAATATTTTCTCAACCACATACTCCAGATTGCCCTCAACCAAAACAGGGTCAGGAGGCACAGTAGTAGGAACCACTGGCTCAACAAACCTCTTCAACAAGGACTTGTGGAACACGTTATGGATCTTAAATGTCCCTGGAAGAAGTAAACGAAAACAAACAGGATTAAGAATCTCCATGATCTTATAAGGTCCAATGAACCTAGGCTCAAATTTAGGAGATGCCACTCTCATAGGAATATTTCTTGAGGACAACCAAACCAAGTCCCCCACTTTAAACCGAGGACCATCAGTCCTATGCCGGTTAGCAAACCGCTGGGCCCTCTCCTGAGAGAGGGACAACCTCTCCACTACCTGGTCCCAAATCCACTGCATACGCTCCACAACAGAGTCAACACCTGGACAGACAGAAGCCTCCGTCTGTCCTGAAGAAAATCGAGGGTGAAACCCAGAATTACAGAAAAATGGAGACATCAAAGTGGCAGAGCTAGCCCTATTATTAAGAGCAAACTCAGCCAAAGGCAAAAAAGAGACCCAGTCATCCTGATCAGCAGACACAAAGCATCTTAGATAAGTCTCCAATGTCTGGTTTGTTCTCTCAGTTTGACCATTGGTCTGAGGATGAAACGCCGAGGAGAAAGACAATTGAACACCAATTTTAGAACAAAAGGTCCTCCAAAATCTGGAAACAAACTGGACTCCTCTGTCAGACACAATGTTCTCAGGAATGCCGTGTAAACGAACCACGTGCTGAAGGAACAAAGGCACCAATTCAGAGGAGGAAGGCAACTTAGGTAATGGCACAAGATGTATCATCTTGGAAAACCTATCGCAAATCACCCAAATGACGGTCATTCTCTGAGAAACAGGGAGGTCGGAAATGAAATCCATAGAGATATGGGTCCATGGTCTCTTGGGCACAGGTAATGGCATCAACAAACCACTAGAACGAGAGCAAGGCTTGGAGCGAGAGCAAGTCCCGCAGGACTGCACAAACTCCCTGACATCACGAGACAAGGTAAGCCACCAAAAGGACCGACTAACCAAGTCTCTGGTACCAAAAATTCCGGGATGACCGGCCAACGCGGAACAATGAATCTCAGACATCACACTCTTCTTCCACTGGTCCGGGACAAACAATTTCCCAACAGGGCAGCGCTCGGGCTTATCCTCCTGACACCCCTCCAGAGTCAGTCTCAAATTGGGCGAGATGGCGGAAAGAACTACACCCTCTTTCAAAATAACAGAAGGATCACATAACTCAGGAGAGTCCGCCAGGAAATTCCTCGAGAGGGCATCCGCCTTAACATTTTTAGTGCCAGGAAGAAATGAAACCACAAAATTAAAACGTGTGAAAAACAAGGCCCACCTGGCCTGTCTAGGATTAAGTCGCTTGGCAGATTCCAGATAAACTAGATTCTTATGGTCCGTAAGGACCACCACCTGATGTTTGGCTCCCTCCAGCCAATGTCTCCACTCTTCAAAAGCCCACTTCATGGCTAATAACTCCCGATTACCCACGTCATAATTACGTTCAGTGGGAGAAAATTTTCGAGAGAAAAAGGCACAAGGGTTACTTTTAGAGGTCTCGATCTCTTTGGGACAAAACGGCACCTGCCCCAATTTCAGAGGCATCAACCTCCACCTGAAATGGTAGAGAAACATCAGGCTGCCGTAGAACAGGAGCAGAAGTGAATCTCTGCTTAAGTTCCTGAAATGCAGAGACTGCCTCAGGAGGCCAATTCACCACATCAGAACCCTTCTTGGTCAAATCAGTTAATGGTTTAACAATAACAGAGAAATTACCAATAAATTTACGATAAAAATTGGCAAAACCCAAGAATCTTTGAAGAGCCTTTAATGAAGTAGGTTGGACCCAATCACAGATGGCCTGAACTTTGACCGGATCCATTTCAATAACAGATGGGGACAAAATGAATCCCAGAAATGAGATCCTCTGAACGCCAAAAAGACACTTTGATCCCTTCACATACAGAGCATTCTCTCTCAAAATCTGGAACACAGTCCGAACATGTTTTACATGAGAGTCCCAGTCATTGGAAAAAATCAAGATATCATCCAAATAAACAATCAGAAATTTATCCACAAAATCCCTGAAAATGTCATTCATGAAGGACTGGAAGACAGAAGGAGCATTAGTGAGCCCAAAGGGCATCACAAGGTACTCAAAATGCCCTTCAGGGGTATTAAATGCCGTCTTCCATTCATCCCCGTGCTTAATGCGAATAAGGTTATATGCCCCCCTGAGGTCAAGCTTGGTAAACCAAGTAGCGTTTTTCACCCTGGAAAACAGATCAGAGATCAAGGGTAACGGATATTGATATTTCACAGTAATATTGTTCAAGAGACGATAATCAATACACGGCCTTAATGAACCATCCTTTTTGGCCACAAAGAAAAAACCGGCACCTAAGGGTGAAGAGGATGGTCTGATATGACCCTTCTCCAATGACTCCTTGATATAAGACCGCATAGCGTCATGTTCAGGTACAGACAAGTTAAAAAGGCGACCTTTAGGGAATTTACTACCAGGCACTAATTCAATAGCGCAGTCATAGCTCCTATGGGGAGGCAAGGATGCAGATTTACTTTCGCTAAACACATCAGAAAAATCAATCAAAAAGTCAGGAACATCCTGAGCCTGGGGGGAGGCAGAAAAAACAGGAGTGTTGGTATTAACACATTGGCAGCCCCAACTGGTAACAGACACAGATTTCCAATCCAAAACAGGATTATGAGACTGTAACCAAGGGAAACCCAGTACAATAATGTCATGCAGATTATACAGAACCAAAAATTTGCAACTCTCCTGATGATCAGGTTCTACCCTCATTATCACCTGAGTAGAGAACTGAGGTTTATTCTCAGCCAAAGGGGTAAAATCAATCCTCAGTAGGGGAATAGACTTCCGTAGGGGTATCAAGGGAAACCCACAACGTTTAGCAAAATCAAAATCCATCAGGTTAATAGCTGCTCCAGAATCAACAAAAGCCTGAGCAGAAAATGAGGACAGAGAGCATATCAGGGTAACAGTTAATAAAAACTTAGTCTGAACACTACCCAACACAACTGAGCATGCAAAACGTCTTCCCCGCTTAGGGCAGACTGAAATAGCATGAGAGGCATCACCACAGTAGAAACATAACCCATTGCGCTTTCGAAGTTCATGACGCTGTGCCCCAGAAACCACTCCATCACACTGCATGGATTCAGAAGCAGGTTCACAAGGCAACATTATTCCACGCATACCTTTCCGCTCACGCAAACGTCTGTCAATTTGAATCGCTAATGACATAGAGTCATTGAGACCCGAGGGAACAGGGAATCCCACCATAACATCCTTTACATTATCTGACAGACCCTTCCGAAAAAGAGCTGCCAAAGCGTCGTCATTCCATTTGGTCAGGACTGCCCACCTACGGAATCTCTGACAGTATAACTCAGCGTCCTCAAGCCCCTGATTTAATGCCAACAAAGTTTTTTCAGCTTGATCAGTGATATTAGGCTCATCGTACAGTGATATTAGGCTCATCGTACAATAACCCCAAAGCCTGAAAAAATGCATCAACATCACTCAAAACAGGATCCCCAGGTGTCAGGGAAAAAGCCCAATCCTGAGGATCGCCACGCAGGAGAGAGATGACAATTTGAACCTGCTGCGCTGCGTTCCCTGAGGACTTAGATTTTAAGGCAAAAAACAATTTACAGTTATTTTTGAAATTCAGAAACTTAGCTCGATCCCCTAAAAACAAATCTGGCACGGGAATCCTAGGTTCCACAACAGGCAACCCAGCAAGAGAGGCAGCAATACTCCGAACCTCAGTGGCAAGCTGATCCACACGGCCAGACAACTGTGCAAACTCCATTGAGAGAAAAGAAAAAATCCTCCCCAGCACCCAGAGATACAGAGGGAAAAAAATATATATATATCTCTGACAACTTTTTTCTTTAACAATTTTTTTTTTTTCCCTTCTGTGAGGACAATATAATTTTCAATTTGTTAGGCCGGTGATACTGTTATGTTTCGGTAGCTGAGGAGTACAGGACAAAAAGGCAATACACCAGAGCAGTTGGAAACTATGAGATTGCAGTACCCTGACTAACCACCACAACTAGAGGCAGCCGTGGAGCGTTCCTACGTTGGTCCTAGACGCCTCGTCACAGCCTGAGAAACTAACTACACCTAAAGATAGAAAGAGGAAAGCTGTCTGCCCCGGAGCAGATCCCCAAAGAACATAGAAAGCCCCAAACATGTAATGGCGGTTAGACAAGAAGAAATACTGACACAGACAGAAAATAGTATGAGCAAACGTTGGGGCCCAAACTTACTAAATAGAAAAGGATAGGAAGGGCACTTA
The DNA here is from genome assembly GCA_033576555.1 of Oophaga sylvatica. Lineage (NCBI taxonomy): Eukaryota > Metazoa > Chordata > Amphibia > Anura > Dendrobatidae > Oophaga > Oophaga sylvatica. Next base: position 20,422 of record JARQOD010000092.1, read on the forward strand.
CTGCAATCCCAAAAAGCCCTGAAAAGCACCAACTCTACTAATTTCAAAAACACCTGAGATCACACGACCTCTGCCACCTAAATTAGTTCTCTGGTGTAACCAAAATCAAAACAGCAGCCACTGAAAAAACTGGAAAAAGCAAATGTACAAACATCAGTGGCTGAACTGAACTGAGAGGGCAAAAGCCCCCAGAGGGGACCCAGAAGGCCCCCACAGAAGTGCAGGACAAAATGCAAAAATCAAGCACAAAAACAAAAAGAAGAAAAAGTCTTATCTGTAAGCAGGAGATTCAGACACGACACAGCAGGCTGCAAAGGAAACAGGAATCAAGGATTGAGACCAGAACAATTGATCACCGGCAACCCTGATGGGAAGGCGACTCCCTTATATAAGACCAGTCAGTAACACCTGATTCCCAATCCTCACAATCTTCACTGGACAGTCCAGTACCGTTTGTAACCATCAGAGGGAGCTTCTGCTCAGAACTCATTTCCAGCCTATTCACAACAGAGGATGCTAGGGTGTATATAGAGGCTGCTGGGGTGTATATATAGAGGCTACTGGGGTGTATATAGAAGCTGCTGGGGTGTATATAGAGGCTGCTGGGGTGTATATATAGAGGCTACTGGGGTGTATATAGAGGCTGCTGGGGTGTTTATAGAGGCTGCTGGGGTGTATATAGAGGCTGCTGGGGTGTATATATAGAGGCTACTGGGGTATATATAGAGGATGCTAGGGTGTATATAGAGGCTGCTGGGGTGTATATATAGAGGCTACTGGGGTGTATATAGAGGCTGCTGGGGTGTATATAGAGGCTGCTGGGGTGTATATAGAGGCTGCTGGGGTATATATAGAGGCTGCTGGGGTGTATATAGAGGCTACTGGGTTGTATATAGAGGCTGCTGGGGTGTATATAGAGGCTGCTGGGGTATATATAGAGGCTGCTGGGGTGTATATAGAGGCTGCTGGGGTGTATATAGAGGCTGCTGGGGTGTATAGAGGCTGCTGGGGTGTATATAGAGGCTGCTGGGGTGTATATAGAGGCTGCTGGTGTGTATATAGAGGCTGCTGGGGTGTATATAGAGGCTGCTGGGGTGTATATAGAGGCTGCTGGGGTATATATAGAGGCTGCTGGGGTGTATATAGAGGCTGCTGGGGTGTATATAGAGGCTGCTGGGGTGTATATAGAAGTTGCTGGAGTGTATATAGAGGATGCTGGGGTGTATATAGAGGCTGCTGGGGTGTATATAGAGGCTGCTGGGTTGTATATAGAGGCTGCTGGGGTGTATATAGAGGTTGCTGGAGTGTATATAGAGGATGCTGGGGTGTATATAGAGGCTACTGTGGTGTATATAGAGGATGCTGGGGTGTATATAGAGGATGCTGGGGTGTATATAGAGGCTACTGGGGTGTATATAGAGGCTGCTGGGGTGTATATAGAGGCTGCAGGGTGTATATAGAGGCTGCTGGGGTGTATATAGAGGCTGCTGGGGTGTATATAAAGGCTGCAGGGGTGTATATAGAGGCTGCTGGGGTGTATATAGAGGCTGCTGGGGTGTATATAAAGGCTGCTGGGATGTATATAGAGGCTACTGGGGTGTATATAGAGGCTGCTGGGGTGTATATAGAGGCTGCTGGAGTATATATAGAGGCTACTGGGCTGTATATAGAGGCTGCTGGGGTGTATATAGAGGCTGCTGGGCTGTATATAGAGGCTACTGGGGTATATATAGAGGCTGCTGGGGTGTATATAGAGGCTACTGGGCTGTATATAGAGGCTGCTGGGGTGTATATAGAGGCTGCTGGGCTGTATTTAGAGGCTGCTGGGGTGTATATAGAGGCCTCTGGGGTGTATATAGAGGATGCTGGGGTGTATATAGAGGCTGCTGGGGTGTATATAGAGGCTTCTGGGGTGTATATAGAGGCTGCTGGGGTATATATAGAGGCTGCTGGGGTATATATATATATATATATAGAGGATGCTGGGCTGTATATAGAGGATGCTGGGGTATATAGGGGCTGCTGGGGTGTATATAGAGGCTGCTGGGCTGTATATAGAGGCTGCTGGGGTGTATATAGAAGCTGCTGGGGTGTATATATAGAGGCTGCTGGGGTGTATATAGAGGCTGCTGCTGCTGGGGTGTATATAGAGGCTGCTGCTGGGTGTATATAGAGGCTGCTGCTGGGGTGTATATAGAGGCTGCTGCGGTGTATATATAGAGGCTACTGGGGTGCATATAGAGGCTGCTGCGGTGTATATATAGAGGCTGCTGGGGTGTATATAGAGGCTGCTGGGGTGTATATAGAGGCTGCTGCGGTGTATATATAGAGGCTGCTGCTGGGTGTATATATAGAGGCTGCTGCTGGGTGTATATAGAGGCTGCTGGGGTGTATGTAGAGGCTGCTGCGGTGTATATATAGAGGCTGCTGCTGGGTGTATATATAGAGGCTGCTGCGGTGTATATATAGAGGCTGCTGGGGTGTATATAGAGGCTGCTGGGGTGTATATAGAGGCTGCTGCGGTGTATATATAGAGGCTGCTGCTGGGTGTATATAGAGGCTGCTGCTGGGTGTATTAGAGGCTGCTGGGTGTATATAGAGGCTGCTGCTGGGGTGTATATAGAGGATGCTGAGGTGTATATAGAGGCGGTTGCGGTATATATAGAGGATGCTGGGGTGTATATTATTATTTATATAGCACCATTGATTTCATGGTGCTGTACATGAGAAGGGGTTACATACAAATTACAGATATCACTTACAGTAAACAAACTAACAATCACAGACTGATACAGAGGGGAGAAAGGACCCTGCCTTTTCGGGCTTACATTCTACAGGATGGTGGGGAAGGAGACAGCAGGTTGGTGGGTCGCAGCAGTTCCGGTGTTGGTTGAGGCGATATCTCCGATAGTGGTGAGGAGGCAGCGGGGTCATTGCAGGCTGTAGGCTTTCCTGAAGAGATGGGTTTTCAGGTTACGTCTGAAGGATCCGAGAGTGGTTGATAGTCGGATGTGTTGGGGCAAAGAATTCCAGAGGATGGGGGATATTCGGGAGAAGTCTTGGAGGCGGTTGGGTGAGGAGTGAATAAGTGTGGAGGAGAGAAGGAGGTCTTGGGAGGACCGGAGATTACGTGAGGGAAGGTATCGGGAGATTAGTTCAGAGATATATGGAGGAGACAGTTTATAGATGGCCTTGTAGGTCAGTATTAGTAATTTGAATTGGATTCGCTGAGGGAATGGGAGCCAGTGAAGAGATTTGCAGAGGGGAGATGCGGAGGAGTAGCGAGGAGAGAGATAAATTAGTCTGGCAGCAGAGTTAAGGATGGACTGGAGAGGTGCGAGGGTGTTAGCAGGGAGGCCAGAGAAAAGGATGTTGCAGTAGTCGAGGCGGGAGATGATGAGGGCATGCACAAGCATTTTAGTAGATTGAGGGTTGAGGAAGGGACGGATTCTGGAAATATTTTTGAGCTGGAGGCGACAGGAGGTAGAAAGAGCTTGGATGTGTGGTTTGAAGGACAGGGCAGAGTCAAGGGTTACTCCGAGGCAGCGGACCTCGGTACGGGGGAAAGCGTGGTGTTGTCAATTGTTATAGATAGGTCAGGTAAGGAAGATCTGTGAGATGGGGGAAAGATGATGAGTTCAGATTTGTCCACATTGAGGCAGCGGGAGGAGAAGAAGGAGGATATGGCTGATAGACACTCAGGGATTCTGGACAGCAGAGAGGTGATGTCTGGGCCAGAGAGGTAGATCTGAGTGTCATCAGCATAAAGGTGGGACTTTATGAGTTGCCCCAGGCCAAGTGTATAGATTGAGAAGAGTAGGGGTCCTAGAACAGAGCCTTGGGGGACTCCAACAGAGAGAGGATGGACGAGGAGGTAGTGTGGGAGTGGGAGACGCTGAATGTGCACTTGGAAAGGTATGAGGAGATCCAGGATAGGGCAAGGTCCTTGATGCCAAAGGAGGAGAGAATCTGTAGTAGAAGGCAGTGGTCAACTGTGTCGAAAGCAGAGGACAGGTCAAGAAGGAGGAGTATAGAGTATTGTCTGTTAGCTTTGGCTGTGAGTAGGTAGTTAGTAATTTTGGTCAGGGCTGTTTCAGTGGAATGATGGGGGCGGAAACCAGATTGTAGATTGTCAAAAAGCAAGTTAGATGAGAGATGGGAGGAAAGGTTAGATGAGAGATGGGAGGAAAGTTCAGCGTGGACGTGCTGTTCCAGGAGTTTGGAAGCGAGTGGGAGCAGGGATATTGGGCGATAGCTGGACATAGCGGTTGGGTCGAGGGTTGGCTTTTTGAGGATAGGCGTGATTGTGGCATGTTTGAAAGCAGAAGGGAAGGTACCAGAAGTTAGTGATAGATTGAAGAGGTGGGTTAGTGATGGAATAAGAGTGGTGGCGAGGTTGGGGAGGAGATGGGATGGGGTCGAGTGCACAAGTGGTGAGGTGTGATTTGGAGAGAAGATGAGCAAGCTCCCCTTTCGTGATGTTGGGTAAGGAGGTTATGGGGTTTGGGCATTGGTCAGATATGCAAAGGGGTTGTGGTGGTTGAATAATAAAGACTTGCCATGTTTGGTATATCTTGTTTTTGAAGTGCATGGTGAAGTCCTCAGCAGAGATAAGGGAGGTAGGAGGGGGCAGTGGTGGGCGGAGGAGGGAGTTAAAAGTATTGAACAATTGTTTGGGGTTGTGGGATAAGGAAGATACAAGGGATGTAAAGTAGGCCTGTTTAGCAGAGGTGAGAGCTGATTTGAATGCAAGTGTTGCTTGTTTGAGTGCAGTGAAGTCGTCTTGTGAATGCGTTTTCTTCCAGCGCCGTTCAGCAATTCTGGATGCTTACCGAAGCTTTTTAGAGGTGTTATTGTGCCAGGGTTGTCTATTGATTTGTCGCAGTCTGTTATGCATGACGGGGCGACCGAGTCGATGTCTGATGCAAGAGTGGCATTGTAGAAACTAGTGGCAGTGTCTGTGTCGTGGAGTGAGGATATGGATGCCAGTGGTAGAATAGAGTCAGAGTTTGTGGGTGTCTAGGTGAGCAAGGTTTCTGCGTGGGTGCCCATGTTGCTGGACATGGGTGACAGGTGAGGAGTGACAGGTGAGGAGGACAGAGATGAGAAAGTGAGTAGATGGTCAGATAGGGGGAGAGGGGAGGTTGTGAAGTTAGATAGGGAGCAGAGAGTTAGATAGGGAGCAGAGACGGGTGAAGACCAGGTCGAGTGTGTGCCCGTGTGTGTGCGTGGCTGAGGAGGACCACTGGGTAAGTCCAAAAGATGATGTAAGGGATAGGAGTTTAGAGGCTGCCGACTGGTGGGTGTCAATGGGGATGTTGAAGTCACCCATGATGATGGTGGGAATGTCAGCAGAGAGAAAGTGGAGGAGCCAGGTGTAGAATTGATCAATAAAGGCAGTTGTTGGGCCCGGAGGTCGGTATATGACAGCCACTTGGAGGTTGGAGGGAGAGTAGATGCGGACAGAGTGGAGTTCAAAAGAGGGAAGATAAGGGAAGGAAGAGGTGAGATTGGGTTAAAGATACAGTTAGGGTGTGTTTCCACGATCCGGAATTCTTCAGTAATTGCTGCGTGTTTGACGCTGTGCGCTGGCGCAGCGTCAAACACGCAGCGTCCAGATGTTACAGCATAGTGGAGGGGATTTCAAGAAATCCCGTCTCCACTATGCTTAAAAACACGCAGGCGGCAGACCTGCGTTAACGGACATGCGGCACGTCTTTTTAGACCGCAGCATGTCCTATTCCCTTGCGGCGACTCTGCGTCGTGAAGTGAAATAACATAGGCCTGTGTAGCCTGCGGTCATTCCGGATGTGTTCAATGAACACATCCGGATTGACCTCGCGTTCACTAGGGGGCGAGGCTTTGGGCGGAGCGGACTTTCCGCTCTGTCCAAAGCGCTGTGGTTCCGGATCGTGGAACCACAGCCTTAGAAGGCCCACACCTCCACCATGTCTGTTGCCGGGGCGGGGAATGTGGGTGAAGTGGAGGCCGCCGTAACAGCGCAGCAGGGGAGGCGGTGTCGGAGGGTGTCAGCCATGTTTCAGTGAGGCCAAGGAAGGTAAAATTATGAGAGATAAAGAGGTCGTGAATCACATGGAGTTTATTGCAGACGGAGCGGGCATTCCAGAGTGATCCAGAGAGAGGGAGCAGGGTGGTGGGCGTCAAGGGCACGGATTTGAGGTTGGAAGGATTTCGGGTGTTAATACTCGGTTGGGAGCGATAGGAGGGGGTAATAATGGGAGGTATGAGCTGTGGGTGTCCAGGATTGGGAGATATGTCACCATCAGTGAGGAGAAGCAGAGAGAGACAGAGTATGTGGGAGAAGGACAGTGGGCAGCTTGTTTTGTGTCTTATTAGGAGAGATCTGAGGTTGAGGAGCAGGTCAGCGGAGGAGTGTGGAGGCAAGAAGGAAGCAGAGATTAGTAGTTGGTTAGCGGGTGCTAGAGTTTGCGGATAGGGAAGGAGAGTGAGGATTAATGGAGGCAAAACTGGTATAGCGTATGTCAGCATGGTGAGAGTAAGTGTGGAGGAAAGAGGAAGAAATATAGTACATTTAATAACAAAAGTTAGTCGTACCTTCTGTTCACTTCTGACTCATTTCTGACATTTCTGTAGTCAGTTATCCTTAAAGAGACATCCTTATAGAGACAGACCAAGGTCCAGACAGACCTATGAGTCTGAATTTATAACAAGTTAACAGCACATCAAACAGGTCAGGTGTAATCAGGAGGGAGGGCCAGCAGGCAGATTGGTTACAGACACAGGAGGGGATTAATTAGAAGTCAGAAGACAAAATACAAGGGAAATAGAGCCAAATGGACAGAAAAGGCCAAGTGACTGTTAGCATCTATGAAATAAGGTATTGCAGCAGTCATTAGACATACCAAGAGTAGCAGAGAGATGCAGGATGATTGGGATCAGGAAAGATGGGTAATATTATTGCAGCAGTCATTAGACATACCAAGAGTAGCAGAGAGATGCAGGATGATTGGGATCAGGAAAGATGGGTTATATTATTGCAGCAGTCATTAGACATACCAAGAGTAGCAGAGAGATGCAGGATGATTGGGATCAGGAAAGATGGGTAATATTATTGCAGCAGTCATTAGACATACCAAGAGTAGCAGTGAGATACACGGTGATTGGGATCAGGAAAGATGGGTTATGGTATTGCAGCAGTCATTAGACATACCTGAGGATGAAGCAGAGCGATTGTCAGAATCATAGTAATAATGAAGAAGCATAGTAATAATAATAATGATGAAGCATCTGTAGCATGGAGTTATCTGTCTGACATATTTCTGTAGTCTTTTATCCTTAAAGAGACATCCTTATAGAGACAGACCTATGAGTCTGAATTTATAACAAGTTAACAGCACATGAAACAGGTCAGGTGTGATCAGGAGGGAGGGCCAGCAGACAGATTGGTTACAGACACAGGAGGGGATTAGGCCTCTTTCACATTTCCGGCAGGCGCCTAGCGGCGCCCCCGGCATTTTGCCGCAGCGCCGCATCTGAAAATCTGATGCGCCGCATGTGGCTTTTTTCGCATTGACATGCATTAGCGCCGGATGGCGCCACATGTCAATGCGTTGCATGCGGTTTTGTCCGGATGCGGCGCAAATGTACATTGCGGCGTCCGGAAAAAACGCTGCATGTAACGTTTTTTGTTTTTGCCGGATTGTTTCTTATCTCTCCAAGCATCAGAAACCATCCGGAAAAAAAACGGTTTTCACATGCGGCGCTGCGGCAAAATGCCGGGGGCGCCGCCAGGCGCCCGCCAGAAATGTGAAAGAGGCCTTAATTAGAAGTCAGAAGACAAAATACAAGGGAAATAGAGCCAAATGGACAGAAAAGGCCAAGTGACTGTTATCACCTCTGAAATAAGGTATATAGAGGATGCTGGGGTGTAACTAGAGGCTGCTGCTGGGGTGTATATTGAGGCTGCTGGGGTGTAACTAGAGGCTGCTGCTGGGGTGTATATTGAGGCTGCTGGGGTGTAACTAGAGGCTGCTGCTGGGGTGTATATTGAGGCTGCTGGGGTGTAACTAGAGGCTGCTGCTGGGGTGTATATAGAGGCTGCTGGGGTGTATATAGAGGCTGCTGTTGGGGTGTAACTAGAGGCTGCTGGGGTGTACAGTCATGGCCAAAAGTTTTGAGAATGACACAAATATTAATTTTTACAAAGTCTACTACTTCACTTTTTCTAATGGCAATTTGTATATACTCCAGAATGTTATAAAGAGTGATCAGCTTAACAGCAATTACTTGCAAAGTCAATATTTGGCTAGAAAATGAACTTTATCCCCCAAAACACATTTCAACATCATTGCAGCCCTGCATTAAAAGGACCAGCTAACCTCTTTTCAGTGATTGCTCCATTAACACAGGTATGGGTGTTGATGAGGACATGGCTGGAGATCAATCTGTCATGATTAAGTAAGAATGACACCACTGGACACTTTAAAAGGAGGCTGGTGCTTGGCATCATTGTTTCTCTTCTGTTAACCATGGTTATCTCTAAAGAAACACGTGCAGTCATCATTGCAATGCACAAAAATGGCCTAACAGGGAGGAGTATCGCAGCTAGAAAGATTGTACCTCAGTCAACAATCTATCGCATCATCAAGAACTTCAAGGAGAGAGGTTCCATTGTTGCCAAAAAGGCTCCAGGGCGCCCAAAAAAGACCAGCAAGCGCCAGGACCATCTCTTAAAAGTGTTTCAGCTGTGGGATCGGGCTACCAGCAGTGCAGAGCTTGCTCAGGAAAGGCAGCAGGCAGGTGTGAGTGCATCTGTACGCACTGTGAGGCGGAGACTCTTGGAGCAAGGCCTGGTCTCAAGGAGGGCAGCAAAGAAGCCACTTCTCTCCAGAAAAAACATCATGGACAGACTGATATTCTGCAAAAGGTACAGGCAGTGGACTGCTGAGGACTGGGGTAAAGTTATTTTCTCTGATGAATCCCCTTTTCGATTGTTTGGGACATCAGGAAAACGCCTCATTCGGAGAAGACAAGGTGAGCTCTATCACCAGTCTTGTCTCATGCCAACTGTTAAGCATCCTGAAACCATTCATGTGTGGGGTTGCTTCTCAGCCAAGGGAATTGGCTCTCTCACAGTCTTGCCTAAAAACACAGCCATGAATAAAGAATGGTACCAGAATGTCCTCCAAGAGCAACTTCTCCCAACCCTCCAAGAGCAGTTTGGCGATCAACAATGCCTTTTCCAGCATGATGGAGCACCTTGCCATAAAGCAAAGGTGATAACTAAATGGCTCAGGGAACAAAACATAGAGATTTTGGGTCCATGGCCTGGAAACTCCCCAGATCTTAATCCCATTGAGAACTTGTGGTCAATCATCAAGAGACGGGTGGACAAACAAAAACCTAAAAATTCTGACAAAATGAAAGCATTGATTGTGCAAGAATGGACTGCTATCAGTCAGGATTTGGTCCAGAAGTTGATTGAGAGCATGCCAGGAAGAATTGCAGAGGTCCTGAAGAAGAAAGGTCAACACTGCAAATATTGACTTGCTGCATTAACTCATTCTAACTGTCAATATAAGCTTTTGTTACTCATATGTTTGCAATTATTATATTTCTGTCTGTGATAAAAACATCTGTCAAACACACATAAAAACCAGAGGGCAGCAGATCATGTGAAAATATAATATTTGTGTCATTCTCAAAACTTTTGGCCATGACTATATATAGAGTATGCTGGGGTGTATATAGAGGCTGCTGGGGTGTATATAGAGGATGCTGGGGTGTATATAGAGGCTGCTGGGGTGTATATAGAGGCTTCTAAAAGAGCGCAACCGACAGTTATCATAACAGAGCGCAACCGACAGTCATCATAAAAGAGCGCAACTGACAGTCATCATAACAAAACGCAACCGACAGTCATCATAACAGAGCGCAGCCGACAGTCATCATAAAAGAGCGCAACCGACAGTCATCATAACAGCGCAACCGACAGTCATAACAGAGCGCAACCGACATTCATCATAACAGAACACAACCGACAGTCATCATAACAGAGCGCAACCGACAGTCATTGTGATGATAACCTGGAATGGGAGCTCCATTTCCCTATACTTTTCCAGAACTACTACCCCCATCGTGTTTAGCAAGCCTGCAAACCTCTCTCACTGCCTGGAGTTACAACTCCTTCCTCTCGCCCCCACCTCAGGAATGTCTTTGTCTTCAAACCCTGCTGGACTGTCCCATAGCATATAATGGGAATTCATTAATTCGGTCATAACACGCTGAGAGTTTATGATAGAAGCACGAAAGTTACAGTTCTGCAACATGCTCCTATCAGGCTCCGCTACAGTGGTACTGGCTACGTTCCAGCCCCAACAACCAGAGAAATGGATTTCTCTGGGGCAGAGTGGAGTAACTAGTCTGAGTTTGAACTCATTAGAACACTAATTTCAGAATAAGGTGAATGATGGTTCTGCCGAGACTCTGCTAGGTTCTCCAGCCCAGTTATATAGCCGAGAAGGTTTCAGAGCCCAAAACTGCCACTTAGAGAAAGGAGAAGATCCCGGTAACTCAGCCCCTTTAAGATGTCATGTCCCAGAACTATAGAGTACAGCCACTGAGTCAGGGTGTCATTTTCTGCTAAGAGAGCCTGGGATAAACAGCCACACTGTCATGCATGGTGATGTGTGGCCCCCTCCCTTCTTTTCCCCCCAGCCTGATTCACCAGAATGATCTGAGTGCCATGTAAGTTTTTCTTCTTTAACCCTGTTTTATTTGTAATTGCCTGTACATATTTTAATTGTCTCCTATTTTGTAAAACCTTGTTTTAAAACTTTATAAACACTGCCAAACTTTTCTGGAGTAAAGACATAAAATTACTAGTTCGTCCTCTATGCTCTATAACTAATTTACACGTGCCTGAAGTATACTACGCTACTAAATTGGGGTGGCCTCTGCCCCACGTTATAAACCCAGAGGCTGGTAGCAGCTAGCGAGTGTGTGTAGTGCTGAGCTTCAGGGTGGCGTTGGCAGTGACGGAGCGGGTTTTATAAGTGTATTGCCTGGCTGTGGCTAGGAGTAGTTATAATTCCCTCACTGTAGCGTACCCAATAGCCAGTACACGTTCAAGCGGCCCGTCCGGCGACTAATTATCCTAGGTGCAGTTCCCTGACTGACCTGAGGGTAAGGGGGCGCCGGAGAGCTGCAAGTTCCTAAGTGGAACTGGAAAGTGGGATAAGTATAAATCCCTGCATTCAACCTATCGGTGGCATCGGCGGGATCCTAAGCCGTGATCCCTCGAGCCTCCGTCTGTGTGTGCCGTTCCTGACATCAGGTGGTTCTCTAAGTTGGACCTCAGGGGGGCATATAATCTCATCCATATTCGGGAGGGAGATGAGTGGAAAACTGCATTTCTTACCTCTGAGGGTTTGTTTGAGAATTTGGTTATGCCCTTTGGCCTGACTAACGCGCCAGCAGTATTCCAGAATTTCATTAATCATGTTTTCTCAGATTTTATTGGGCGCTTTATGGTAGTTTATCTGGATGATATCCTCATATATTCTTCTGATAAACAGAGTCACAAGGCATCACCTCCGTGCGGTCCTCCAGAGGCTCAGGGAGAACTCACTCTTTGCTAAACTGGAGAAATGTTAATTTTTTACTCTAGAATTGTCTTTCCTTCACCTCCCATATACAATCTCTTGCCCGCTCTTGCCGCCTACACCGAAAGAACATCTCTAAAATCCGCCCTTTTCTCACCATGGAGACAACAAAAACCCTCACTGTAGCATTGATCCACTCCCGCCTGGACTACTGCAATGCTCTATTACTTGGCCTCCCCATTACTCAACTATCCCCTCTGCAGTCCATCCTTAATGCAGCAGCCAGGGTCATCCATCTGGCTAATCGGTACTCGGACGTGTCCGTTCTTCGCCAGTCCTTACATTAGCTGCCCATTCATTTTAAGATCCAATTCAAAGTACTTGTTCTCACCTACAAAGCTCTCCACAGTGCAGCACCCCCCTTCATGTTCCTCATTTCTATCTATCGGCCTAACCGACTGCTGCGCTCTGCAAATGACTTTCGACTAACCTCTGCACTAATCCGTACCGCCCACTCCCGACTCCAAGACTTCTCCCGCGCTGCGCCAATCCTCTGGAATTCTCTACCCCAAGAAATTAGGACCATCCACAATTTGCATAGTTTCATGCGCTCCCTCAAAACACATTTGTTCAGAGCGGCCTATCACGTTCACTAATCAAAGTCATTCTAGGTGTAAGTGTGCGTGTGTAGCCCATTCATTATCTCCATCCCTCACTCCCTCAAGATGGCTGGACCATCATTGTAAATACACCATTGTATATACACACCTGTTCTTTGTATCTCCCCCACCTCACTGTAGATTGTAATCTCTCACGAGCAGGGTCGTCTTATTTTGCTTTAATTATTGTATTGTTAACGTTGTTACTTATGACTTGCGTTTTGAAACTGTTAAAATGTAAAGCGCTGCAGAATATGTTGGCGCTATGTAAAGATTATTATTATTATTTCCTAGGGGTCATTTTGTCTGCCAAAGGGTTTTGCATTTACCCTAGGAAGGTTCAGGCTATTGTGGATTGAGTGCAACCCAGAAATCTCAAGGGTCTTCAGCTTTTTCTGGGTTTCGCCAATTATTATAGAAAATTCGTTAAGGGGTTTTCTCAGGTGGTCAAACCCCTCACGGATTTATCTTGTAAAGGGGCTGATCTCAAAAACTGGTCAGCTCCGGCTCTGGTGGCGTTTTCTTCTTTGAAGAACTTTCATGACTGCTCCTGTACTGGTTCAACCTGATTTGTCTAAACCCTTTATTGTAGAGGTTGATGCCTCGGAGGTGGGAGTGGGGGCTGTGTTGTCCCAGGGGCCCACCACGTTGACTAACTTAAGGCCATGTGCCTTCCTTTCGAGAAAATTTTCCTCTGCTGAGAGGAATTATGATGTGGGAAACCGGGAGCTATTGGCCATTAAATTGGCGTTTGAAGAGTGGAGGCATTTTTTGGAGGGGGCTGTCCATCATATCACTGTCATTGCAGATCACAAGAACCTGCCTTACATCGAGGCCCCCAAACGTTTGACTCTGAGACAGGCAAGGTGGTCACTTTTTTTCCCGATTTCAGTTTTCTATTACTTTCAGACCGGGGTACAAGAATGTGAAGACTGATGCTTTTTCTCGTAGCCTGGATCCAGTTTCACCTCCTGAACCTCCTTCCTCCATTCTTCAGCGCGGAGTGGTGATGGCTGCGGTGTCCTCGGCATTGGAACGAGAGATTCGTGAGGCTCAGGCTGTGTTTCCACCGTCAGGAAACACAGCGCTTTGGACAGAGCGGAAAGTCCGCTCCGCCCAAAGCCCCGCCCCCTTGTGAACGCGCAGTGAATCCGGATGTGCTCATTGAACACATCCGGAATGACCGCAGCGCTACATAGCCCTGTTTTATTTCCAAGGGAATAGGACATGCTGCGATCTGAAAATACGCGCAAGCATGTCCGTTAACGCAGGTCTGCCGCCTGCGTGTTTTTACGCATAGTGGAGACGGGATTTCTTGAAATCCCCTCCATTATGCTGTAACATCTGGACGCTGCGTGCTTGACGCTGCACCAGCGCACAGCGTCAAACACGCAGCAATTACTGAAGGAACCCTGATGGTGAAAATATACCCTGAATCTCTTGCTCCTCCATCGGTACCTGATAATAAGCTCTTTGTGCCTATTCAGTATAGGTTAAGGGTGCTTCGGGAGTTCCATGACTCGACTCTGAATGGGTATGGCTGTTTTGGTGGCCTTCGTTGGTTTCTGACGTCACTGGGTTTGTGTCTTCCTGTGAAACTTGTGCTCGTGCTAAAACCTCCCATAACCGACCGACCGGGAATTGGTACCACTGCCAATTCCAGATAGACCGTGGACTCATCTGTCCATGGATTTTATCACCAATCTTCCCCCCTCTAATAGCAAAACCGTGATCTGGGCAGTTGTTGATAGGTTCAGTAATCAGGTGCATTTTGTACCTTTGGCGGGCCTCCCTAATGCTGAGACTCTATCAAAACTATTCACTGAGCATGTGGTCTGATTGCATGATGTGCCTGTTAGTGTGGTGTCTGATATAGGGGTACAATTTGTGGTAAAACTCTGGAGGGCCTTTTGTAAGAGGCTGGGTATCAGTCTGACCTTTTCATCGGCCTACCATCCCGAGACCAACGGTCAGACTGAAAGGACTAATCAGTCTTTGGAGCAGATATTGCGATGTCTTGCTACGTCCAGACAGGATGATTGGTGCTCTGCGATACCCATGGCGGAATTTGCTTTCAATAATCGTGTCAATCAGTCCACTGGTACTTCCCCCGTTCTTCTGCAACTATGGGTTTCACCCTCACTTTGGTGAGTTTTCCCGGCTGGATTCAGGGTGTCCAGGGCTGATTCGGCCTTTCGGCGGTTGGGGGAGATCTGGAGAGAGGTTCAGAGAAACATTCAGGCCGGCTTACCAGGTGGGGGATAAGGTATGGTTATCCACCAACAATATTAGAGGATTCCCTCTGCTAAGTTGGGTCCGAAGTTTATTGGCCCTTATGAAATTTTAGAGGTGGTTAATCCTGTGGCCTTTCGCTTGCGCTTGCCTCCGTCATTACAGATCCCCAATGTATTCCATAAGGCGCTTCTGAAGCCGTTGGTGCCTTCCTCAGGTGAGTCTCCTTCGCATCCGCCGCCTGTTGTGGTGGATGGTCAGACCGAGTATAAGGTGGAACGGGTGGTGGATTCTCGTTTGCTCCGCAGTTCACTTCAGTACTTGGTCCATTGGAAAGGTTACGGTCCTAAGGAGGGTACTGGCGCGTTCGGTCCATGCTGATCGGTTGGTCCTGACCTTTCATGCTCATTATCCAGGGAAGCCTGGGGGTCCGGTGGCCCCCCATTGAGAGGGGAGTACTGTCATGATCCAGTCCAGAGTTTGTTTTCAGCGGTCTTCTCTCTGGACTGGTCAAGTGGGGGTTAATCCCCTCTGCCTCGTTTTGCAGCTGGCTGGGCTATTTCAATCCTCTCAGCCTGCTGGCCAGTGTCAGCTATACTTCAAGCCTCCAAGCTAGTGCCTCTGACCTGTATTCCTTAGTGATCCTTCTGCCCCTGACTCCCTGTACTTGTGTATGACTCAGCTTGATCTCTGGACTCTGCTTCTGGTTTTCCATTTCTGATACCACGTTCCCGGTAGACTCTGACTTCTGGCTTGTACCCTGACTACGTCTTACGTCTTGGATGCCACATTCCCGGTAGATGCTGACTTCTTGCTTGTCCCTGACTACGCACTTGCTGTTTCCCTTGGTACTTCTGCTACTGACAGTTTCTGACTTCGGCTTGTCTGACCACTCTTTCGTTACCTGTGACACCTGTGCTGCTGTAAGGGGGTGAAGAGGAAGAAGAGTCCAAAGGAGGTTGCTTTCCCTGCTCCTTACCTGGAACCACTTAGCCAGACAGCCAGGTTGTTGGGGGCAAGACTTTCTGCCCTGGGCGGACTGGACCATGGAACTGCTGGGGGCAGAGAGGAAGAGGCAGGGGCGGTGGTCAGGAAAGCGTGCAGGCAGAGGGCGCGAAAGTAGAGAGCACCAGAGAGACAGCAGGCTGCAGCGCTGCACTCCCAGAGAGAGAGTGCTCCCCGTGAGAGCACTGAGGCTGAGATACGAGCCATAGTGAAGGCTGTATGTGAGGGCGGGAAAGCCAGGTGCGCAGAGCTCAGAGCAGCATGTGCAGCAGACAAAGCAGGTCGCAGCTGCACACAGAAGAGGAGAGAGAACTCCCTGCCAGAGAGCTAAGACAGGAGGACGGGACATACTTATTACTGTCTGTGAGTACTTGAATGCAGAGTCCCCAGTGATTAGAGCAAGACGCCCTCCTGACCGTGCAGAGACGGAGACCCGCGCGCATAGTCACAGTGGCCGCGGTGACATGTCAGAGTAACGTTCCAGCAGAGAAGCTTAACAAAAGACTGAGCATTGTTCCGGTGGAGAGACTGTTAGTTTGAAAGCAGAGACTCAGAGCAGAGGAGACCCAGTCTATCCCAGTGTCCCCCTACCTTCCGCCTTAGCCCTGGAGATCCTGGTTACCATCCAACAGAGACTACAGCATTCACAGAGACTACAAATGCCGCTGCTGTCGGCGCCTACGTTGGAGAAGACGACCCTTCGAGCAAGATTTCTTCAGACTGATAAGTTTCACGAATACCCATTAATTACCGTTATTCTGCTTGACTGATTACTAGTTCTGTTTAATACACTGTTATAATATTAGTTTAGATCCCACTATTTTCTCCCTGTGAGGATAATCTTATCCTTGTAAATAAACCCTGATCTGTCTCTGTTCCCTGGTGACATACCCAGCACCTGCACGTTATTACACTTGGCGTAGTCGTCAGGATGTCACACGGTAACGTAGAAAGGGCAGATCAAGCAGTTGGGGAAGCCCCAGGTCTAGCATTTCCCTGGGAGCCTTGTTGAATAATTTGCCAAAGTTTACTGCGAGCAATGTGATGTTGTGGAGTTGGACGGAGTGTATCCGGGGAATGATACGGATGCATCCCATGACACCGGCCCCTGGAGGGTGGAAATAGCTGTGATGGTCCTAGAGGGGGACGCACGGGACTCTGTTATGCTCAGACCCCCCCAGGCGAGAGATACCCTGGACAAAGTACTACGTATACTTGAGGTGACGCATGGGGACCCCACTGACATAGGGGAGCTGCGCATGCGACTGTTTCGCCGGGTACAAAGGGAGGGGGAGACTGTGACACAGTTTATGAATGCCCTGCAGGAGCTTCATACTGCCATCTTATGGAAGGATAGCGAAGGTGTAGGGTCAATTGACGTTGTGCTGCGAGACCAACTGATGACAGGCTTGCGAGATGTTGATGAAACAGGCCCTGCGAGAGTGCATGCGACTAAAGCCAGGTATGGCCTTCTCTGAGGTCGGCAGTGAGGTACGCATGCGCGAGCAAGAGCAGGGGGTGGTAATGCCAGTGGGGAAGGTATGGAGCAGGGAGGTAGATGCCCCTCAATGGGTAGAAGACTTGAAGAAAGAGGTTAAGCGGGTCCGTGAGGAGGTGGCTGAATATAAGAAGACTCCTGCTGCTGAGTCCAGCCCTCCGGTGTGAGAAAGAGACCGCCCCCCCCCAACGTGAGACTAGTGCCGCTCAGCGATGAAGACTACCTACATGCTACAATTGCGGAGCACCCAACCAGAATGAAGAGGAGACGACATGGACCCGAGATTCCTGGCTGAAGATAAGAAGAATCTGGGAGGAGATTGAGAGTCTGGGGAAAGCCCTTACTGCTGTTTTGGGGACCAGCGGCATACCCCGAGGTAACATGTGGAAGCAGCCAGAGGGAGATAGAGGAGAGGTGCGGAGCATTAAGAAGACTTCAGTGGTGGCTCCAGAGTGTAGCTCCGTATCCTGGAATGAAGAGCAACCGCAGATGAGAGATGCTTCTCGCCGAGGTCGACAATCCAGACCAAAGTGCCCGCCAGACGCAGACGTGAGTGCTGGGCGTGTAGAAGAGTGGGACACCTGTCCAGAAATTGCCCTACCCGAGAAAAGCAGTGGCAGAAATCCGCTCACCCCTCTGAGGGTCCTGCTAACTGAAGGGAACGTTGCCCCTGAGAGGCAGTGGTATGACAGGAAGAGAAGAGCCCCACCTAGAGCAAGACAGTACCACAATGTCGGATGCTGAGGGGAGGTGGAGAAGATGTCGAACGTCTATGGTGAAATGACTGCCCGGTCCCGACGCATGAAGGCGAGTGTGGTGGAACTCCAACTTGGGACTGAAGGTTCTGTCTGTAAGACTCAGCCCGAAGGAAAGGAAGGGACGTCCACCCGAGAAGACCACCGAAGTGTTTTGCTGCCTTGCCTAGCACAAGTTCCCGAAGAAGGGGAGAAAGTGCCAAATGTTCCTGCGACGCTCGTTCGTCGATGTGAAGGAGGAACCACTAATATCGTCCCTTGTGGTGAAGAGTGTGCCGGCTGTCAGCTCACAAAATCCTGATCGTACAGTGGAAATGGAACAGCTGTGTGAGACAGGGAATGTGGCTGAGAAGCCCTGGGAAGTGATGCCCGCAGAGCCCGGCGCGGATGATGAAGGGTCCGGCCTGCATGGTCTTAATCCATCTGTTTCTAGTTTTGACAAGAGTGCTCCTGTCGAAGAGAGAGGGAGCTATGGAGAAGAGTCACCTGTATTAAGCCCCCAGACTGAGGAACCCGAGCAAGAAGTCCCTAAGGTTTCCGATGACGACAAAGAAAAGGACGAACCGTCTACTCAAACGTCTGCTAGCAGCAAAGCTAAAAAGAAGACACAAAAATTGGATGACAAGCATAGTATATACATAGAGAGACAACAGAAACAAATTATATGTAGTATAGTATAGAATATGTCACTCGTGGTATACGTGCAGACTAATGAGGATCAACTTCAATTCAAATGAAAACACCCAACCACACCAAGGCAGTCATGAGATCTAATCTACATGGTATATGCAAAAATACTTTATTAAATATATCAAAATGTAAAAGGTGCCAAGATAACAATACAGACGGGAGACGAACGCCACAGTAAACAGCATCACCCGTGAGGCTGGAGTTGTCATGTGGCTGACACAAGCAATAAATAGCATGCCAGTAGCAGATAGAATGAATAAATGTTTTCAGGACACACTGTCCGTAATAGATGTGTAGTACATACATAACATATATAACAATATTCAGTCAAGGCAGGAAAGATATACAGGCAGCATACCTATAAATAGAAGCAGGAAAGCCACATGGACACGCACCAGCAACCCCGACGCACGTTTCGGAGAGTGATCTCCTTCCTCAGGGGGCGTGACCATTGCGTAATAAATGGGCAGTATATATATACATGGCGCCGGAAATAAAAAAAAAAGCACGCGCATAACGCCGCGTCTAGAATCACAGCGCGGCACGTAGCACCTCGGCAACTAAAGCCGGAAACACATGGGGCCCCATTTGATCCGAAGTGGAGATGCACGGCAGAAATGACGTTCCGCGAGTCTCAGGGGCGGCGCACGCGCAGCACAGAAAAGGGCATAGTTGGCCAAAAAGATGTCTGGCAACATTGAAGGCAATAACTAATGAATGAACAATGGGGCACACAGAGGCGCAGCTAAGACTGTGCATATATTTCCAGATAATTTAGTTGCACATGAGAGTTATATAGTGATAAGATATGCATAATATCAGGAAACATATATAAATGCAAATCATCAGCAATATATACAATAAAGAAGAAAGATGATAATAATAGAATGAGGAAACTTGCGTAATCGCAATCATACATCACCAGGGAGAATAACAATTAATCAATAGATATATATCTCTCACAAATAACCCCTTACCCTCAATAAGGTCTCGTCACAATTGTGAGAGGCCTTAAAGTGGCGAGGTATTGTTTTGAGGGTTGAAGTGTCCGTGTGGGAAGCTGCAGCTACAATCCCCAACACATGTTCTCTTATGCGAACCTTTAGCTGACGTGTTGTCATCCCCACATAGATAAGTCCACATGGACAGGTGGCATAGTAGATGACATCTGGTGGTACAGGAAATACGTTGTTTAATATTAAAGGTCCTATTACCATCAGAGCTGGAGAACGTATTGCATCAATCAATGTTGGGGCAAGCTACACATTTCCCACACGGAACACAGCCACCCCGAATTGGAATGGCATCAAGAAAAGTGGTTGATGGTTGACCAACGTAATGACTCTGGGTAAGATGATCCCGAAGATTTCTAGCCCTCCGGAATGTGATTGAGGGTTTTTTGGGGAGAAATTTGCACAGGACAGGGTCCACCACGAGGATAGGCCATGCTTTCTCTAGTGCCGATCTTACCCTATCGGAGTACAGATTATATGAAGTGATAAATCCCAAGTTATCCTTCGGTTTCGTTTCCAATGTAGTCCCATAGAGTAGATCGCCACGACAAGCATATTTTGCTCCATGATATGCCTTTTTAATAAGGCGTTTGCTATACCTAATTCGGGGTGGCTGTGTTCCGTGTGGGAAATGTGTAGCTATGTGGGGATGACAACACGTCAGCTAAAAGTTCACATAAGAGAACATGTGTTGGGGATTGTAGCTGCAGCTTCCCACACGGACACTTCAACCCTCAAAACAATACCTCGCCACTTTAAGGCCTCTCACAATTGTAATGAGACCTTATTGAGGGTAAGGGGTATTGACGTTCTCAATGTGAATATCAGGGGTGGCAACCTGGCTAAAAGATTGGGACAGATGGAGACACGGTGGATATGGACGTTAAAGACAGTCCAACCTCATGGGTTTAAATGAGAATATTTCGTTCATACCAATTTTGTGATTGCCCCTATGCTGTGTGCTTTGCTGCGGTCGCATAGCTTCATCCGTTTGTTTTTAATTGATTTAAAATTTTTAACCCTTAGTGACAGCCATTTTGCAGCTTAATGACCAGGCCAATTTTTACAATTCTGACCACTGTCACTTTATGAGGTTATAACTCTGGAACGCTTTAACGAATCCAGCTGATTCTGAGATTATTTTTTCGTGACATATTGTACTTCACATTAGTGGTAAAAAAAATGTTATATGACTTGCTTTTATTTATGAAAAAAACAGAAATATGGCAAAAATTTTGAAAATTTAGCAATTTTCAAACTTTCAATTTTTATGCCCTTAAATCAGAGAGATTTGTCACACAAATTTCTTAATAAATAACATTTCCCACATGTCTACTTTACATCAGCACAATTTTGGGAACAAAATTTTTTTTTGTTATGAAGTTATTAGGGTTAAAAGTTGACCAGCGATTTCTCATTTTTACAACACCATTTTTTTTAGGGACCACATCACATTTGAAGTCACTTTGAGGGGTTTATATGATAGAAAATACCCAAAAGTGATACCATTCTAAAAACTACACCCCTTAAGGTGCTCAAAACCACATTCAAGAAGTTTATTAACCCTTTACGTGCTTCACAGGAACTGAAGCAATGTGGAAGGAAAAAATTGACATTTAACTTTTTTTGCAAAAGCTTTACTTCGGAACCAATTTTTTTTTATTTTCACAAGTGTTAAAAGTAAAAGTGTACCACAAAATTTGTTGTGCAATTTCTCCTGATTACGCCGATACCACATATGTGGGGGTAAACCACTTTTTGGGCGCACGGCAGAGGTCGCAATGGAAGGAGCGACGTTTGACTTTTTCAAACCAGAATTGGCTGGATGGCATGTCGCATTTGTAGAGGCCCTGAAGTTTATAACGTAGAGCAGTGAAAATAAAAAATTCATATTTTTTCCACAAAAACTATCTTTTCACCCCAATTTTTATTTTCCCAAGGGTAACAAGACCCCAAAAGTTTTTGTGCAATTTGTCCTGAGCATGCTGATACCCCATATGTGGGGTAAACCACTGTTTGGGTGCATGGCAGAGCTTGGAAGGGAAGGAGCGCCGTTTGACTTTTTCAATGCAGAATTGGCTGGACGCCATGTCGCGTTTGTAGAGGCCCTGATGTGTCTAAACAGTGGAAACCCCCACAAGTGACCCCATTTTGGAAACTAGACCCCCTAAGGAACTTATCTAGATATGTGGTGAGCACTCTGAACCCCCAAGTGCTTCACAGAAGTTTATAACGCCCGGGCGTGAAAATAAAAAATCATATTTTTTCCACAAACCTGATAGTTTAATCTCCAATTTTTTATTTTCCCAAGGGTAACAGGAGAAATTAGATCACAAAAGTTGTTGTCCAATTTGTCCTGAGTACGCTGATACCCCATATGTGGAGGGGGACCACTGTTTGGGTGCATGGCAGGGCTTGGAAGGGAAGGAGCGCCGTTTGACTTTTTCAAACCAAAATTGACTGGAATTGAAATTGGACGCCATGTCGCGTTTGAAGAGCCCCTGATATGCCTAAACAGTGGAACCCCCCACAAATGACACCATTTTGGAAACTAGACCCCTTAAGGAACTTATCTAGATGTGTGGTGAGCTCTTTGAACCCCCAAGTGCTTCACAGAAGTTTATAATGTAGAGCCGTGAAAATAAAAACTCATTTTTTTCCTCAAAAATGATTCTTTAGCCCGCTATTTTTTTATTTTCCCAAGGGTAACAGGAGAAATTGGACAACAAAAGTTGTTATCCAATTTTTCCTGAGTATGCTGATACCCCATATGTGGGGTGGAACCACTGTTTGGGCGCATGGGAGAGCTTGGAAGGGAAGGAGCGCCATTTTTAATGCAGACTTTGATGGAATGTTCTGCGGGCGTCGTGTTGTGTTTGCAGAACCCTTGATGTACCTAAACAGTAGAAACCTCCTGCAAGTGACACCATTTTGGAAACTAGACCCTCCAAGGAGCTTATCTAAATGTGTGGTGAGCACTTTGAAGCCCCAAGTGCTTCACAGAAATTTATAAACTCAGAGCCGTGAAAATAAAAAATCATATTTTTTCCACCAAAACGATCTTTTCACCCCAATTTTTATTTTCCCAAGGGTAACAAGACCCCAAAAGTTTTTGTGCAATTTGTCCTGAGTACGCTGATACCCCATATGTTTGGCTTGGAAGGGAGGGAGCGCCATTTGACTTTTTGAACGCCACGTCGTGTTTGGAGACCCCCTGATGTGCCTAAATAGTGGAACCCCCTCAATTCTAGCTCCAACCCTAACCCCAACACACCCCTAACTCTAATCCCAACCCTAATCTTAACCTAAATCCCAACCCTAATTCCAACCCTAATCCTAATTGTAACCCTAATTCCAACCCTAACCCTAATTATAACCCCAAGGCTAGGTTCATTTTGCGTTTTACCAGCCCGTTCAACACATAGCGTTGATGGGCTGGCGATCGCGTTATGCTATACCCGCTAGCGCAGAGGAATAAGCAGATGATTCATCTACGCTAGCAGTGACAGAGCCCAGACGCTGCAGCCCGCGTCCGAGGCTCCGTCACTGAATGACGGCACGTCGCGAACGCATGCCGCTTTACGGCATGCGTCACGATGCGCCCTCAAATGGGGGTGAATGGCAGCATTAACGGACTGCGTTACACCGCGGTGTAACGCAGTCCGTCTAACGGACTGCCATAACGCAGTATGAACCCAGCCTAACCTTAACCCTAATGCTAACCCTAATTATAACCCTGACCCTAACGGAAAAATGAAAATAAATATAATTTCTATATTTTATTATATGTCCCTAACTAAGGGGGTGATAAAAGGGGGGTTTATGCACTGTTTTTTTTATTTTGATCACTGTGATAGTTTATCACAGTGATCAAAATGTACTTTCATTCATTCTTTTTTTTTTATCTGCCGCCAAGCAGATTCGGCGGGCGCACTGTGCATGCGCCCGCCATTTTTTTTTTCAGCATGAAGACGACGGAACTGCAGGACCTGCCGGAGGACAGAGGACACCAGGAGGTACAGGGGGGGATCGGGTGTCCTTGGGACCCTAATTCTCACCCCTCTGAAGTGCGATCACATCAGAGGGAGAGAATCTTTTTTTTTTTTTTTTGCGGTCGCCATTATACTTAGTATAATGGCGATCGCGACACCAGGGTCGGTAAATACCGACCCGGATCATGTTCTCTGGGTCTCGGCTACCCCCGGCAGCCGAGACCCCAAAGAAAATTGCCCAAGCCCCCCAGCACATTGCGGCGGGCGCACTGAGCATGCGCCCGCCATTTTCTCCCCTTTGCGCTATGGCGGCGGCACCGGGGGACACCGGAGGGCCCTGGGGCCAAAACGGGAGTCTGGGGGCCACAAGGGGGGATCGGGGACCCTTTTTTTCTCTCCTCAGATGTTCGATCACATCAGAGGAGAGAGAAATTAAATGGCACATCATATTGTTTTTTGTTGCGATTGCCGTTATAGGGTTAATAACGGCGATCGCAACATCGGGGTCGGTAAAAACTGACCCGATTCATGTTCTCTGGCCCCCGGAGAAAATGCGCCTCTGGGGGGCGCTATTCACTTTTTCCACAGCGCCGTTAATTAACGGCGCTGTGGTTTAAGTACCCTTAATGACCGCCGTGAAAAGGCGTATCGGCAGTCGTTAAGGGGTTAATTTTAATTGTTGTTGCTTTATGTAATCTCTAGGATTATCCTTATTGGGCATGTGTTTCTGTGGATGTCATAGGATTCACATCTATATGATATGGGGACATCAAGAAGATTCAGCATGGAACATCCTTCTATCATCTATGGTGCATAATGGCTACATTGTCCATCTTTATCTGTGATTTTTGGACTGTGTCTTGTTCTATTTTGTTGTAATATATTGTTATTTGTCTGCTGGAAAAATCTTGGTATTTGTGACTGTATATTTTGACCTTTTTATGTTATAATACTATATACAGGGTTATTTGTGAGAGATATATCTATTGATTAATTGTTATTCTCCCTGGTGATGTATGATTGCCATTAT
Organism: Oophaga sylvatica; assembly: GCA_033576555.1. NCBI lineage: Eukaryota > Metazoa > Chordata > Amphibia > Anura > Dendrobatidae > Oophaga > Oophaga sylvatica. Next base: position 44,881 of record JARQOD010000092.1, read on the forward strand.
GCACGTTTCCTCATTCTATTATTATCATTATGCATCTTTATTGTATATATTGCTTAGGATTTGCATTTATATGTTTCCTGATATTATGCATATCTTATCACTTTATAACTCTCGTGCAACTAAATTATCTGGAAATATATGCACAGTCTTAGCTGCGCCTCTGTGTGCCACATTGTTCATTCATTAGTTATTGCCTTCACTGTTGCCAGACATCTATATGACCGACTATGTCCTTTTCTGTGCTGCGCGTGCACCGCGCCTGGGACTCGCGCGACGTCATTTCCACCGTGCATCTCCACTTCGGATCACATGGGCCCCATGTGTTTCCGGCTTGGGTTGCCAGGGTGCTATGTGCCGCGGTGTTATACGCGTGCGCGGGGGGGTTTATTTCCAGCGCCATGTATATATTGTAGCATTCCAGGGGGTTTAGCTCTAGGATCGCTGTCTGGGTAGACAGAATGGCATGAAAACAGTTCATTCAGACAGCAGTTCTGGTGTAAAACTGGCCGCAACCAGCTTTATTAAAGTCCACAGCAAACAGATTAAAACAAAGCATAAACAGAAAACCTGGGCTTGTCTAGCCTCTAATTACACTTAGATAGATGGCCCTCTCTATCCGGGACCCAGACTCTACCAGTCTGTGCCCAAAACAACACATATCACATATGTTACCAGTATGGAGCTTCACAGATACTCCTCCTTGTGTCTGAAGGCACCTTCCATGACCAGACTTGAGAGAGATCCACTCCTATTCAGCCGCTCTTCACACGGATTCGCACTGAAACTACTCCTATGTCCGGGGTCCTTCCTGCACCCAAACTGAGATAGCTCAAACACTCTTGGAGACTGCTTCCTTGTGCCAGGACACCTCTCTGTGTCCAGGCTAAAGACAGCTCTAACACTCTTGGAGACTGTTTCTTGTGCCGAGACACCTTCCTGTGTCCAGGCTAAACTAGCTCTCAGATTGTGTTTGCAGACACCTACTTCTGGTCTCCTAATTAAGACCTGAGTAGTTTCAGACTTGTGCTGCAAGTGTGTGCTGAATGTGAGGTGTAGTGACCTTTCTCTACCACTAGGTTTACAAAGCCACACATTTCCCTTATACCTAGGTGAAATGTACACCCCATTCATCACATATTCACTCACTGTCTCACATATCCCCTCCCTCTTCTCCAGACCGGAGGGCTGGTCATCCAGACCGGAGGGCTGGTCAACAATCCAACAGACAGTGAACTCTGGACCAGTCATGGCCCTCATCAGCTTCATCCTCACCACTGTCATAGCCAACATCAGTTTTCTCTTCATCTGAAGCATCCGCACTACCCTGTACCCTCCCAGGCCTATACTCTCTGCGGGCCTCGGGTATCCTGCACGGTTTCATCTTGACCTTAGGGCCGGGCTCATTTTCGATATAGTGCCTGGCCAGAGAAGTACGACCCGACACATCAGAACACTTCTGCTGACTCTTCCTCAGAAACTCATGTACCTCCTGTCCCTGGTGCACTGACCATGTGTCACCAACTATAACAGAAGGTATAGGGGGTTTTTCACTTTTCTCCAGTTCCCCACTTTCAGGCTCTTCTGGCAGGACATGCCCAGAAGCCCCACCGTCAGTCCTAGACTCTACCTCTTCAGCCACATCACTTTGGTCTCCAATATCTCCATTTATTCCAGCCCTCAAGTTCTCCTTGATAGCGGCATCTGTATACTCAGAACCCGCCGGATTCTTCTCTTCCACCACGTTCTGCATCCCATCTGGGCTCCCGTGTGTCTGCAGCGGCAACGGAGTGACACATCGCTTTTCCCATTTGTTGGGACGTGGCTCCGATGTAGCCTCCCTGAAAGTGCGCTTGAGCTCACCAATGCCAGCTACTGATCCGGACCGTAACCCGTCCACGCCGCTGTCTTCGGCAGAAACAGATTCCTGGACAGAGTCAGTCCCCATATCTTCAGTCTTGCTCCTCACAGCTTCACTTGAAACCTCAGCTTCTGATGAGGCATCTGGCTTGGTGACCACCACTTCCATGGCTTTTTCCACCTCTGCAGCATCACCTTCAGAGTCCTTGGCATGATGCAGATCCACACCACACACTGACAACTTCTCATCTTCAACAGCATCCACTTGTGCTGTGTTCAGTTTCAGAGTCCTGCCTTTAAAGCTCAGCTCTCCTCCTTTCACCTTAGTCTTCGCCAGGGAACCGGCCAACTGTAAAACATCTTCAGATGCCATCTTCTGTCTGGCTGTAAGGTCAGCATCAGCTTTCTTCTCAGGACTCTCAACCTCCTCTGCTACCATGCCTTCCTCATTTGCACTGGTTGCTTTATGGTCATCAGATAATTCACTATCACTATCTGACCCCTTTTTCTCAGCCACATCTGGCTCACTGTCAGGGCTATACACTTCATTTTCATTCATATCCTGCTCACTGTCAGGGTTATACAATTCATTTTCATTCACATCCTGCTCACTGTCAGGGTTATACAATTCATTTTCATTCACATCTTGATCTGGAACCTTAGTTAACATGTCATCCACAACATTAACTTCACCATCTGGTCCCTCAAGTATGTGACTATGTGACAACCCCAGCACTATACTTCTATATAGCTCAGGTACCAGGAGCTGACTCACGACCTCTCCCTGGACTTCAGTGTCCCTATACAATAGGCTATTGTTCATGGCAGCATGAGGAAACCTCTCCTCAGAGCCAGGCTCCTGGGAAACCTCATTTAGAACAATCATATTTTCCTGTGCCGTTTTAAGAGAGGGGTCTCGCCACTGCTCACTCTCAAAATTGTCACAGGACACAGGTAAGTCAGGGACACTCGGCTCTCGAGAACCACCATCCTCGTCTCCCAACATCACCTGCAAAGGAATTTCATCACTATCACAGTCATCATTATTATCAATATCATTATCATGACTATGATCAGTATCATCATCACTATCATGATCATCATCACTATCATTATCAGCATCATCATCATGGTCATCATCATTATCATGATCATCATCATTATCATCATCATCATTATCATGGTCATTATCATGATCATCATCATCATTATCACATAAGTTTAACGGCCCACTAGCATTGTGTTCCGCCCCTCGGGACTGCGCACCCTCAATAGGAGCTTCATCACACTGTCCATCAGAAACATTTTTCCCCCAGAGATCCTTAGACCGGGGAAAGTCATTACCCAATATAACGGGTTGCACCAGGGTCTTCACTACCCCCACTTCACATGAAACCTCCCCGAGTTTGGGGACCAAGTCCACGGCAGTCTCTGGGTAGACTTTGGTGTCTCCATGGATGCACACCATACTCAGGTGCTTATCAGGGATGAAGTCCCTATCAATCAGGCTGTCACATACGGAAGTCACTGGACTCTCTGAGTCCAAGAGGGCCTGTGCTGGGCAGTCATTTACAACCACCGGGGACCCCTGTGGTCCAGTCTCTTCGGCAGAGGTGGACACACACACAGGTTCTGCGCAGAGAGAGAGGGATCTGCCAACATCACAACACATAGGCTCCCCCTCTATTGGACAGTTGGCTGCAATTTCACGCCAGCTCCAACACTGTCCATCACACTCTCCCACCCACATGTCCCCTCGGGCCTGAACCCGCTTATCAGCATACCCCATGTCCCCAACAGCTGGAACGCTCTTACCGCGAGAGTTCAGCGTCCGGGAACTCTGAAGTGACGACCTCTCAGACGGCTGTACCTCAGGAGGACGTGCTCGGGTGTAGCGGTTCACTATCACCTTTTCAACTCCATGATCAGGTTTGCTTACTGCAGACTCCCAACTGCATCTCCAGTCATGAACTCCCCTGGCACGGGCTGTCACCGTAACACCCAGCCGGGTAAGAATCGCCGCTTTCAACTTGGCATAGTCTTCGCTGTCCTGCTTGCTCAGGTCAGCCCAGACTTTTTGGGGTTCCCCAATCAGATAGGGTGCGACCATCATGGCCCATTCAGATAGGGGCAGATTCTCCTTCTCTGCCAGTCTCTCAAACCTAGTGAGATATAACTCCACATCATCACGAGGTGTCATTTTTTTCAAGGACCGTCTTACCGCCTTCTTTACAGCGGACAATGCAGGTACCTTCACAACATTACTTCGGGACGCGGCACCGAAATCCTTTTTTTGTGCTGCCATCCGCTCAACAAATAACCGGTTATTCTCCTGCTGTTGCTGCAGGAATTGCTGCTGGGCCTGCTGCATGCGCTGCTGGTGCTGCAGGCGCTGCTGCTCCATGCTCCGCTGGGCCTGGACCAGGTACTCAATGAGCTCCTCCATACTGCCGGACTTATCTGTCTCAACCACGGCAGTCTTATGTTGCACATTAACTTGCGCCATTTGTTCAAACAGCGCCTCCATGCTGTCATCCATGCTGTCAGACCTCTCCGTCTCAACAACGGCAGTCTTCACTCAAGACATACACACTCTACAGTCTTCTCCATAGAAAAATTCAGCTCTGCTGTGCAGACACTTTTTTTTTTTTTTTTCCTTTGCAAAGTCTATTAGGGCTCCTGTCTCTTTAAGACTGCTCCACAGACTTTTCTTTTGCTGCTGCACATTCCACAGTCATTTTCACAACAAGTTCAGCTTTGCTGTGCATACATTTTCTCTCTGCAGACCCTATCAGGGCCACTGTCTCTCCAAGACTGCTCCAAACAGACGTTTCTGCTGACACAATTTTTTTTTTTTTTCTGCTGCTATTTCAATAGACTTCACCTTTAATGCTGTCTCTCGCCACTGTGCTGCATACACACTCCAGCACTAACTGTATCAGGCACTGCGCTGCCCGCATCCTCCACCAATTGTAGCATTCCAGGGGGTTTAGCTCTAGGATCGCTGTCTGGGTAGACAGAATGGCATGAAAACAGTTCATTCAGACAGCAGTTCTGGTGTAAAACTGGCCGCAACCAGCTTTATTAAAGTCCACAGCAAACAGATTAAAACAAAGCATAAACAGAAAACCTGGGCTTGTCTAGCCTCTAATTACACTTAGATAGATGGCCCTCTCTATCCGGGACCCAGACTCTACCAGTCTGTGCCCAAAACAACACATATCACATATGTTACCAGTATGGAGCTTCACAGATACTCCTCCTTGTGTCTGAAGGCACCTTCCATGACCAGACTTGAGAGAGATCCACTCCTATTCAGCCGCTCTTCACACGGATTCGCACTGAGACTACTCCTATGTCCGGGGTCCTTCCTGCACCCAAACTGAGATAGCTCAAACACTCTTGGAGACTGCTTCCTTGTGCCAGGACACCTCTCTGTGTCCAGGCTAAAGACAGCTCTAACACTCTTGGAGACTGTTTCTTGTGCCGAGACACCTTCCTGTGTCCAGGCTAAACTAGCTCTCAGATTGTGTTTGCAGACACCTACTTCTGGTCTCCTAATTAAGACCTGAGTAGTTTCAGACTTGTGCTGCAAGTGTGTGCTGAATGTGAGGTGTAGTGACCTTTCTCTACCACTAGGTTTACAAAGCCACACATTTCCCTTATACCTAGGTGAAATGTACACCCCATTCATCACATATTCACTCACTGTCTCACAATATATACTGCCCATTTATTACGCAATGGTCACGCCCCCTGAGGAAGGAGATCACTCTCCGAAACGCGCGTCGGGGTTGCTGGTGTGTGTCCATGTGGCTTTCCTGCTTCTATGTATAGGTATGCTGCCTGTATATCTTTCCTGCCTTGACTGAATATTGTTATATATGTTATGTATGTACTACACATCTATTACGGACACTGTGTCCTGAAAACATTCATTCATTCTGTCTATCAGCTACTGGCAGGCTATTTATTGCTTGTGTCAGCCGCATGACACCTCCAGCCTCACGGGTGATGCTCTGTTTACCGCGGCGTTCGTCTCCCGTCTGTATTGTTATCTTGGCACCTTTTACATTTTGATATATTTAATAAAGTATTTTTGCATATAGATCGGATCTCATGACTGCCTTGGTGTGGTTGGGTGTTTTCATTTGAATTGCAGTTGATCCTCATTAGTCTGCACGTATACCACAAGTGACATATTCTATACTATACTACATATACTTTGTTTCTTTTGTCTCTCTATGGATATACTATGCTTGTCATCCAATTTTTGTGTCTAATTTTTGCTGTGTTATGCACAGGATTGAGTGTTGTCAAGATGGACTTCAGGGCCAAAGAGAAATTCTGGCTCTATCAGGTGGACCAGGTGTATGGTACTGGCGGGAGTGCTACACAGCTGCCAGGCAATACTAAATGGGACAATAAGTTATCCTCCATAAAAACACTGTTATTAAAACGGTCCAAAATATGGTGGAATAGGCAATTTCTTGAAAAATATGTGTCCAGCAATATGATCCCCAGAGGCTTAAGGGTTCGTGTTATCCCCGCGTTTCCTATAAATGACCAATTTATCACTAGGTGGGAGGAAGCGTGTAGCACATGTTCGCTGACCTTGATGCCGCTTCTTATTAACTATAACACCTCGAATATTGCGGAACTGGATAAATCAATTGATGTGTTGCAAGCTGAAGTACGGACTGGTTGCCCAGCAGATACGATCCAGCAATTTGATATTGAATTGGAGAAATCTATAGATTCACTGGTTAAAAAAATCCAGGAATCCCAATTACTCCAAATACAATAGGGACTTCTGTGACTATCAGTCCAAAAAAGTATACCAATGGAAGACTAAGAGAAATCCGGGCCTACAGAGAACTTTGTCTAATTTATCTATACCTTCATCAAGTGAATGTTCTGACGCCTCATCTACGTCTATTTTGTCACGTGAGGGTAATCGCCTCCGGGATCATTCATTCCACCCTTATAAGAGACGGGTTGATGAGCTGTCAGTTCCTAGGAGGAATGACAACAAGGTGATTAACCTAAGCCAATATACTTTGTCTGCTACTGACATTTCACTTCTTGAAAAAGGTCTTTCGTTTTCACATACTCCTCCTTTGGATATACATTCACTGTGGTGATGGACTTACATATGTTTGCTAGATCATTGCTATTCAGGATATATTTTTATAATAACGAGCTACACCAACTTTTTCCCACGGAGGAAGAACAGGATGCGCTGAGGATGTTGGAGGAGTTGGCGAGTGAACATATACATGAAGGAGGTAAGATTCTTCCTTTTATCCGCCCATGCTCTAGCAAGTTCCCTCCTTTGTCATCGTGTTCCAACATTGATTTGTTCGTCCAGGTGGTAACTGAGAATCTGTTAAAAATTCCCAGATTTAATTATTGTGATAACCTCACTAGAGGTCAAAGAAATAGGTTGGAGTACCTCCAAAACTTACCAGATGTCCTACTGAAACCAGCATACAAGGGTGGTAACATCGTCCTGTGGCCAACAGCAATGTATGAGAGGGAGGCCTTTCGTCAACTAAACGATAAAATATGTTACAGGAAGTTGACACATAATCCCCTGTCTGCATATTGTTGTCAACTTGATGCCATTATTAAACGAGCACTACAGGACGATGTTATCACCAAAGATCTATCACTGGCACTGATGGTAGAGGATCCAACTATTGCTACCCCATACCTTCTTCCAAAGATAGACAAAAATATCTCCATACCACCTGGGCGACCAATCATATCTGGCAGGGGGAACTTCCTGGAGAACATCAACAAATAGATTGATTTCCACCTCCAACCCTTGGTGAAGTGTCTTCCGTCCTTGCTGAGGGATACCGGTGAGTTGCTTCGTAAGGTCGATGGTTTGTGTTTAGATGAGGGGGCTCTTTTGGTTTCAGCAGATGTCGAATCCTTATACACTAACATTAAACACCAGGACGGCTTAGCGGCCGTCAGATTTTTTCTTGAGTCATCTTCATTATCTGTTGGTATGAAAACACTTTTGCTGGAGCTTTGGAGTTCACCTTCAATCACAACTTTTTTGTGTTCAAGGGGTCTTTCTACCTGCAGCTCCAGGACACAGCCATGGATGCGGCCTTTGCGCCCTCGTATGCCTGTTTGTTCCCTGGGCTGTGGGAGAGGGACCTTTTCCTGTCCAACGAACAGGGATTAATGGACCGAGTCCCTTTATGGACTCGTTACATTGATGATAGCTTCTTCGTCTGGCAGGGCACATCCATCGACCTTCAGCAATTTATATCTATCCTGAATAGCAATGATCGCAACGTACATTTGACGTTCGTGTGGAGCCCGGATAGTATCGACTTCCTTGATGTTACCCTCAAAAGGGACTCCAGTGGCAATATCCAGACAGATATCCTTAGGAAGACCACAGCGACGAATACGTTGCTCCACGCTTCCTCCTGCCACCCCAACACATGATAAAAAATGTACCGGTAGGACAATTCCTCCGACTGCGTCGTATATGTTCGACCAATTCTGATTTTGAAATCCATGCCGTGGAATTAAAGAAGCGGTTTCTATCACGCGGGTACAGCAAACGCCTTATTAAAAAGGCATATCATAGAGCAAAATATGCTTCTCGTGACGATCTACTCTATGGGACTACATTGGAAACGAAACCGAAGGATAACTTCAGATTTATCACTTCATATAATCTGTACTCCGATGGGGTAAGATTGGCACTAGAGAAATCATGGCCTATCCTCGCGGTGGACCCTGTCCTGTGCAAATTTCTCCCAAAAAAACCCTCAATAACATTCTAGAGGGCTCGAAATCTCCGGGATCATCTTACCCGCAGTCATTATGTTGGTCAACCATCATCCACTTTTCTTGATGCCATTCCAATTCGGCGTGACTGTATTCCATGTGGGAAATGTGTAGCTTGCCCCAACATTGATCGATGCAATACGTTCTCCAGCTCTGATGGTAATAGGACCTTTAACACTAAACAGCGTATTTCCTGTACCACCAGATATGTCATCTACTATGCCACCTGTCCATGTGGACTTATCTATGTGGGGATGACAACACGTCAGCTAAGGCCTCTTTCACACATCAGTTTTTTGCAATCAGGCACAATCCGGCGAATTGTTTAAAAGACGGATCCGGCGTAGATTGTAAAAAACTGATGTGCCGGATCCGTTTTTTAGCTGGATCCGTCCTGACCTTTTTTTAACCCGGAAAATGTAGTAGTAGTAGTAGTACTAGTAGTAGTAGTCCTTGATTTCCAGAATCCGGATCAGTCTTTTGCCGGATTGCACAAAAGACTGATCCGGTCCCATAGAGTTCTATTGTTTCCGGCCGCCTGATGCTCTGCTTTAGGCGCTGTCAGGCGTTTCCGGCAAGAAAAAAAAAGTTACATGATGCGTTCTACCCGGCCGTCGGAATTAAAATCTAGGACGGATCCGGCAGAAAACAGACTAAACGCAATGATATGCGGCGCGATCCGACGCTAATGCATGTCAATGACAAAAAACGCATCCGGCGGTTAAAAAAAACGGATCCGTTTTTTTACAAAAATGCCGGATCGCGCCTGACGGCAAAAAAATGATATGTGAAAGAGGCCTAAAGTTTCGCATAAGAGAACATGTGTTGGGGATTGTAGCTGCAGCTTCCCACACGGACACTTCAACCCTCAAAACAATACCTCGCCACTTTAAGGCCTCTCACAATTGTGACGAGACCTTATTGAGGGTAAGGGGTATTGACGTCCTCAATGTGAATATCAGGGGTAGCAACCTGGCTAAAAGATTGGGACAGATGGAGACACGGTGGATAGGACGTTAAAGACAGTCCAACCTCTGGGTTTAAATGAGAATATTTAGTTCATACCATTTTTGTGATTGCCCCTATGCTGTGTGCTTTGCTGCGGGTCGCATAGCTTCATCCGTTTGTTTTTAATTGATTTTAATTTTTTAATTTTAATTGTTGCTTTATGTAATCTCTAGGATTATCCTTATTGGGCATGTGTTTCTGTGGATGTCATGGGATTCACATCTATATGATATGGGGACATCAAGAAGATTCAGCATGGAACATCCTTCTATCATCTATGGTGCATAATGGCTACATTGTCCATCTTTATCTGTGATTTTTGGACTGTGTCTTGTTCTATTTTGTTGTAATATATTGTTATTTGTCTGCTGGAAAAATCTTGGTATTTGTGACTACATATTGTGATTTTTTTTATGTTATAATACTATATACAGGGTTATTTGTGAGAGATATATCTATTGATTAATTGTTATTCTCCCTGGTGATGTATGATTGCCATTATGCACGTTTCCTCATTCTATTATTATCATCATGCTTCTTTATTGTATATATTGTTTAGGATTTGCATTTATATATGTTTCCTGATATTATACATATCTTATCACTATATAACTCTCATGTGCAACTAAATTATCTGTAAATATATGTACAGCCTTAGCTGCGCCTCTGTGTGCCCCATTGTTCATTCATTAGTTATTGCCTTCACTGTTGCCAGACATCTATATGGCCGACTATGCCCTTTTCTGTGCTGCGCGTGCGCTGCGCTTGGGACTCACGCGACGTCATTTCCACTATGCATCTCCACTTCGGATCACATGGGCCCCATGTGTTTCCGGCTTGGGTTGCCGGGGTGCTATGTGCCGCGCTGTGGTTCTAGACGCGGCGTTATGCGCGTGCACGGGGTGGGGTTTGTTTCCGGCGCCATGTATATATATATATATATATATACTGATCATTTATTGCGCAATGGTCACGTCCCTGAGGAAGGAGATCACTCTCTGAAACGCGCGTCGGGGTTGCTGGTGCGTGTCCTTGTGGCTTTCCTGCTTCTATTTATAGGTATGCTGCCTGTATATCTTTCCTGTCTTGACTGAATATTGTTATATATGTTATGTATGTACTACATATTCATTCTGTCTATCAGCTACTGGCAGGCTATTTATTGCTTGTGTCAGCCGCATTGACACCTCCAGCCTCACGAGTGATGCTTTGTTTACCGCGGCGTTCGTCTCCCATCTGTATTGTTATCTTGGCACCTTTTACATTTTGATATATTTAATGAAGTATTTTTGCATATAAATCGGATCTCATGAAGCTAAAAAGAAGAAGAAAAAGAAGAAGAGAAAGCCAAGTTCATCTGAGGTATTCTCTTCTGCAGCTGATGAAGATGAGAACAAAAACTGGAATGTTTTCGACCAGCCTTTGTATAAGGACTTGGAGCCAGCAAAACAAGAGGAGTTGTGAAGGTTGTGGGCAGCTGTCGGTCCCCAAGAGGACATACTGGAGTACGATGAACCCCACCCATGGAATGCGGAGTTTAAGAGAGGGGGAATTTAAGGGGTTGAATAGGGAGAAGAGTCCAAAGGAGGTTGCTTTCCCTGCTCCTTACCTGGAACCACTTAGCCAGACAGCAGGGTTGTTGGGGGGAAGACTTTTGCCCTGGACAGACAGGACCATGTGACTGCTTGGGGCAGAGAAGAAGAGGAAGGGGCGGTTGTTATGTTTCGGTAGCTGAGGAGTGCAGGTAAAAAAAGGCAATACACCAGAGCAGTTGGAATCTATGAGATTGCAGTACCCTGACTAACCACCACAACCAGAGGCAGCCGTGGAGCGCTCCCACGTTGGTCCTAGACGCCTCGTCACAGCCCGAGAAACTAACCACACCTAAAGATAGAAATAGGAAAGCTATCTGCCCCGGAGCAGAACCCCAAAGATAATAGAAAGCCCCCAAACAAGTAATGGCGGTTAGACAAGAAGAAATACTGACACAGAAAGAAAATAGTATGAGCAAACGCTGGGGCCCAAACTAACTAAATAGAAAAGGATAGGAAGGGTACTTACTGCAATCCCAGAAAACCCTGAAAAGCACCAACTCTACTAATTTCAAAATCACCTGAGATCACACGACCTCTGCCACCTAAATTAGTTCTCTGGTGTAACAAAATCAAAACAGCAGCCACTGAAAAAACTGGAAAAAGCAAAAGTACAAACATCAGTGGCTGAACTAAACTGAGAGGGCAAAGCCCCCGGAGGGGACCCAGAAGGCCCCCACAGAAGTGCAGGACAAAAAGCAAAAATATAGTACAAAAACAAAAAGAAGAAAATGTCTTATCTGTTAGCAGGAGATGCAGACACGACACAGCAGGCTACAAGGGAAACAGGAATGAAGGATTCAGACCAGAACAATTGATCACCGGCAACCCTGATGGGAAGGTGACTCCCTTATATAAGACCAGTCAGTAACACCTGATTCCCAGTCCTCACAATCTTCACTGAACAGACCAGTACCGCTTGTAACCACCAGAGGGAGTCTCTGCTCAGAACTCATCTCAAACCCATTCACAACAGTACCCCCCCTTGAGGAGGGGTCACTGAACCCTCATTTGAGCAACCAGGTCGGTCAGGATGAGTTCTATGATACGCACGGATGAGTCTCCTAGCATGGATGTCCGAAGCAAACACCCAAGAATTGTCTTCCTGACCATAACCTCTCCACTTAACCAAATACTGGAGTTTCCGTCTAGAAAAACGAGAATCTAATATTTTCTCAACCACATACTCCAGATTGCCCTCAACCAAAACAGGGTCAGGAGGCACAGCAGCAGGAACCACTGGCTCAACAAACCTCTTCAACAAGGACTTGTGGAACACGTTATGGATCTTAAATGTCCCTGGAAGAAGCAAACGAAAAGAAACAGGATTAAGAATCTCAATGATCTTATAAGGTCCAATGAACCTAGGCTTAAATTTAGGAGATGCTACTCTCATAGGAATATTCTTTGAGGACAACCAGACCAAGTCCCCCCCTTTAAACCGAGGACCATCAGTCCTACGCCGGTTAGCAAACCGCTGGGCCCTCTCCTGAGAGAGGGACAACCTCTCCACTACCTGGTCCCAAATCTGTTGCATACGCTCCACAACAGAGTCAACACCTGGACAGACAGAAGCCTCCGTCTGTCCTGAAGAAAATCGAGGGTGAAACCCAGAATTACAGAAAAACGGAGACATCAAAGTGGCAGAGCTAGCCCTATTATTAAGAGCAAACTCAGCCAAAGGTAAAAAAGAGACCCAGTCATCCTGATCAGCAGACACAAAGCATCTAAGATAAGTCTCCAATGTCTGGTTTGTTCTCTCAGTTTGACCATTGGTCTGAGGATGAAATGCCGAGGAGAAAGACAATTGAACACCCAGTTTAGAACAAAAAGTCCTCCAAAATCTGGAAACAAACTGGACTCCTCTGTCAGACACAATGTTCTCAGGAATGCCGTGTAAACGAACCACGTGCTGAAGGAACAACGGCACCAATTCAGAGGAGGAAGGCAACTTAGGTAATGGCACAAGATGTATCATTTTGGAAAACCTATCACAAATTACCCAGATGGTGGTCATTCTCTGAGAAACAGGAAGGTCGGAAATGAAATCCATAGAGATATGGGTCCATGGTCTCTTGGGCACAGGCAATGGCATCAACAAACCACCAGAGCGAGAGCAAGGCTTGGAGCGAGAGCAAGTCCCGCAGGACTGCACAAATTCCCTGACATCACGAGACAAGGTAGGCCACCAAAAGGACCGACTAACCAAGTCTCTGGTACCAAAAATTCCGGGATGCCCAGCCAATGCGGAACAATGAATCTCAGACATCACACTCTTTTTCCACTGGTCCGGGACAAACAATTTTCCAACAGGGCAGCACTCGGGCCTATCCTCCTGACACCCCTCCAGAGCAAGTCTCAAATTGGGCGAGATGGCGGAAAGAACTACACCCTCCTTCAAAATAATAGAAGGATCAGATAACTCAGGAGAGTCCGCAAGGAAACTCCTCGAGAGGGCATCCGCCTTAACATTCTTAGTGCCAGGAAGAAAGGAAACCACAAAATTAAAACGTGTGAAAAACAAGGCCCACCTGGCCTGTCTAGGATTGAGTCGCTTGGCAGATTCCAGATAGACCAGATTCTTATGGTCCGTAAGGACCACCACCTGATGTTTGGCTCCCTCCAGCCAATGTCTCCACTCTTCAAAAGCCCACTTCATGGCCAATAACTCCCAATTACCCACGTCATAATTACGTTCAGTAGGAGAAAATTTTCGAGAGAAAAAGGCACAAGGGTTACTTTTAGAGGTCTCTGGATCTTTTTGGGACAAAACGGCACCTGCCCCAATTTCAGAGGCATCAACCTCCAAAAACAAATCTGGCATGGGGATCCTAGGTTCCACAACAGGCAACCTAGCAAGATATGCAGCAATACTCTGAACCTCAGTGGCAAGCTGATCCACACGGCCAGACAACCGTGCAAACTCCATTGAGAGAAAAGATCCTCCCCAGCACCCAGAGATACAGAGGGAAAAAAAATGCAACAAACAGAAAAATATCTCTGACAACTCTGACAACCTTTTTTCTTTCACAATATTTTTTCCCTTCTGTGAGTACCATACAATTTTCAATTTTTAGGCCGGTGATACTGTTATGTTTCGGTAGCTGAGGAGTGCAGGTAAAAAAAAGGCAATACACCAGAGCAGTTGGAATCTATGAGATTGCAGTACCCTGACTAACCACCACAACCAGAGGCAGCCGTGGAGCGCTCCCACGTTGGTCCTAGACGCCTCGTCACAGCCCGAGAAACTAACCACACCTAAAGATAGAAATAGGAAAGCTATCTGCCCCGGAGCAGAACCCCAAAGATAATAGAAAGCCCCAAACAAGTAATGGCGGTTAGACAAGAAGAAATACTGACACAGAAAGAAAATAGTATGAGCAAACGCTGGGGCCCAAACTAACTAAATAGAAAAGGATAGGAAGGGTACTTACTGCAATCCCAGAAAACCCTGAAAAGCACCAACTCTACTAATTTCAAAATCACCTGAGATCACACGACCTCTGCCACCTAAATTAGTTCTCTGGTGTAACAAAATCAAAACAGCAGCCACTGAAAAAACTGGAAAAAGCAAAAGTACAAACATCAGTGGCTGAACTAAACTGAGAGGGCAAAAGCCCCCGGAGGGGACCCAGAAGGCCCCCACAGAAGTGCAGGACAAAAAGCAAAAATATAGTACAAAAACAAAAAGAAGAAAATGTCTTATCTGTTAGCAGGAGATGCAGACACGACACAGCAGGCTACAAGGGAAACAGGAATGAAGGATTCAGACCAGAACAATTGATCACCGGCAACCCTGATGGGAAGGTGACTCCCTTATATAAGACCAGTCAGTAACACCTGATTCCCAGTCCTCACAATCTTCACTGAACAGACCAGTACCGCTTGTAACCACCAGAGGGAGTCTCTGCTCAGAACTCATCTCAAACCCATTCACAACAGGCGGTGGTCCGGAAAGCGTGCAGGCAGAGGGCGCGAAAGCAGAGCGCGCCAGAGAGAGGGGACAGCGAGCCAGAGAGACAGCAGGCTGCAGCGCCGCGCTCCCAGAGAGAGAGTGCTCCCCGTGAGAGCACTGAGGCTGAGATACGAGCCATAGTGAAGGCTGTATGTGAGGGCGCGCAGAGATCAGAGCAGCGTGTGCAGCAGACAGAGCAGGTTGCAGCTGCACACAGAAGAGGAGAGAGAACTCCCGGCCAGAGAGCTAAGACAGGAGGACGGGACATACTTACTGCTGTCTGTGAGCACTTGAAAGCAGAGTCCCCAGTGATTAGAGCAAGACAGCCTCCTGACCGTGCAGAGACGGAGACCCGCGCGCATAGTCACAGTGGCCGCGGTGACAGGTCAGAGCCCCTGATTCCGGCAGATAGACTTGACAAAAGATTGAGTAACATTCCAGCAGAGAAGCTTAACAAAAGACTGAGCATTGTTCCTGTGGAGAGACTGTTAGTTTGGAAGCAGAGACTCAGAGCAGAGGAGACCCAGTCTGTCCCGGTGTCCCCCTGCCTTCTGCCTTAACCCTGGAGATCCTGGTTACCATCCAACAGAGACAACAGCGTTCATAGAGACTACAGCGTTCACAGAGACTACAAATGCCGTTGCTGTCGGCGCCTACGTTGGAGAAGACAACCCTTAGAGCAAGATTTCTTCAGACTGATAAGTTTCACGAATACCCATTAATTACCGTTATTCTGCTTGACTGATTACTAGTTCTAGTCCCCATATGCTGTTTAATACACTGTTATAATATCAGTTTAAATCCCACTATTTTCTCCCTGCGAGGAGAATCTTATGCTTGTAAATAAACCCTTTAACTGTAGATCTGTCTCTGTTCCGTGGTGACATACCCTACACGTTATTACACTGCTGCTCTGTGTTATTACGCTGTGTGTGTTTAACCTCTCTTCCCTCATTAGCCCCCCCTGGTGGAGGTTGCACTGTACTGCACTGCAGCAGCACATATTACACCAGGATCTGGTGATGACAGGAGCCCCATTAGCAATATAGGAGCCAGGATCTGATGAAGACTGGAGCCCCATTACCAATATAGGAGCCAGGATCTGATGATGACAGGAGCCCCATTAGCAATATAAGAGCCAGGATCTGATGATGACAGGAGCCCAATTAGCAATATAGGAGCCAGGGTCTGATGATGACTGGAGCCCCATTAGCAATATAGGAGCCAGGATCTGATGATGACAGGAGCCCCATTAGCAATATAGGAGCCAGGATCTGATGATGACAGGAGCCCCATTAGCATTATAGGAGCCAGGATCTGATGATGACTGGAGCCCCATTAGCAATATAGGAGCCAGGATCTGATGATGACAGGAGCCCCATTAGCAATATAGAAGCCAGGGTCTGATGATGACAGGTATGCTGTCTCAGCCAGTATTAATGTGACATTTCATAGTTACTGTGTACTTTGCTGCCACCTAGTGGTTATTGTTTAGTGCTGTCTTGGGTTCTATTTCCCATAATACTTTGCTCTCTCTCTCTCTCTCTCTCACTCCTCTCAACTGTTTTCCCTTTCCGGCATCCATCTTGTGTGCTTCGTCATTCTGTGTTTCTCATCATTCATGCTAGGAGCTTCAACACAGCATTCCTTTTAGACCTCTATGTCCTTTCTTCTGAAGCCACCTTGATACCTCTTGCCTGAAGGAAATTGTATGTATTCATCTGCACAAAGTATTGTAATGCCAATAAACCTTTCAGTTACATTCAAGTTCACCTTCTCAAGAAGATATCTGTGCACGATTAAGATTAGGAAGGAAGTGTTATAGCGAGTTCCTATCTACCATTGTTTATATCGGAGATTGTCACTCACAATGATCATAGCTGTCTCTTACATATATCGGTGGCAGAATAGTCCAAAAGGAGCTGTTGTTGCGGCCTATTGCATGTTTACCTCACAGACTGTTAACCAGGAAAGACACCTCTTACTCCTGCTTGCATAGGAAGCCCAAGTCCTTTGTGCCTGTGGGTATATTATACAGTCTGCTAGCAAGTGTGCGCCATCCGCATCTCACAAGTATAGAAACATGTCCATGAAAGATAGTATGGATCCCTGTGATGTGGAATCAGAACAGACGCATCACGTCTCAGACAACGCAGACGCACGAGAAGCAGACTCTATGCTGATCCCTGAACAAAGTGTCCGACCTAAGCGCACAAATAAACCCACGCAAATGGTCAGAGAGAACTTTGAGGCAACTAGAGATGAATTCCTCAATAACCTGAGTATCTTATGGGAAAGAACCGAGCGGTGTATTGCAGCTATTTCACGCCATAAGAATAACGCAGCAGACCTAACCACAGCCTTGCATCGGTTATCTGAAGCCTATGATTGCTATCAGCGGCTATCCACAAAGTATGCCACATTTCTGGGTAATTCTGATATGGACGATGCCTTAGCAGAGTTAACTGAGCGAAAGACCTTACTCCAAAGAAACAATGCTATCGTGCAAGATGCCAAAGACAAGGCAGAGTGCCGCATCACATACCTGCAAGAAGTGAGGTCACAGCGATCGACTTCAACTAAAATCACATCTCGATCCTCCAGATCTTCTCGTTCCAAAAGAGCGGCGTTATCTGAGAGGCTAATAGAAATCCGTGCTGATGCAGAAGAAGCCAGAGTAAGGAGTTCATTTGCTAGGAAGGAAGCGGAGATAGCAGCCCAGCTGAAAGTGAAGGAAGCAGAGATAGCAGCCCAGCTGAAAGTGAAGGAAGCAGAGATAGCAGCCCAGCTGAAAGTGAAGGAGGCAGAGGCCCAGATGAAAATTCTCCAAACAGAAAAGGAAGAAGCCGCTGCCATGGCTAAATTAAAGGTGTTTGAGCAAGCAGTAGCTGACGAGACCACCTTAGACTGTCCTTTCCTAGAAGAAATAGAAGATCCGGCTATACGTACCAAGGATTACGTGTTAAAACACCAAACATCCACACATCCTGCTAATTATGACCTAAATCACGAGTCAGAAGCCTTAAACCCTCACACACCGGTACTTCTCCCAAGCTACCACATAGACGCTCCTGTCCAGCCACAGATTCTACTGCCCAATAGTGACAAGGTAACTTTCAGCACCAACCCACAGTTTCAGCTACGACAAGCAGACCCTCCAGAGACTAAACTACACCTAAACCCTCGTGCAACATCATTATGGCCTCAAGTGTCTCATCCTTACACGCCAAGGGACTTACACACCTCAGAGGTACCACAAGTCAATCTTGCAACAAGGAACGAGAACACAGACATGTCAGAGTTTGCCAAATATATGATACGCAGGGAACTAGTAAACAGTAGTCTCTCAAAGTTTGATGACTCTGCTGAGAACTATAGATCCTGGAAGTCAACCTTTGAAGCTGTAATCACAGGTCTTAACCTTACCGCCAAGGAACAACTGGACTTGCTTGTCAATTGGCTAGGCCCAGAATCCACTGAGCGCATCAGAACATTAAGAGCAATCCATGTTGGCCATTCAGATGCGGGTCTCACTGCAGCATGGGAGAGGCTGGAGCAAACCTATGGCAGCGCGGAAGATATAGAAAGCGCATTATTTAGGAAACTGCAAAACTTCCCAAAGATAACTAACAAAGACAATCACAAACTGCAGGATCTAAGTGATCTGCTGAAGGAATTGGAGTTAGCCAAACTAGACCCTCGTCTTCCAGGACTGAGCTACCTAGACACCGCACATGGTGTGAACCCGGTGGTCACTAAGCTACCACACGGCATGCAAGACAAATGGGCAGACTTGGGATCAAGGTACAAGAGAGAGCATAAAGTGTCCTTTCCATCTTTCTCTTATTTTGCCAGGTTTATCAGCGACCAAGCTCAGAAGAAGAATGATCCCAGCTTTGACTTTGCCGAACCTGCTTTGACCTGTTCATCATCATTCTCAAAGCAAGGTATAACAACGAGTGAATATAAAGACTTCAAAGGGACGGTATCTGTGAGAAAGACAGACATTCCACTTGCAACATCGTCATCTACTAAGCAAGGCTTCCCTCTAGGCAATGCAAAGAATTTCAGTCTTATGTGCCCTATCCATAGAAGTCCTCATTCCTTGAGAGAATGCCGTGGGCTCAGGGCAAAACCCGTGCAGGAGCGCAAAGACATCCTCAAGGAGCTTGGAATATGCTACAAGTGTTGTGCCTCCTCATTCCACATCGCTAAAGACTGCAAAACTATTGTTAAGTGTGCTGAATGCAGAAGCAATGAGCATGTGACAGCTATGCATCCAAATACATCTGAAGACAATGCCCAACCTTCAGTATCTAAGCCCGAGTCAAGGTATGGCGGGGAGCCACAAGGCCATGAGCCAACTAAAACTGCTGTATCCTCTTCGTGCATGGAAGTATGTGGAGAAGAAAGCAGCCCCAAGTGTTGTGCCAAGGTATGTCTTGTCAAAGTGTATCCTGAGGGGCAACCTGAGAAAGCCACTAGGATGTACGCCATCATAGACGAGCAAAGCAACAGGTCTCTAGCAAAGCCCAAATTCTTTGACATCTTCGGCATACAAGGACCAGCAACACCATACACTCTCAATACCTGCTCCGGTCGGGTAGAGACATTTGGCAGAAGAGCCATTGGGTATGCTATCTCTTCAATGAAAGAGAACATGCCTATACCCTTGCCGACAATAATTGAGTGTGACCATATACCTGATGAAAGACAGGAGATTCCCACTCCAAAGGCTGCACTTCACCATTCCCATTTAAAGCACCTAGCTAAAGAAATTCCTCCTATAGACACGAATGCTGACATCCTGATCCTGCTCGGAAGGGATATCCTGAGGGTCCATAAGGTGCGTCAACAATGCAATGGTCCAGATGATGCCCCATATGCACAAAGACTCGACCTAGGCTGGGTGATTATGGGTGATGTATGCATGGAAAAATGCCACAAACCATCCAGGGTAAACTCCTTCAAAACCTATGTGCTAAACAATAGTCGCACAACTCACTTCAAACCATGTCCTCATCATTACGAGGTGAAGGAGAAGTTTATCAACACCATTCAGGAGTACGACATTGTTCCTACTGCCTATGATGACATAGGAAAATCTGTGTTCTGCACAACACGTGAAGATGACAAAATAGCTCTATCTATAGAAGACAAGGAGTTTATGAAAATAATGGATAGTGGATTCTTCAAGGGCGAGTCTAACCATTGGATCGCACCCCTGCCATTTCGAGATACAAGAGCTAGACTCCCTAACAACCGGGAGCAGGCTCTATCCAGATTCTACTCACTCCAACGAACATTCCGAAACAAGCCTGAAATGAAAGATCACTTTGTGGCCTTTATGGAAAGAATCTTTCACAATGACCACGCGGAACCAGCTCCACCATTGCTAGAGGATGAAGAATGCTGGTATCTACCCTCTTTTGGAGTTTATCACCCGCGGAAACCCAAGCAGATCAGAGTGGTGTTTGACTCAAGTGCCAAATATCAAGGCATATCCCTGAATGACGTCCTCCTCACTGGTCCCAACTTGACTAATAACCTTGTAGGAGTGCTCATGAGGTTCAGGAAGGAGCGGTTGCCATCACCGCTGATATAGAACAGATGTTTCATTGTTTCGTAGTAAGAGAAGACCACAGAAATTACCTTCGGTTTCTATGGCACAGAGACAATGATACCAAGCAGGAAGTGACAGAATACTGCATGAAAGTGCATGTGTTTGGCAATAGTCCTTCACCAGCGGTTGCTTCATATGGCTTACATAGGACAGCCTTCGATGGTGAATCAGAGTATGGGAAGGATGCAAGAAACTTCGTAGAAAGAGTTTTCTATGTGGACGACGGCCTAAAGTCCTTGCCCACGGCTGAAGAGGCCATCGATCTGCTAAAAAGGACACAAGGTATGCTTTCCAAGGCCAATCTGAGACTACACAAAATCGCATCCAACAGCACCGCCGTCATGGAAGCCTTCCACCCTAGCGACCATGCTGTGGAATTCAGAGACTTGAACCTGGGTCTCGACAACCCGCCTGTTCAAAGAAGCTTAGGATTGCGGTGGGACTTGCGGAAGGATTCATTCATCTTTCAGGTCAGTCATGCAGACAAGCCATTCACCAAACGTGGAGTTCTTTCAGTAGTGAACAGGCTTTATGATCCTCTGGGGTTTGTAGCTCCTTTGACCATACAAGGCAAGGCACTGTTAAGACAGCTCTCAGAAACTGTTAAAGACTGGGATACCCCATTGCCCACTGACAAACAACAAAAGTGGGAGTCTTGTAAGAAATCCCTGTGTGCCTTAGACAAGGTTTGCATACCACGAAGCTACGCTCCATCATCTCTTCATACAAGTCAAGATCATGCAACGCGACCAGTATCTTCTAGTGTCTTCGCAAATTCTTCTTGGTTAACAGGTCCAGAGTTTTTGCAAAACCAAGCTGAAGAGACCTCCAGCGATAACATCTTCAGTCTCCAGGATCCTGACAACGATCCCGAAATCCGTCCAGAAGTAAGTGCCCTTTCTACCAGATTAGGAGAAAGGTGTAGCTTGGGCTGTCAGAGTTTTGAACGCTTTTCCAGATGGATGAAACTTGTATGCACCATTGACAGATTAGTGCACATTGTACAATGTTATCGCAACAAAGCAACCAAATCTGACTGCCGTGGCTGGCATGTGTGTCACAATTCTCTCTCTGCAGAGGAAATCTTGACCAGTGGATTACAAATGGGTTGGAGACAGTTTGGCATAATGCGGCTTCTCCAATCCGAAGATGGGTGATCGATTGGATTACTTCAGTAGACAGTTCACATTTACTAGACTACACCTGTTTTTATTGTTGCATTGCCAGTTTCTGCTGTTATTTTTCAGGTTACGATATTCTTCTTCAAGGACATCGCACAGGTTGTTTATATTGTGAAATCCTAAGATTTCAGACGGGGAGTATGCTGTCTCAGCCAGTATTAATGTGACATTTCATAGTTACTGTGTACTTTTCTGCCACCTAGTGGTTATTGTTTAGTGCTGTCTTGGGTTCTATTTCCCATAATACTTTGCTCTCTCTCTCTCTCACTCCTCTCAACTGTTTTCCCTTTCCGGCATCCATCTTGTGTGCTTCGTCATTCTGTGTTTCTCATCATTCATGCTAGGAGCTTCAACACAGCATTCCTTTTAGACCTCTATGTCCTTTCTTCTGAAGCCACCTTGATACCTCCTGCCTGAAGGAAATTGTATGTATTCATCTGCACAAAGTATTGTAATGCCAATAAACCTTTCAGTTACATTCAAGTTCACCTTCTCAAGAAGATATCTGTGCACGATTAAGATTAGGAAGGAAGTGTTATAGCGAGTTCCTATCCACCATTGTTTATATTGGAGATTGTCACTCACAAGGATCAGAGCTGTCTCTTACATATATCGGTGACAGAATAACTGGAGCCCCATTATCAATATAGGAGCCAGGGTCTGATGATGACTGGAGCCCCATTATCAATATAGATGCCAGGATCTGATGATGACTGGAGCCCCATTATCAATATAGGAGCCATGATCTGATGATGACTGGAGCCCCATTAGCAATATAGGAGCCAGGATCTGATGATGACTGGAGCCCATTATCAATATAGGAGCCAGGATCTGATGATGACTGGAGCCCATTATCAATATAGGAGCCAGGTCTGATGATGATTGGAGCCCCATTAGCAATATAGGAGCCAGGATCTGATGATGACAGGAGCCCCATTAGCAATATAGGAGTCAGGATCTGATGATGACTGGAGCCCCATTAGCAATATAGGAGCCAGGATCTGATGATGACTGGAGCCCCATTAGCAATATAGGAGCCAGGATCTGATGATGACAGGAGCCCCATTAGCAATATAGGAGCCAGGATCTAATGATGACAGGAGCCCCATTATCAATATAGGAGCCAGGATCTGATGATGACTGGAGCCCCATTAGCAATATAGGAGCCAGGGTCTGATGATGATTGGAGCCCCATTATCAATATAGGAGCCAGGATCTGATGATGACAGGAGCCCCATTATCAATATAGGAGCCAGGATCTGATGATGACAGGAGCCCCATTATCAATATAGGAGCCAGGATCTGATGATGACTGGAGCCCCATTAGCAATATAGGGGCCAGGATCTGATGATGACTGGAGCCCCATTATCAATATAAGAGCCAGGATCTGATGATGACAGGAGCCCCATTATCAGTATAAGAGCCAGGATCTGATGATGACAGGAGCCCCATTAGCAATATAGGAGCCAGGATCTGATGATGACAGGAGCCCCTTTAGCAATATAGGAGCCAGGATCTGATGATGACAGGAGCCCCATTAGCAATATAGGAGCCAGGATCTGATGATGACTGGAGCCCCATTAGCAATATAGGAGCCAGGATCTGATGATGACAGGAGCCCCATTAGCAATATAGGAGCCAGGATCTGATGATGACAGGAGCCCCTTTAGCAATATAGGAGCCAGGATCTGATGATGACTGGAGCCCCATTATCAATATAGAGCCAGGATCTGATGATGACAGGAGCCCCATTATCAATATAAGAGCCAGGATCTGATGATGACAGGAGCCCCTTAGCAATATAGGAGCCAGGATCTGATGATGACAGGAGCCCCATTATCAATATAGGAGCCAGGATCTGATGATGACTGG
Organism: Oophaga sylvatica; assembly: GCA_033576555.1. Lineage (NCBI taxonomy): Eukaryota > Metazoa > Chordata > Amphibia > Anura > Dendrobatidae > Oophaga > Oophaga sylvatica. Next base: position 68,789 of record JARQOD010000092.1, read on the forward strand.
AGCCCCATTATCAATATAAGAGCCAGGATCTGATGATGACAGGAGCCCCATTATCAATATAAAAGCCAGGATCTGATGATGACAGGAGCCCCATTAGCAATATAGAACCGGGATCTGATGATGACAGGAGCCCCTTTAGCAATATAGGAGCCAGGATCTGATGATGACAGGAGCCCCATTAGCAATATAGGAGCCAGGATCTGATGATGACTGGAGCCCCATTAGCAATATAGAGCCAGGGTCTGATGATGAATTGGAGCCCCATTATCAATATAGAGCCAGGATCTGATGATGACAGGAGCCCCATTATCAATATAGGACCAGGATCTGATGATGACAGGAGCCCCATTATCAATATAGGAGCCAGGATCTGATGATGACTGGAGCCCCATTAGCAATATAGGAGCCAGGATCTGATGATGACTGGAGCCCCATTATCAATATAAGAGCCAGGATCTGATGATGACAGGAGCCCCATTAGCAATATAAGAGCCAGGATCTGATGATGACAGGAGCCCCATTAGCAATATAGGAGCCAGGATCTGATGATGACAGGAGCCCCTTTAGCAATATAGGAGCCAGGATCTGATGATGACAGGAGCCCCATTAGCAATATAGGAGCCAGGATCTGATGATGACTGGAGCCCCATTAGCAATATAGGAGCCAGGATCTGATGATGACAGGAGCCCCATTAGCAATATAGGAGCCAGGATCTGATGATGACAGGAGCCCCTTTAGCAATATAGGAGCCAGGATCTGATGATGACTGGAGCCCCATTATCAATATAAGAGCCAGGATCTGATGATGACAGGAGCCCCATTATCAATATAAGAGCCAGGATCTGATGATGACAGGAGCCCCTTTAGCAATATAGGAGCCAGGATCTGATGATGACAGGAGCCCCATTATCAATATAGGAGCCAGGATCTGATGATGACTGGAGCCCCATTATCAATATAAGAGCCAGGATCTGATGATGACAGGAGCCCCATTATCAATATAAGAGCCAGGATCTGATGATGACAGGAGCCCCATTAGCAATATAGGAACCAGGATCTGATGATGACTGGAGCCCCATTAGCAATATAGGAGCCAGGATCTGATGATGACAGGAGCCCAATTAGCAATATAGGAGCCAGGATCTGATGATGACAGGAGCCCAATTAGCAATATAGGAGCCAGGGTCTGATGATGATTGGAGCCCCATTAGCAATATAGGAGCCAGGGTCTGATGATGACAGGAGCCCATTAGCAATGTAGGAGCCAGGATCTGATGATGATTGGAGCCCCATTAGCAATATAGGAGCCAGGATCTGATGATGACAGGAGCCACATTAGCAATATAGCAGCCAGGTCTGATGATGACAGGAGCCCCATTAGCAATATAAGAGCCAGGATCTGTTGATGACAGGAGCCCCATTATCAATATAGGAGCCAGGGTCTGATGATGACAGGAGCTCCATTAGCAATATAGGAGCCAGGGTCTGATGATGACTGGAGCCCCTTTAGCAATATAGGAGCCAGGATCTGATGATGACTGGAGCCCATTAGCAATATAGGAGCCAGGATCTGATGATGACAGGAGCCCCATTATCAATATAGGAGCCAGGATCTGATGATGACTGGAGCCCCATTATCAGTATAGGAGCCAGGATCTGATGATGACTGGAGCCCCATTATCAATATAGGAGCCAGGATCTGATGATGACTGGAGCCCCATTATCAATATAGGAGCCAGGATCTGATGATGACTGGTGCCCCATTATCAATATAGGAGCCAGGATCTGATGATGACAGGAGCCCCATTAGCAATATAGGAGCCAGGATCTGATGATGACTGGAGCCCCATGATCAATATAGGAGCCAGGATCTGATGATGACTGGAGCCCCATTAGCAATATAGGAGCCAGGATCTCATGATGACAGGAGCCCATTATCAATATAGGAGCCAGGATCTGATGATGACAGGAGCCCCCATTATCAATATAGGAGCCAGGTCTGATGATGACTGGAGCCCCATTATCAATATAGGAGCACTGTAACGGGTCAGGTAGGTGGAACCTCTGAGCTTTATTTATACAAGAAGGTTATACTTGTAAGAGAGCGGGTGGCGCCCAGGAGACGGACAGTAAGTCACGGCAAGTGACGGGGCAGTTCTGGTTATACGGGAAAGGATCACGGCAAGTGACCGGGGCAGTCTCTGGATTGACAGGCAGGTTGTCACGGCAAGTGATCGGGGCAGTCTCTGGATTGACAGGTAGGTTGTCACGGCAAGTGACCGGGGCAGTCTCTGGATAGACAGGCAGGTTGTCACGGCAAGTGACCGGGGCAGTCTCTGGATTGACAGGCAGGTTGTCACGGCAAGTGACCGGGGCAGTCTCTGGATTGACAGGCAGGTTGTCACAGCAAGTAACCGGGGCAGTCTCTAGATGGACAGGTATATACGACCTGAGATGGTGAAGCCTTCCGGTAGGCTAGCAGGCAGATGGCGGATGGACACTCCCAAGTGAGCAGGCGAGAGTCTCTGGAACAGCCGGGGATCACCGCTTGTGACGTCCGAACCTCCGGGTAGGGCTGCAGTCAGATGGCAGATGATCGCTCCCAAGTGAGCAGGCAAGAGTCTCTGGAATAGCCGGGGATCACCGCTTGTGACGTCCGAACCTCCGGGTAGGGCTGCAGTCAGATGGCAGATGATCGCTCCCAAGCGAGCAGGCAAGAGTCTCTGGAATAGCCGTGGATCACCACTTGTGACGTCCGAACCTCCGGGTAGACTTGCGGACAGGTAGCATACAGCAAACGGGCAGGAAACAGGCAGGTAACTGGTAACGGGACCTGAGGGCTGAAGCAGAGTGAAACAGTGCAACAACAACATTGCTCGGGCACCTCCATTAAGGAGGAAGCCCTTAATATAGGGTAGAGTCCTCCGGCATTGGCCGGGGACTTATTTGAAAAATGCGCGCGGCTCCTTTAAGAGCGGGGGAGGGCGCGGGTGCGCGCCCTAAGTCCAGCAGCAGGGAAGGAGCGCGCGGCCCCAGCAGGGCGGAAGGAGGACGCTGAGGAAGGGTAAGGGGGGCGACGTCCCTGCCTGGCAGAGGACGCTGCTGCAGGGGAACAGCGTCCCTGCCTGGCAGAAGGCAGGGACGCCGACGCTACAAGCCAGGATCTGATGATGACTGGAGCCCCATTATAAATATAAGAGCCAGGATCTGATGATGACAGGAGCCCCATTAGCAATGTAGGAGCCAGGATCTGATGATGATTGGAGCCCCATTAGCAATATAGGAGCCAGGATCTGATGATGACAGGAGCCACATTAGCAATATAGAAGCCAGGGTCTGATGTTGACAGGAGCCCCATTAGTAATATAGGAGCCAGGATCTGTTGATGACAGGAGCCCCATTATCAATATAGGAGCCAGGGTCTGATGATGACAGGAGCCCCATTAGCAATATAGGAGCCAGGGTCTGATGATGACTGGAGCCCCTTTAGCAATATAGGAGCCAGGATCTGATGATGACTGGAGCCCCATTAGCAATATAGGAGCCAGGATCTGATGATGACAGGAGCCCCATTATCAATATAGGAGCCAGGATCTGATGATGACTGGAGCCCCATTATCAGTATAGGAGCCAGGATCTGATGATGACTGGAGCCCCATTATCAATATAGGAGCCAGGATCTGATGATGACTGGAGCCCCATTATCAATATAGGAGCCAGGATCTGATGATGACTGGTGCCCCATTATCAATATAGGAGCCAGGATCTGATGATGACAGGAGCCCCATTAGCAATATAGGAGCCAGGATCTGATGATGACTGGAGCCCATGATCAATATAGGAGCCAGGATCTGATGATGACTGGAGCCCCATTAGCAATATAGGAGCCAGGATCTCATGATGACAGGAGCCCCATTATCAATATAGGAGCCAGGATCTGATGATGACAGGAGCCCCCATTATCAATATAGGAGCCAGGGTCTGATGATGACTGGAGCCCCATTATCAATATAGGAGCCAGGATCTGATGATGACTGGAGCCCCATTATCAATATAAGAGCCAGGATCTGATGATGACAGGAGCCCCATTAGCAATATAGGAGCCAGGATCTGATGATGACAGGAGCCCCTTTAGCAATATAGGAGCCAGGATCTGATGATGACAGGAGCCCCATTAGCAATATAGGAGCCAGGATCTGATGATGACTGGAGCCCCATTAGCAATATAGGAGCCAGGATCTGATGATGACAGGAGCCCCATTAGCAATATAGGAGCCAGGATCTGATGATGACAGGAGCCCCTTTAGCAATATAGGAGCCAGGATCTGATGATGACTGGAGCCCCATTATCAATATAAGAGCCAGGATCTGATAATGACAGGAGCCCCATTATCAATATAAGAGCCAGGATCTGATGATGACAGGAGCCCCTTTAGCAATATAGGAGCCAGGATCTGATGATGACAGGAGCCCCATTATCAATATAGGAGCCAGGATCTGATGATGACTGGAGCCCCATTATCAATATAAGAGCCAGGATCTGATGATGACAGGAGCCCCATTTGTGTAGCCCTGGTGTGAAGGCACACGCAGTACCCTGGAGAATGTGTGGAGAGATAGCAGTTTAATGCTCTATACCCATTCACTCAATATACACTAGACACACCCTTAGGGTAGTGTAGTGACTCGTAGGGAGTGGTCAGTGTAGATTCGTTGAGTGATTTTAGTGGTCAGTTTCCTGTCTTCGGACAGAGCAGACGTGTGGAGTCTAGCTGGGACTTGGAGGGAGGAAGCAGTCCAGCTTGGTTCTATCAGCAGTTCAGCAAGTGGAGGCCAGTAAGGGCGAGATATAGATCACCTCAGCCTGGTCAGAGCTGTACCTCACTTGAAGACATTGATAAAGAAGGAAGAGTTTAGTACAGAAATACTTCAGTCTCCTGTCTCAAGGACAGTGAAGGTTCAGAGACGTGCTCCTGCCTAGAAGATTACTGAGAGTCTGGTAACTAACTCTGAAGGAAGGAAAAGAAGGGAGTGATTATATGACTTTTTGCAAGTGTGAGTGTTTATGCTACAAGCGTGGACAAGGCGAAAGGCACAGTGGAAGGAATATTTAAAAGTGCTTTTGGATTGGAGAAGTCCTGCACATTGTTACCGGTCACTGGGGACCGAAGGATCACTATAGTTTCAAGCTTAGTGGTAAGAAAACCAGAGGCTTATCGGACCTTAGGTCGCGGCAAGCAGCCCCTAAATAGTCGGTACGTAACTGGGGTCAGGGGGAGTGAGGACCTTGAGTCAGTGCACGACAAGATAGGAATTCAGCTCTCTCACAGGAAGGCTCCGACCACAAAACTGACTGGGCAGTACAGCTTTGGAATAGCTGGAGTTATAGAGGGAACTACGCTTCATGCTGGTTGTACTCATCGTTGTGAAAGTAAAGGAGGCCCCTAACTTGTCCAGCTGCTATCTTGAAATACATTCTCCTTGGATCAGCCTCCCTGGGACCTGCCTTACCATCTTACAAGTAAAGGTATGGAAAGACGCTGACCGTGTGAGACTGAGTTATTTACTTGCATGCCTGCACAACCCTGCTTTAACCACCGTCCTGAGGGAAGAGTCCCACCTGTAGGGGACCCGACATCTAGCTGCCTCACCATCCCCTCAGAGATCTACAGCAGCGCTGGTACAAATTACCAGAGACTACAGGTGGCGTCACGAACTGTATATATATATCCCCTGTAAATATACCCCCCAACATACGCCTGACCGCCAGGGCCACAGACCGAGCCACCGCTACCTGTGACAATCCCATAGACTTCTACGGGCTCGGCTCTGAGTACCCCATTGCCCTGGAAACCCACAATTGTGGTGCGTGGTCGAGTCAACTTGGCGTCACGAACAGGATATATATATCCCCTGTAAATATACCCCCCAACATACGCCTGACCGCCAGGGCCACAGACCGAGCCACCGCTACCTGTGACAATCCCATAGACTTCTACGGGCTCGGCTCTGAGTACCCCATTGCCCTGGAAACCCACAATTGTGGTGCGTGGTCGAGACAAAATTGGCGTCACGAACAGGATGCGAAACTCGCAAAATTGCGAGCCCTGTGTGCCTATGGAGTTGTTTTTGTGAAAAAGGACTGTTTGCACTTTTGGCGCCAAAAATCGCCATCTTTGTCGCCATATTCGCGCCCTCAGGCGCTGGAGAAGAAGGTGGGCGTACCTTCGTGGGCGTGTACCCCCCTGTGGCGCGAAGAAAATGCCTGCCCTCTCAAAGTGCTATTACAACATGCGATCCTGCCCTACAGCAAAGGAGGTCCGCCTCCTCTTCACCTTTCCTGCAAAGAGGAGGAGACGCAAACCCCGCCTCCACGGAAGAGACCGGACGTCTCTGGAGGAAGATGTAAGAACGCTCTGGAACATCATGGAAGCAGGACGTGTGCAGCCGAGCAGGGAAGCGGAGGAAGGCAGGCCCCGTGCCCCAGCCAAGCTGCCACTAGAACCGGAGTCATCCGTGGTCCTGCACCTGCAGCAAGCATTGCTGGAAATCAAGGAAGAAAATGCACGACTGAAAAAGATGATTTTGCCACAACCTGGATTTGAGGAGATCGAGAGACGCCGGCGTACCCTGGAGCAGCGGGGCTGTGGGACGCGGTGTTCTCTCCTCTCGACGACCCCCCACGACTGGAGTTACCAAAACTTCTGCTGCCCAAGGCAAAGGAGCAACCGGAGGCTATCCCCAAAAGTACCGATCCTGATCCCACCGGTGAAGCGGTGGAGGCGAAGGAGGTTGAGGAGGTACCGCCAGTTCCGGAACGCCCGCCCGGCCAGGAGGCCGCAGCAGATGATCGATCCCCGGTAGGGACACCGTCGGGGACTCAGCCGTCAATGATGGAGCAGCAACAGCAGCAGGTTAGTGCGTCCCCAACTGAGCCATTGCGCACACCTGCTTCCTGCTCTGCATCACACCAGCATTGTGCATCGGCATCGCCCCCTGCGTACACCTCCGTATCGCAATCGGCGATCTACTCTGCATCGCAATCGGCGACCCAATCTACATCGCAAGAGTCTGATGCGATCTCAATTGAGCCACTACAAAAGCCTGCTTTTTGCCCAGTATCTTATGCTGCAGCAGCGTCCCCAGAGGAGGACGGGCCCTGCGGCCTAGAGGACCGGAGTGAACCGGCCCTGCAGGTAACCAGTGATGATGACACCCTGCTGGAACCCCCGACGTCCCCACCAGCCCAGTGCACACCAGCCACACAGACCCCGATGGTGGAGTCGATGATCTTGGTGCTGGGCACTGGGCCCAGGAATAGGAACGGTCCTGTGCGAGCATCGCATTGTTCCAGCCCCCGGGATGGAAAGTGTAATCAAAGTTAACCAAGAAATGTGAAGAACGGTAGGACCCAGACAGGGTTTACCGCAACTAAGAAGATGTACATAAGTTTTATAAAAGTGAAAATGTTTTGCACAAGTTAAATGAGTATATAGTGTTTATATATATTGCCAAAAGTAGAATGCCCGGCTGGGTAATCAGATAAAAAGTTTTTGCACTTTATTATAATGTGATTTGATATAATGTGTCTTTTTCTTATTATGGACTCAGAGGCTGAGGACTGTGCCAGCCCAGAACTTATCTGTATATAGTTGCACCTAGTGCATTATCTTGGTTTTACATAAAACCACCACAACTACCTCTGAATAATAAAACCCGTGTGGTGTGGCACTGAGTGAGGTCTGCATTCATATGTCCTGCAGCCCACCCAGGACCCACGTTGAAGGTTTGGTGCGGGTCCTTCACAAGCATATTGTCTATTTATATGAAAATGTTATTTAATATTGTATTTTTCTATATATAATGTTTTGTTTGCAACGTTCAAGACATCCTTACCTCCCGGATGGGACGAGTTCATGTTAATGTTTAATGCATAAACAAAATTTCTGTCTCTTTGTATTTTACAGCCCGGGAGTGCTGTCTTTTACCATGGGGGAATGTGTAGCCCTGGTGTGAAGGCACACGCAGTACCTGGAGAGTGTGTGGAGAGATAGCAGTTTAATGCTCTATACCCATTCACTCAATATACACTAGACACACCCTTAGGGTAGTGTAGTGACTCGTAGGGAGTGGTCAGTGTAGATTCGTTGAGTGATTTTAGTGGTCAGTTTCCTGTCTTCGGACAGAGCAGACGTGTGGAGTCTAGCTGGGACTTGGAGGGAGGAAGCAGTCCAGCTTGGTTCTATCAGCAGTTCAGCAAGTGGAGGCCAGTAAGGGCGAGATATAGATCACCTCAGCCTGGTCAGAGCTGTACCTCACTTGAAGACATTGATAAAGAAGGAAGAGTTTAGTACAGAAATACTTCAGTCTCCTGTCTCAAGGACAGTGAAGGTTCAGAGACGTGCTCCTGCCTAGAAGATTACTGAGAGTCTGGTAACTAACTCTGAAGGAAGGAAAAGAAGGGAGTGATTATATGACTTTTTGCAAGTGTGAGTGTTTATGCTACAAGCGTGGACAAGGCGAAAGGCACAGTGGAAGGAATATTTAAAAGTGCTTTTGGATTGGAGAAGTCCTGCACATTGTTACCGGTCACTGGGGACCGAAGGATCACTATAGTTTCAAGCTTAGTGGTAAGAAAACCAGAGGCTTATCGGACCTTAGGTCGCGGCAAGCAGCCCCTAAATAGTCGGTACGTAACTGGGGTCAGGGGAGTGAGGACCTTGAGTCAGTGCACGACAAGATAGGAATTCAGCTCTCTCACAGGAAGGCTCCGACCACAAAACTGACTGGGCAGTACAGCTTTGGAATAGCTGGAGTTATAGAGGGAACTACGCTTCATGCTGGTTGTACTCATCATTGTGAAAGTAAAGGAGGCCCCTAACTTGTCCAGCTGCTATCTTGAAATACATTCTCCTTGGATCAGCCTCCCTGGGACCTGCCTTACCATCTTACAAGTAAAGGTATGGAAAGACGCTGACCGTGTGAGACTGAGTTATTTACTTGCATGCCTGCACAACCCTGCTTTAACCACCGTCCTGAGGGAAGAGTCCCACCTGTAGGGGACCCGACATCTAGCTGCCTCACCATCCCCTCAGAGATCTACAGCAGCGCTGGTACAAATTACCAGAGACTACAGGTGGCGTCACGAACTGTATATATATATCCCCTGTAAATATACCCCCCAACATACGCCTGACCGCCAGGGCCACAGACCGAGCCACCGCTACCTGTGACAATCCCATAGACTTCTACGGGCTCGGCTCTGAGTACCCCATTGCCCTGGAAACCCACAATTGTGGTGCGTGGTCGAGTCAACTTGGCGTCACGAACAGGATATATATATCCCCTGTAAATATACCCCCCAACATACGCCTGACCGCCAGGGCCACAGACCGAGCCACCGCTACCTGTGACAATCCCATAGACTTCTACGGGCTCGGCTCTGAGTACCCCATTGCCCTGGAAACCCACAATTGTGGTGCGTGGTCGAGACACATTATCAATATAAGAGCCAGGATCTGATGATGACAGGAGCCCCATTAGCGATATAGGAACCAGGATCTGATGATGACAGGAGCCCCTTTAGCAATATAGGAGCCAGGATCTGATGATGACAGGAGCCCCATTAGCAATATAGGAGCCAGGATCTGATGATGACTGGAGCCCCATTATCAATATAGGAGCCAGGATCTGATGATGACTGGAGCCCCATTATCAATATAGGAGCCAGGATCTGATGATGACAGGAGCCCCATTAGCAATATAGGAGCCAGGATCTGATGATGACAGGAGCCCCTTTAGCAATATAGGAGCCAGGATCTGATGATGACAGGAGCCCCATTAGCAATATAGGAGCCAGGATCTGATGATGACTGGAGCCCCATTAGCAATATAGGAGCCAGGATCTGATGATGACAGGAGCCCCATTAGCAATATAGGAGCCAGGATCTGATGATGACAGGAGCCCCTATAGCAATATAGGAGCCAGGATCTGATGATGACTGGAGCCCCATTATCAATATAAGAGCCAGGATCTGATAATCACAGGAGCCCCATTATCAATATAAGAGCCAGGATCTGATGATGACAGGAGCCCCTTTAGCAATATAGGAGCCAGGATCTGATGATGACAGGAGCCCCATTATCAATATAGGAGCCAGGATCTGATGATGACTGGAGCCCCATTATCAATATAAGAGCCAGGATCTGATGATGACAGGAGCCCCATTATCAATATAAGAGCCAGGATCTGATGATGACAGGAGCCCCATTAGCAATATAGGAACCAGGATCTGATGATGACAGGAGCCCCTTTAGCAATATAGGAGCCAGGATCTGATGATGACAGGAGCCCCATTAGCAATATAGGAGCCAGGATCTGATGATGACTGGAGCCCCATTATCAATATAGGAGCCAGGATCTGATGATGACTGGAGCCCCATTATCAATATAGGAGCCAGGATCTGATGATGACTGGTGCCCCATTATCAATATAGGAGCCAGGATCTGATGATGACAGGAGCCCCATTAGCAATATAGGAGCCAGGATCTGATGATGACTGGAGCCCCATGATCAATATAGGAGCCAGGATCTGATGATGACTGGAGCCCCATTAGCAATATAGGAGCCAGGATCTCATGATGACAGGAGCCCCATTATCAATATAGGAGCCAGGATCTGATGATGACAGGAGCCCCCATTATCAATATAGGAGCCAGGGTCTGATGATGACTGGAGCCCCATTATCAATATAGGAGCCAGGATCTGATGATGACTGGAGCCCCATTATCAATATAAGAGCCAGGATCTGATGATGACAGGAGCCCCATTAGCAATATAGGAGCCAGGATCTGATGATGACTGGAGCCCCATTATCAATATAAGAGCCAGGATATGATGATGACAAGAGCCCTATTAGCAATATAGGAGCCAGGATCTGATGATGACAGGAGCCCCTTTAGCAATATAGGAGCCAGGATCTGATGATGACAGGAGCCCCCATTATCAATATAGGAGCCAGGGTCTGATGATGACTGGAGCCCCATTATCAATATAGGAGCCAGGATCTGATGATGACTGGAGCCCCATTATCAATATAAGAGCCAGGATCTGATGATGACAGGAGCCCCATTAGCAATATAGGAGCCAGGATCTGATGATGACTGGAGCCCCATTATCAATATAAGAGCCAGGATATGATGATGACAAGAGCCCTATTAGCAATATAGGAGCCAGGATCTGATGATGACAGGAGCCCCTTTAGCAATATAGGAGCCAGGATCTGATGATGACAGGAGCCCCATTAGCAATATAGGAGCCAGGATCTGATGATGACTGGAGCCCCATTGGCAATATAGGAGCCAGGATCTGATGATGACAGGAGCCCCATTATCAATATAGAGCCAGGATCTGATGATGACAGGAGCCCCATTAGCAATATAGGATCCAGGATCTGATGATGACAGGAGCCCCTTAGCAATATAGGAGCCAGGATCTGATGATGACAGAGCCCCATTAGCAATATAGGAGCCAGGATCTGATGATGACTGGAGCCCATTAGCAATATAGGAGCCAGGATCTGATGATGACAGGAGCCCCATTAGCAATATAGGAGCCAGGATCTGATGATGACAGGAGCCCCTTTAGCAATATAGGAGCCAGGATCTGATGATGACAGGGCCCCATTAGCAATATAGGAGCCAGGATCTGATGATGACTGGAGCCCCATTATCAATATAGGAGCCAGGATCTCATGATGACTGGAGCCCCATTAGCAATATAGGAGCCAGGATCTGATGATGACTGAAGCCCCATTAGCAATATAGGAGCCAGGATCTATGATGACTGGAGCCCAATTAGCAATATAGGAGCCAGGATCTGATGATGACAGGAGCCCAATTAGCAATATAGGAGCCAGGATCTGATGATGATTGGAGCCCCATTAGCAATATAGGAGCCAGGGTCTGATGATGACAGGGGCCCCATTAGCAATGTAGGAGCCAGGATCTGATGATGATTGGAGCCCCATTAGCAATATAGGAGCCAGGATCTGATGATGACAGGAGCCCAATTAGCAATATAGGAGCCAGGATCTGATGATGATTGGAGCCCCATTAGCAATATAGGAGCCAGGGTCTGATGATGACAGGGGCCCCATTAGCAATGTAGGAGCCAGGATCTGATGATGATTGGAGCCCCATTAGCAATATAGGAGCCAGGATCTGATGATGACAGGAGCCACATTAGCAATATAGGAGCCAGGGTCTGATGATGACAGGAGCCCCATTAGCAATATAGGAGCCAGGATCTGTTGATGACAGGAGCCCCATTATCAATATAGGAGCCAGGGTCTGATGATGACAGGAGCCCCATTAGCAATATAGGAGCCAGGGTCTGATGATGACTGGAGCCCCTTTAGCAATATAGGAGCCAGGATCTGATGATGACTGGAGCCCCATTAGCAATATAGGAGCCAGGATCTGATGATGACAGGAGCCCCATTATCAATATAGGAGCCAGGATCTGATGATGACTGGAGCCCCATTATAAGTATAGGAGCCAGGATCTGATGATGACTGGAGCCCCATTATCAATATAGGAGCCAGGATCTGATGATGACTGGAGCCCCATTATCAATATAGGAGCCAGGATCTGATGATGACTGGTGCCCCATTATCAATATAGGAGCCAGGATCTGATGATGACAGGAGCCCCATTAGCAATATAGGAGCCAGGATCTGATGATGACTGGAGCCCCATGATCAATATAGGAGCCAGGATCTGATGATGACTGGAGCCCCATTATCAATATAGGACCAGGATCTGATGATGACTGGAGCCCCATTAGCAATATAGGAGCCAGGGTCTGATGATGACAGAGCCGCATTATCATAAGGAGCCAGGATCTGATGATGACAGGAGCCCCCATTATCAATATAGGAGCCAGGGTCTGATGATGACTGGAGCCCCATTATCAATATAGGAGCCAGGATCTGATGATGACTGGAGCCCCATTACAATATAGGAGCCATGATTTGATGATGACTGGAGCCCCATTAGCAATATAGGAGCCAGGATCTGATGATGACTGGAGCCCCATTAGCATTATTGGACCAGGATCTGATGATGACTGGAGCCCCATTAGCAATAAATATGCCAGGATCTGATGATGACAGTAGCCCCAATAGCAATATAAGAGCCAGGATCTGATGATGACTGGAGCCCCATAGCAATATAGGAGCCAGGATCTGATGATGACTGGAGCCCCATTATCAATATAGATGCCAGGATCTGATGATGACTGGAGCCCCATTAGCAATATATGAGCCAGGATCTCATGATGACAGGAGCCCCATTATCAATATAGGAGCCAGGATCTGATGATGACTGGAGCCCCATTATCAATATAGGAGCCAGGATCTAATGATGACTGGAGCCCCATTAGCAATATAGGAGCCAGGATCTGATGATGACAGGAGCCCCATTAGCAATATAGGAGCCAGGATCTGATGATGACTGGAGCCCCATCATCAATATAGGAGCCAGGATCTGATGATGACTGGAGCCCCATTATCAATATAGGAGCCAGGATCTGATGATGACTGGAGCCCCATTAGCAATATAGGAGCCAGGGTCTGATGATGACAGGAGCCCCATTATCAATATAGGAGCCAGGATCTGATGATGACAGGAGCCCCCATTATCAATATAAGGAGCCAGGGTCTGATGATGACTGGAGCCCCATTATCAATATAGGAGCCAGGATCTGATGATGACTGGAGCCCCATTATCAATATAGGAGCCATGATCTGATGATGACTGGAGCCCCATTAGCAATATAGGAGCCAGGGTCTGATGATGACTGGAGCCCATTATCAATATAGGAGCCAGATCTGATGATGACTGGAGCCCCATTAGCATTATTGGAACCAGGATCTGATGATGACTGGAGCCCCATTAGCAATAAATATGCCAGGATCTGATGATGACAGGAGCCCCAATAGCAATATAAGAGCCAGGATCTGATGATGACTGGAGCCCCATTAGCAATATAGGAGCCAGGATCTGATGATGACTGGAGCCCCATTATCAATATAGATGCCAGGATCTGATGATGACTGGAGCCCCATTATCAATATAGGAGCCAGGATCTGATGATGACTGGAGCCCCATTAGCAATATAGGAGCCAGAATCTGATGATGACTGGAGCCCCATTATCAATTAGGAGCCAGGATCTGATGATGACTGGAGCCCCATGATCAATATAGGAGCCAGGATCTGATGATGACTGGAGCCCCATTAGCAATATAGGAGCCAGGATCTCATGATGACAGGAGCCCCATTATCAATATAGGAGCCAGGATCTGATGATGACAGGAGCCCCCATTATCAATATAGGAGCCAGGGTCTGATGATGACTGGATCCGCATTATCAATATAGGAGCCAGGATCTGATGATGACTGGAGCCCCATTATCAATATAAGAGCCAGGATCTGATGATGACAGGAGCCCCATTAGCAATATAGGAGCCAGGATCTGATGATGACTGGAGCCCCATTATCAATATAAGAGCCAGGATCTGATGATGACAGGGCCCCATTAGCAATATAGGAGCCAGGATCTGATGATGACAGGAGCCCCTTTAGCAATATAGGAGCCAGGATCTGATGATGACAGGAGCCCCATTAGCAATATGGAGCCAGGATCTGATGATGACTGGAGCCCATTGGCAATATAGGAGCCAGGATCTGATGATGACAGGAGCCCCATTAGCAATATAGGAGCCAGGATCTGTGATGACTGGAGCCCTTTAGCAATATAGGAGCCAGGATCTGATGATGACTGGAGCCCCATTATCAATATAAGAGCCAGGATCTGATGATGACAGGAGCCCCATTATCAATATAAGAGCCAGATCTGATGATGACAGGAACCCATTAGCAATATAGGAGACAGGATCTGATGATGACTGGAGCCCATTATCATATAGGAGCCAGGATTGATGATGACAGGAGCCCCATTATCAATATAGGAGCCAGGGTCTGATGATGACTGGAGCCCCATTATCAATATAGGAGCCATGATCTGGTGATGACTGGAGCCCCATTAGCAATATAGGAGCCAGGGTCTGATGATGACTGGATCCCATTATCAATATAGGAGCCAGGATCTGATGATGACTGGAGCCCCATTAGCATTATTGGAACCAGGATCTGATGATGACTGGAGCCCCATTAGCAATATAGGAGCCAGGATCTAATGATACTGGAGCCCCATTATCAATATAGGAGCCAGGGTCTGATGATGACTGGAGCCTCATTATCAATATAAAAGCCGGATCTGATGATGACGGAGCCCCATTACAATATAGGAGCCAGGATCTGATGATGACTGGAGCCCCATTATCAATATAGGAGCCAGGTCTGATGATGACTGGAGCCCCATTAGCAATATAGGAGCCAGGATCTGATGATGACTGGAGCCCCATTATCAATATACGAGCCGGATCTGATGATGACAGGAGCCCCATTATCAATATAGGAGCCAGGATCTAATGATACTGGAGCCCCATTAGCAATATAGGAGCCAGGATCTGATGATGACAGGATCCCCATTATCAATATAGGAGCCGGATCTGATGATGACAGGAGCCCCCATTATCAATATAGGAGCCAGGTCTGATGATGACTGGAGCCCCATTAGCAATATAGGAGCCAGGGTCTGATGATGACTGGAGCCCCATTAGCAATATAAGAGCCAGGATCTGATGATGACAGGAGCCCCCATTATCAATATAGGAGCCAGGATCTGATGATGACTGGAGACCCATTATTCAATATAGATGCCAAATCTAATGATGACTGGAGCCCCATTAGCAATATAGGAGCCAGGATCTGATGATGACGGGCCCCATTATCAATATAGGAGCCAGGATCTGATGATGACAGGAGCCCCCATTATCAATATAGTAGCCAGGATCTGATGATGACTGGAGCCCCATTATCAGTATAGGAGCCAGTATCTGATGATGACTGGAGCCCCATTATCAATATAGGAGCCAGGATCTGATGATGACAGGAGCCCCCATTATCAATATAGGGAGCCAGGATCTGATGATGACTGGAGCCCCATTATCAATATAGGAGCCAGGATCTGATGATGACAGGAGCCCCATTAGAAATATAGGAGCCAGGATCTGATGATAACTGGAGCCCCATTATCAATATAGGAGCCAGTATCTGATGATGACAGGAGCCCCCATTATCAATATAGGAGCCAGGGTCTGATGATGACTGGAGCCCCATTATCAATATAGGAGCCAGGATCTGATGATGACTGGAGCCCCATTATCAATATAGGAGCCATGATCTGATGATGACTGGAGCCCCATTAGCAATATAGGACCAGGGTCTGATGATGACTGGAGCCCATTATCAATATAGGAGCCAGGATCTGATGATGACTGGAGCCCCATTAGCATTATTGGACCAGGATCTGATGATGACTGGAGCCCCATTAGCAATAAATATGCCAGGATCTGATGATGACAGGAGCCCCAATAGCAATATAAGAGCCAGGATCTGATGATGACTGGAGCCCCATTAGCAATATAGGAGCCAGGATCTGATGATGACTGGAGCCCCATTATCAATATAGATGCCAGGATCTGATGATGACAGGAGCCCCATTATCAATATAGGAGCCAGGGTCTGATGATGACTGGAGCCCCATTATCAATATAGGAGCCAGGATCTGATGATGACTGGAGCCCCATTATCAATATAGGAGCCATGATCTGATGATGACTGGAGCCCCATTAGCAATATAGGAGCCAGGGTCTGATGATGACTGGAGCCCATTATCAATAATAGGAGCCAGGATCTGATGATGACTGGAGCCCCATTAGCATTATTGGAACCAGGATCTGATGATGACTGGAGCCCATTAGCAATAAATATGCCAGGATCTGATGATGACAGGAGCCCCAATAGCAATATAGAGCCGGATCTGATGATGACTGGAGCCCCATTAGCAATATAGGAGCCAGGATCTGATGATGACTGGAGCCCCATTATCAATATAGATGCCAGGATCTGATGATGACTGGAGCCCCATTATCAATATAGGAGCCAGGATCTGATGATGACAGGAGCCCCATTAGCAATATAGGAGCCAGAATCTGATGATGACTGGAGCCCCATTATCAATATAGGAGCCAGTATCTGAATGATGACAGGAGCCCCATTATCAATATAGGAGCCAGGATCTAATGATGACTGGAGCCCCATTAGCAATATAGGAGCCAGGATCTGATGATGACAGGGCCCCATTAGCAATATAGGAGCCAGGATCTAATGATGACTGGAGCCCCATTATCAATATAGGAGCCAGGATCTAATGATGACTGGAGCCCCATTATCAATATAGGAGCCAGGATCTGATGATGACTGGAGCCCCATTAGCAATATAGCAGCCGGATCTGATAATGACAGGAGCCCATTATCAATATAGGAGCCAGGATCTAATGATGACTGGAGCCCCATTATCAATATAGGAGCCCAGGATCTGATGATGACTGGATCCCCATTATCAATATAGGAGCCAGGATCTGATGATGATGGTGCCCCATTATCAATATAGGAGCCAGGATCTGATGATGACAGGAGCCCCATTAGCAATATAGGAGCCAGGATCTGATGATGACTGGAGCCCCATGATCAATATAGGAGCCAGGATCTGATGATGACTGGAGCCCCATTAGCAATATAGGAGCCAGGATTTTCATGATGACAGGAGCCCCATTATCAATATAGGAGCCAGGATCTGATGATGACAGGAGCCCCATTATCAATATAGGAGCCAGGGGCTGATGATGACTGGATCCGCATTATCAATATAGGAGCCAGGATCTGATGATGACTGGA
Source organism: Oophaga sylvatica (assembly GCA_033576555.1). NCBI lineage: Eukaryota > Metazoa > Chordata > Amphibia > Anura > Dendrobatidae > Oophaga > Oophaga sylvatica. The sequence goes on from JARQOD010000092.1 coordinate 86,718, forward strand.
GCCCCATTATCAATATAAGAGCCAGGATCTGATGATGACAGGAGCCCCATTAGCAATATAGGAGCCAGGATCTGATGATGACTGGAGCCCCCATTATCAATATAGGAGCCAGGGTCTGATGATGATGGAGCCCCATTATCAATATAGGAGCCATGATCTGGTGATGACTGGAGCCCATTAGCAATATAGGAGCCAGGGTCTGATGATGACTGGATCCCATTATCAATATAGGAGCCAGGATCTGATGATGACTGGAGCCCCATTAGCATTATTGGAACCAGGATCTGATGATGACTGGAGGCCCATTAGCAATATAGGAGCCAGGATCTAATGATTACTGGAGCCCCATTATCAATATAGGAGCCAGGGTCTGATGATGACTGGAGCCTCATTATCAATATAAGAGCCCGGATCTGATGATGACAGGAGCCCCATTATCAATATAGGAGCCAGGATCTGATGATGACTGGAGCCCCATTATTCAATTATAGGAGCCAGGGTCTGATGATGACTGGAGCCCCATTAGCAATATAGGAGCCAGGATCTGATGATGATGGAGCCCCCATTATCAATATACGAGCCCGGATCTGATGATGACAGGAGCCCCATTATCAATATAGGAGCCAGGATCTAATGATTACTGGAGCCCCATTAGCAATATAGGAGCCAGGATCTGATGATGACAGGATCCCATTATCAATATAGGAGCCCGGATCTGATGATGACAGGAGCCCCCATTATCAATATAGGAGCCAGGGTTGATGATGACTGGAGCCCCATAAGCAATATAGGAGCCAGGGTCTGATGATGACTGGAGCCCCATTAGCAATATAAGAGCCAGGATCTGATGATGACAGGAACCCCATTAGCAAATATTAGGAGACAGGATCTGATGATGACTGGAGCCCCATTATCAATATAGGAGCCAGGATCTGATGAAAGACAGGAGCCCCCATTATCAATTTTTAGGAGCCAGGGGTCTGATGATGACTGGAGCCCCATTATCAATATAGGAGCCAGGATCTGATGATGACTGGAGCCCCATTAGCAATATAGGAGCCAGGGTCTGATGATGACTGGATCCCATTATCAATATAGGAGCCAGGATCTGATGATGACTGGAGCCCCATTAGCATTATTGGAACCAGGATTGATGATGACTGGAGCCCCATTAGCAATATAGGGAGCCAGGATTGATGATGAATGGAGCCCCATTATCAATATAGGAGCCAGGATCTGATGATGACTGGAACCCCATTATCATATAGATACCAGGATCTGATGATGACTGGAGCCCCATTAGCAATATAGTAGCCAGGATCTGATGATGACTGGAGCCCCATTATCAATATAGGAGCCAGGATCTGATGATGACTGGAGCCCCATTATCAATATAGGAGCCAGGATCTGATGATGATGGAGACCCATTATCCCAAAATAGATGCCAGAATCTAATGATGATGGAGCCCCATTAGCAATATAGGAGCCAGGATCTGATGATGACCGGAGCCCCATTATCAATATAGGAGCAGGATCTGATGATGACAGGAGCCCCCATTATCAATATAGTAGCCAGGATCTGATGATGACTGGGGCCCCATTATCAGTATAGGAGCCAGTATCTGATGATGACTGGAGCCCCATTATCAATATAGGAGCCAGGATCTGATGTAGACAGGAGCCCCCATTATCAATATAGGAGCCAGGATCTGATGATGACTGGAGCCCCATTATCAATATAGGAGCCAGGATCTGATGATGACAGGAGCCCCATTAGAAATATAGGAGCCAGGATCTGATGATAACTGGAGCCCCATTATCAATATAGGAGCCAGTATCGATGATGACTGGAGCCCCATTATCAATATAGGAGCCAGGATTAATGATGACTGGAGCCCCATTATCAATATAGGAGCCAGGATCTAATGATGACTGGAGCCCCATTAGCAATATAGGAGCCAGGATTGATGATGACAGGAGCCCCATTATCAAATAAAAGAGCCAGGATCTGATGATGACAGGAGCCCATTTCAATATAGGAGCCAGGATCTGATGATGACAGGAGCCCCATTATCAATATAGGAGCCAAGATCTGATGATGACTGGAGCCCCATTAGCAATATAGGAGCCAGGATCTGATGATGACAGAACCCCATAAGCAATATAGGAGCCAAATCTGATGTGACGGAATCCCCTTTATAAATTTATAGGAGCCGGATCTATGATGATGGACCCCCATTACCAATATAGGGGGCCATGGATTGATGATGACAGGAGCCCTTTATCAATATGGGAAAGCCAGGATTGATGATGCTGGGGGCCCATTTTCAATTTGGAGCCAGGATTGAATGAAGGACCCCATTATCAATATAGGAGCCGGATCTGATGATGACGGGCCCCATTTTCAATTAGGGCCAGGATTATGATGACTGGAGCCCCATTTTCAATTGGGCCCGGAATGTTGATGACGGGGAACCTCATTGGGCAATATGGACCAGAATCTGAGGGAAACTGGAGCCCCATTACCAATTTAGGAAGCCGGATCTGATGATGATGGAGCCCCTTTACAATATAGGAGCCGGGACGGGTTGATGACGGACCCCCATTAGCAAAAAGGAGTCCAGGATCTGATGAAACGAAGCCCCATTATCAATATAGGAGCCAGGGTCTGATGTTTGATTTGGAGCCCCATTGGCAATTAGGAGCCAAGATTGTGATAGGAGCCCCTTTTGCAATATAGGGGGGCCAGGATTTGATGACTGGAGCCCCTTTAGCAAAATAGGAGCCGGGAACTGATGTTAATGAAGCCCCAAATTACCAATATAGGAGCCAGGGTTGATGATGACTGGAGCCCCATTAGCAATATAGGACCAAGATCTAAATGAGACTGGGGCCCCTTTAGCAATATAGGAGCCAGGATCTGATGTGACGGAGCCCCATTAGCAATATGGGTCCATTATAGTGTATAAGTTCCAAAAACCCGTCTTTTCCCTTGGGTGCGAGGAAAACACAGGAGAACATGGGGGTTTAAAATGAAATGACTTGTATTACTTCATACAAGCTTGCTGAAAAGTTCACACAGTTTGCAGGAACCCGACGGAGAAAACAGGGGCCAGAGTAACTTAAGAACTACAAAATCTCCAAAGCAGGTTCAGGATCTCTTCTTTGTACCGTAATTCCTTGCAAAATGGACCACCAAACAGCAGGTTTCCAGAGTCCAAAAGTGTTCCAAGTTTCCCTCATTTGGGAATAGCTGGATTTCAAGTCCAAGGCTTCCAGGGTCAGGTCACGACTGCTGGGCTTGATTCGGGGAGCAAGATTGTTCGGGCTGAGGCTGTTTTAAAACCAAAAGGGAAGAATCAGGGGGGGAACATAAAAAACGGGGAAACTCCTTTTTAAAATGAGGGCAGGCTGCAGAAAGACAGAAAAGCAAAATGGCCGACGAAAAACGGTTTAAGGAACATGTCAACAAAAGACAAAGAACCTTACTTTTAATCCCCCCTTGGGCAACTCGGATGACCCCCGGGCCAAAGGCTTGCCCGGGTACCCTGTAAACGGCGGAGCGGCGAGGGCATTTACATTATTGACTGGTTCCCATAAAGTTGTCCTCCATGGTAGCCCTCCCCATTTAATCAAATATTGCAATGATTTCTGTACAACCTGGAACTAGAATCCTTTCCCCCCATAAATTCTTCCTGACCATCACCAGCATGGGGTCAGGGCAAGGAGAAGAACGTCCAGGAAACGTATTGGTGTTGAGCCTTTAGTAGGGTAAACGAAAGACAGGGTGGATTCTCATAGTTCTGGGCAGTTAAAGGACAAAGCAACGCCTTATAATCTTATTGACTTATAAGGTCCAAGTACTTATGTCCAATTTGACGATGGGAAACTTTAATTTAAATTTCGGGTTTTGCGGGCCGACCAATCTCCTACTTGAAAGCTGGTGCAAGTTTACGAAATTTATCTGCTGCTTTTTGTACCTTTCCTGAGCCAATTCTAGTTTTCCTTTTGAAGACCATATTCTTTTGTAAAGAAGGATTCTTTCGCCACTTTCCGGCAAAAGGGGGTATCTAGGGAAATTTGAGGAAGAATGTTTTGGATGATAACCTAGATTGGGGGGTAAAAAGGAGACCGGCTTTTGTGGAGGCGCTCTGAGAGGGTTTTTATAAGAAACTCCCAGTGGAAGTTGATCCACCCAATCATCCGTAGGTGGAAAATAAAACAGCGGAGATACGTCCTGGGTCCCGATTGGTTCGTTCTTCCCGTCCATTAGTTGGGGAAGAAAAGCGGGAAAAAAGGTTTACTTTAATTTCCAATCCCGCACAAAATTTTGCCAAAACCTTGAAGTGAAATTGCACCCCCGATCCGAAATGACCTCATCCGGTACCCAAGTAAGGGAAAACACCCTTCTTAAAACATCAAGTCCCGATGTCTGTTTTGCGTGGGTAAGCCGACACAAAGGGGATAAAATGACTGCCTTTGTTAGGACGGTCAACCACCACTAGAATGGTTTCATTCCCTTGAGAGGTTGGTAAAATCCACAATGAAGTCCATAGAAATGGATCCCCCGGGCGGGGAAGGGGTGGGAAGAGGTTGAACAGAAACCCGTTTGAGGAGCGAGGTTTTTTGCTCTTGCACAGACTTAAAATGAATGACATAGTTTAAGACATCTTTCCTGTAAGTGGGCCACCAAAAGAAACAAGAAAGAAATTCTGGGGGTCCTTTAGAATTCCCCTAGCCCGGCTATCTTGGAACGTGGATGAAATTGCAATACTTCAATTTTGAAGTTTCAGGTATATACGATTTTTCCCTGAATCCACACAAACCCTTCTTTTAAAAACAAGACTTACGTCCCTTGGGGGTTGAGCCAACAAAGAATCCGGGTGGTATGCTTCCTTGAAGTCCTTAAGTAGGCTTGATTATTAATCACCCCCCAGGAATCTAGAGTCAGGAAGAATAGTCTTAGGAGGAGTAAGTGGGGCGTGTCTCTGCTTAAGAATCCTAGAGAGTTTATCGCCTTTCCCCTTGCGGATCCGGTCTTTAAGAAAGACAAAATTAAATTGGTTTAGGAAAAGATTCCCCCCCGAGCCTGGCGAGGAGTCAGGCAATTAGCCGACCTGTAAATTCAAGGTTACGATGGTCCTTTGGGGCTTCAGGAGACATTTGGGTGTTCAAACTCCCTGAAGAAGGTTTTTGTCCCCCATTCCTTGAAGGCGGAAAAAATGGCCAACAATTCTCTATTGCCCCAAATCGTATTCCTCTCAGCCGAAGACAACTGCTGGGAAAAGAAGGACAGGGGGTGCAAGACATTCTTTTCACCTGTTTCTGAGAGAGTATTCTCCCCAAAGGCACCGCGAAGATCCACCTCTATTATAAGGCAAGCTCGGGGTTGGGAAGTACTAATTTTTGGTGCGGGGGGAAAAAATTTTTCCTTTAAAAAAAGGGGAAAAAGCTTTTTTAGCTTGGGGGGGTTTCCGGAAAACCGACTTTTCCCCGGGGAATTTGGGGGATAGGTACAAAAACCCAAAAAAATTTTTAATGAAAGTCTTTTAAAATTGGAAACCCCTTTTAAACGCTGCCCTCCTTCCCCATTTTTGGGAAATTTTTCCAATTTTTTGGGGGGGCTTGGGTTTGCTTCCATCCATACAAATTCCCTTCCCCAAAATAGTACTTTCCCCAAAATTAAATTTTCCCCGGCCTTTTTGAATTCACATTTTTAAAAATTTTTGTAAAAGATGGTTTTTTTTTTTGGCTTTTTAAACCCTTTCCATGTAAAAGATTTTTCCTCTGGGATTTGAAAAAATTAGAAATCATCCTTTTAAAAACCCAAATTTTATTTGGGATCCCTGAAGATATAAAATTCCCGAAGTTTTTGGAAAGGGGGTTGGGGGGGGTACTCAGACCGAAAGGAAAACTAGATATTCAAAGGGGGCCTTTTGGGGTAAAACCAAAAACAGTTTTCCCCTTTTTTCCCCCGGTCAAAAGGGGCCAAGTTTTTTTCCCCAGGGGACCCAAAAATTTTGAAAAAATTTTTGGGGATGCCGCACTCACCCAAAAACTCGGGGGTTAAAGGCAATGGTAACGGTTTCTAATAGTAACCTTATTGATTTCCCCCCTTTTGCCCCTTTTGGGGGTCAGAGACCATCTTTCTTTTTCCCCAAAAAAAATGGGGGCCCCTGGGGGAAAAAGAAAAGGGGGGTAAAAAACCCTTTGGCAAAAATTTTGTCTATATAACCCTTCAAAGTTTTTTTGCTCGGGCCCCGCTGGGGGGGAATTTTTCCAAAAGGAAACTGGGCCCCCGGAAAAAAATTCAATTGGAAAAAACTATGGACGGTGAGGGGAAGCTGATCAGCGTTTTTCTTGCACAAAAATTTCTACATAGTCCGGGGTTTTCGCTGGAAATTCAGGGACGACATTTTTTCCTTTTTTGGAACAAGCAAGCTGAAACTCCTTGACCCATCTTTTTCCCCGGGAAAGTTTTAATTCCTTGGCCCCCCCGTTTTCTTTTGGATTTTGCGCCTGCAGCCATGGGGGCCCTGAATAATGGGGGGAAAGGGGGGGGGAAAGATTTTAACAAAAAAGGGGAAATTTTTTTCCCGATTATCTTTACCCCCTTAAAAGGCCCTCAAAGGCCTGTTTTTGATCCACTGGTCCAGAAGTCAGTAGGGGAGCCATCCACATTTTTCCCTCTGTACTGGAGTAGCCTTCTTTATGAACGTATCCCCTGTTTCGAGAAAGGAGATACCCCGAAATTTCCACTTGCTCCCCAGTTTTATCATTCAGAGCTAGACCCCCCCGACTGAGTCCCCCAAACCCGAGTTTGATGGAAAGGAACAAAAAGAAAATTTTTTCTTTTACAACTCAGTTGGGAAAACCGTGAGGAAACTTGAAAAATTGGCCCCTTTTATTAAAATCATCGTCCCCAGGAAAAAACAGAGTTTAAGTCCGAGAAATCAAGATCTCTTCAGCAGATCCTCGGAGCCTGAGGTCCCACATGACAGAGCTTTTCCCTCGCAACACTCACAGTGAATGGACTGCCCCCAAAAAGTCTTACGAGAACGGCTTGGGGCAGTTTATTTTTAAGAAAATTCCCCCACTTAAAACCCAGTAGAAAAAATAGATTTTCCTTTAAAAAGAAGTTCTTTTTTGTTTTATCACTAACCCCTCTTTTTTTAAAAATTTTCCCCTGCATTTGGGCAGGTTCTTGGGGTTTTCCCTTTTTTACCTACTCAAAGGTTCCTTTTCGAGGAGGGAAAAGGGTTTTAAAGGGGTTGTGCATTAAAATTTCGAACCCCCCTCTTTTTTTCTGCGTTCAGTCAGGGGGAGCATCAATACGGGGAAAATAGTTAAAAAAAATCCCTAAAGGAGTGGGGGGGTCGGAAAAACAAGTTCATCCTTAATCGTGGAGACAACCCTTTTCCAAAAAAAGATTTTTTAAGGGGAATGTCCCAAAAGGGGTCAAAGCCCATCTCCCCAAATCCGGGCATATTCGGCTATGAAACGGTTACCTTGGCGAAAAATTTAAAAATGGGCTTCAGCGGGTTTTCACCTCGATTGGGGTAAACAAACCCCTCCCCCCTGGCTGAAAAAAAAAGCATCGGTGATTCAACAATCATCCCCGTCTCAATAAAAAGGGGGTTTTCCCACAACAAAGCCCTTTTTGGGTTTTAAACAACATGATTATATTTGGGCCCCCTTGGGAAAACGTTCGGGGGGAAAGTGAAAGCATGTGCGGGAAAAAAAAAATTTTTAAATTTATTAAAAAATCCCCTGAATTTCTCCGTTCCCCCCCAAAACAAAAAAAGGAGGTAATTTGGGGACCCCCCAAAAATGGGGGGTTTTGGCAGGACCCCGGCTCGTTCCTAGGGGCCTAAATTTTGGCCCCCAAATTCCTGGGTAGTTGTCCAAAAAAATTTGGGGAAATTATGATTAGGGGGGGTCCGTGGGGTTGAAAAAAAAGGGTTTTTTAAAAATCTGTACATCTAAAAGGGGGTTGTAAAAATCACTCCACAAATTTTTCCTTTTTTTGGGGGGGCCCCCATCTTCCAGATTTTTTTAAGGGGAAAAATGCTAAAAAAGGGGGAAAAAGGGAAAAAAAAAAAAAAAAAAAAAAAATAGGGTTTCCCTGTGGTAAAACCCCAAAGAAAAAATTTTGGGGGGAAAGCCCTCACCGGGGGAATTTTTTTTAAAATTTTTAAAAAACCCCGGGGGAAAACACATAGGTTTTTAAAAGGACATTTTGATATCCAAGTCAAAAACAGAAAAAGGCCCCTTTTCCCCGACCCAGCAACACTAAAAATTGGCCCCCAAAAACTTGTCATGTATAGTGTACTTTCCTATAGCGTCTTGTGGCCTTTGGGGGCGAGGAAACCCCCGGAGATTTTGGTTTTTAAAAGAAATGACTTTTTATTACTTCCTACAATTTTTGGGGGAAAAGGGGCCCAATTTTTTCGGGAAACCCCGCGACAGGAGAAACAGCAGGCCAGAGTAATTTCCCCAAACACTACAAAAAATCTCCAAAGCATTTTTAGGATTTTTTTCTCTGTAAAAAATTTTTCCCCTGCAAACAGGGAAAAACCCCCCAAAAAGAGGTTTCCAGGGTCCAAAAGGGGTTTTCCCAAAGGGTTCCCCCAGTAGGGAATACCCCGGGGTACAAGTCCAAGGCTTTCCAGGAGCCCGGGCACAGACGGGGTGAGGTTTTTTCGGACCCTTTATTGTTCGGGGTTTTTTGGGGTTTTTCTTAAGAAAAAAAAGGGAAAAACAGGGGCGGGGGGAAATAAAAAAAGGAAACCCTTAAAATTTAAACCCCCTTTCTGCCATCGGTTTTTAAACTTCCCGTCCGGGGGACCTGGGCCCGTATGCCAGGGGGCGGGATTGTAGTTTTTTTAAAAAGGTTTTTTGGATGAGTTTTTGAGCAGAGGCTCCCCTGGGTGGTTACAAGCGGGGGATTTTTTTAAAAATTGGAGGAGGGGAAAAAAAGGGTTTTTTACTAAAAGGGGCTTATATAAGGGAGTCTTTTTCCCCCAGGGTTGCCGGGGGGATCAATTTTTTTGGCCCCGAATCCTTCATTCCATTTCCCCTTTTTGCCTGCTGTGTCTTTTTTATTCCTGCTACCAGATAAATTTTTTTTTTTTTTGTGTTATTTTGGGGGTTTTTTTTTTTTTGCTTTTTTTTTTGACTTCTTTGGGGGGGGCCCTTTTGGGGGCCCCCCCCGGGGGGGGGTTTTGGGGGTTTTTAGTTTAGTTCCCACTTGGGGGTTTTTTTTTTTTTTGCTTTTTTTTCCCCCTTTTTTTAGTGGCTTTTTTTTTTTGATTTTGGGGTTAAAACCCCCAAACTTTTAATTTTTTTTGGGGAGAGGCGTTTTGATTTTTTGGGTTTGGGATTTTTTAAATTTGGGAAGTTGGGCTTTTCAGGGTTTTTTTTTGGGTTTTTTGTAAGTTACCCTTCCTACCTTTTCTTTTTTTTTTGTTTGGGGGCCCAAGCGTTTTTCTCATTCTAAAATTTTTTTTTTGTGTTTAGTATTTCCTTTTTTTCTAAACCCCCCATTACCCTGTTTGGGGGCTTTTATAAACTTTGGGGGGGTTTTTCTCCGGGGGGGGGGTAGCTTTCCCCCTTTTTATCTTTTGGGTAGTTAGTTTCTCCGGGCTGTGACGAGGCGTCTAGGACCAAAGTAAAACGCTCCACGGCTGCCTCAGTTTGGTGGTTTTGTCCCCCGGGACTGCAAAAAACCCTAGTTTTCCCCAAAAACTTGGGGGTATTGCCTTTTTTTTTTAAAACCCCCCCCTCCCCCCTACCGAAACATAAAAAATTTTCACCGGCCAATAGAAAATTGTATGGTACTCCCCCAAAGGGGAAAAAAAATTTTATTTGAAAAAAAGGTTGTCAGAGTTGTCAGAATATTTTTTTTTTTTGTTGCATTTTTTTTTTTTTTTTTCCCCCTTTTTCTCTGGGTGCTGGGGAGGGGGCTTTTCTCCCAATGGGTTTGCACGTTGTTTTGGCCCTGTGGATCAGCTTGCCCCCGAGGTTCGGATTTTGGGGGCCCCCCTTGTGGGGGTTGGGGCCCCCTTTTGGAAACCCCCGGGCCCTTTCCGGATTTGTTTTTTTGGGGGGGAGCTAAGTTTCAGAAAATTTTTTAAAAATTAAAATTTTAAAATTTTTTTTTTTCCTTAAAATTTTTTGTCCCCCCGGGAAAAAACCCGTGCAGCATTCAAATTGTCATCCTTTTTTCTCCCCGGCGCCTCAGGATTGGGCCCCTTTTTTCCCCCCAAAAACCCGGGGGTTTTCCCTTTTTTTTTGATGTTGATGGGGGTTTTTTTTGGGGGTTGGGGGGTTTTTTTACGATGAGCCTAATGTCACTGATCAAAACTGAAAAAGCCCCTTTTTTGGGATTTTAAAATTTTTGGGGTTGATGAAAAACCCCCGTTATTTCTTCAGAGATTCCCTAAAAGGGGGGGGAGTCCTGACCCCAAAAAATTACGACGCTTTGGCCGGGCCCCCCTTTCCGGGGAAGGGGGGCAGTTTTAAAAAAAAGGATGTTATGGTGGGATTTCCCCCCCCCCCCGGGGGTTTTTTGATTCTTTGTCATTAGCCCCCTTAAAAAATTTTTAGACGTTTTTTTCGTGAGCGGAGAAGTATGCGTTGGGGGAAAAATGTTGCCTGTGAAAACCCCCCTCCCGAAACCATGCAGTGTGTAGAGTGGTGTCCCCGGGGGGGAGCGTCAAGAGTTTCGGGGAAAAAACCCCCAATTTTGGGTTTTTTTTTTTTTTTTTACTGTGGTGATGCCTTCATGCTATTTCAGTCTGCCCAAAAAAGGGGGAAAACGGGGTTTTTTTCCTAGTTTTTCTTGGGTAGTGTTCAGAAAAAAAATTTTTTTTGATGTCAATTTTGAAATGCCTCTGTCCTCATTTTTGCTCCCCCCTTTCGTTGATTCTGGAGCACAAAATTAAAACCGATGGATTTTTTATTTTTTCTAAACGTTGTGGGTTCCCCCCGGGACCCCCCCCCGAAGTCTATTTCCCCCCCCGGGGATCGATTCTACCCCCCCCTTTTGGGGGGGGGGTAAACCCCCCCTTTTTTCTCAGGTGTTTTAAAAGGGTTGAACCTGAAAAAAACCCGGAGTTCTGCCCAAAAAAATTTTGGTTTTTTTTATAATCTGCAAAAAAAATTACGTGCTGGGTTTCCCCTTTTGGGTTTTTTGTCTAAAAAACCTGTTTTGGGATTGGGGGAAAAATGTGTCTGGGGGGCCCGTCCCCATCTGTTTTGAAAAAACCCGGTCAAGGTTAAGCCATTTGTATTGGGCCAACCAAATTCTTTAAAAGGGCTCTTAGAGATTTTGGGTTTTGCCAATTTTTACGTAAATTTATTGGTAATTTCTGGTTTTTGTTAAACCATTAAAAATTTTTCCAAAAGGGGTTTTTTTTGTGGTGAAATTTGGCTCCGAGGGAGTCTTGCATTTCAGGAACTTTTAAAAAAAGATTCCTTTCTCCGTTTCGGCAGCCTGATGTTTTTCGCCTTTGGTGGAGGTTGATGCCCCTTTAAAATTGGGGCAGGGCCGTTTTGGCCCAAAAAAATCCGAGACCTCTAAAAGTAACCCCCTTTCCTTTTTTCTCGAAAAAATTTTTCCCAAAGAAGAAAATTTTTTACTGGGAACGGGGGGTTATTGGCCCCGAAGTGGGGGTTTTAAGTGGGACATTTTGGTGGGGGAGCCAAACACGGTTTGGCCCCTTGGACCATAAAATTTGGTCTTCGGAAATGCCAAAAAGACTCATCCCGACAGGCCGGGGGGGCCTTTTTTTTTACCTTTTAATTTTGGGTTTCCTTTTTCCTGGCACTAAGAAGTTAAGGCGGTGCCCCTCGAGGAGTTTCCTTTCGGACTCTCCCCATTTTCTGATCCTTCTTTTTTTTTTAAAGGGGTGTAGTTTTTCCGCCATCTCGCCCCCAAATTTGGGCTTCCGGGGGGGGTGTAAAAGGGGATAGGCCGAGCGCTCCCTTTGGAAAATTTTTTTTCCCCCCGGCCAAAAGGAAAAGAGTGTGATGTCTGGATTCATTGTTTCCCATTGGTGGGCATCCCCGGAATTTTTGGAACCCCAGACTTGGTTAGTCGGGTTTTGGGGCCTACCTTGTCCGTGATGTAGGGGGGAATTTTGCAGTCCCCGGGGGCTTGTTCGCTCCAAAACCCTTTCCTCGCTCTGGGGTTTGTTGATGCCCTTGCCTGTGCCCCAAAAGCCTGGACCCTACCTATGGATTTCATTTTTCCATTTTCCTTTTTCGAGAATAAAACCCCATTGGGTAATTTGTGATAGGTTTTCCAAAAAATCATTTTGTGCCTTTCCCAAGTTGCCCTTCCCCTTTTTAATTTTGGGCCGTTTTCCTTTGCACTGGTTGTTTACAACCCCGGATTCCCGAGAAACTTGTGTTGACGAGGATCCAAAATTTGTTTCCAAAATTTTGGGGGACTTTGTTTTAAATGGGGGTTTTTAATTGGGTTTTTTTCCCCCGGATTTCATCCTCGACCAATGGTCAAATGAGAGAACAAACCAGACTTGGGACTTTCTTAGAGCTTTGGGGTTGCTGTTTTGGGCTGGGTCTCTTTTTTTCCTTTGGGGGAGTTTGCTCTTTTTAAAAAAGGGTGCCCTTTCCCCCTTTTAGTCTCCGTTTTTTGTAAAAATTTGGGTTCACCCCGATTTTCTTCAGGCGACGGGGTTCTGCCCTTTCCCGGTTTTTTATTTTTTTGTGGGCGTATGCAACAGATTTGGGCCAGGGTGGAAGGTTGTCCCTCCTTCCCGGAGAAGGCCCACGGTTTGCCCAAAAACCCGGATTTGGACTGATGGTTTCCCCCGGTTTTAAAGGGGGGGGCTTTGGGTTGGTTTTTCCCAAAAAATATTTATAAATAGCTTTTTCCCAAATTTTTGCCTAGGTTATTTGGCCTTTAAAAAATCATGGGATTTTAATCCGTTTCTTTTGTTTTCTTCTTCCGGGGCATTTAAATCCATAACGGTTCCACAATCCTTGTTGAAAAAAGGGCAATCTGGAGTATGTGGTTGAGAAAATATTGGATTCTCGTTTTTCTAGACGGAAACTCCAGTATTTGGTTAAATGGAGAGGTTATGGTCAGGAAGACAATTCTTGGGTGTTTGCTTCGGACATCCATGCTAGGAGACTTATCCGTGCGTATCATAGAACTCATCCTGACCGACCTGGTTGCTCAAATGAGGGTTCGGTGACCCCTCCTCAAGGGGGGGGTACTGTTGTGAATGGGTTTGAGATGAGTTCTGAGCAGAGGCTCCCTCTGGTGGTTACAAGCGGTACTAGTGAAGATTGTGAGGACTGGGAATCAGGTGTTACTGACTGGTCTTATATAAGGGAGTCATTTTCCCATCAGGGTTGCCGGTGATCAATTGTTCTGGTCTGAATCCTTCATTCCAGTTTCCCTTGTAGCCTGCTGTGTCGTGTCTGCATCTCCTGCTACCAGATAAGATTTTTTCTTCTTTTGTGTTATTGCTATATTTTTGCATTTTGTCTTGCACTTCTTTGGGGGCCTTCTGGGTCCCCTCCGGGGGCTTCTGCCTTCTCAGTTTAGTTCAGCCACTGAGTTTTGTTCTTTTGCTTTTTCCAGTTTTTTCAGTGGCTGCTGTTTTGATTTTGTTACACCAGAGAGCTAATTTAGGTGGTAGAGGTCGTGTGATCTCAGGTGATTTTGAAATTAGTAGAGTTGGTGCTTTTCAGGGTTTTCTGGGATTGCAGTAAGTACCCTTCCTATCCTTTTCTTTTTAGATAGTTTGGGCCCCAGCGTTTGCTCATTCTATTTTCTTTCTGTGTCAGTATTTCCTCTTGTCTAACCGCCATTACATGTTTGGGGGCTTTCTATTATCTTTGGGGTTCTGCTCCGGGGCAGATAGCTTTCCTATTTCTATCTTTAGGTGTAGTTAGTTTCTCAGGCTGTGACGAGGCGTCTAGGACCAACGTAGGAACGCTCCACGGCTGCCTCTAGTTGTGGTGGTTAGTCAGGGTACTGCAATCCCATAGATTCCAACTGCTCTGGTGTATTGCCTTTTTTTTTACCTGCACTCCTCAGCTACCGAAACATAACAGTACGTCTCGTGCGATCGGACGCGCTCCCGGGGGGAGCGCAGCCGATCGCGCCCGGGTGTCAGCTGATTATCACAGCTGACACCCATGACTGTGTGTCAGGAGCGGTCACGGACCGCTCCCGGCACATTAACCCCTTGCACACCGCGATCAAACATGATCGCGGTGTACTGGGGGCACAGGGGAGGATCGCGCAGGGTGGGGGCTCCCTGCGCGCCCCCCTGAGACCCTCAGAGCAGCGCGATGTGATCGCGCTGTTCTGAGGGCTTCCTCCCTCCCAGGACCCGGATCCAAGATGGCGCCGGGGTCCTGGAGGGAGGCGGCTACCTCAGTGCCTGCCGAGAGCAGGCACTGAGAAGCCTGCTTCACTGCCTGAGCGATCGCTGGTGTGACAGAGTGCTGTGCACACTGTCACACCAGCGATCTGATAAAATACTGTGATGTCCCACCCTGGGACAAAGTAAAAAAGTTAAAAAAATAAAAATAAACATGTTTTAAAAAAAAATCCAAAATAAATAAAAAAAATATATATATATATTCCCCAATAAATTCACTTCTTCCTGTAAATAAAAAAAACAAAGCAATAAAAGTACACATATTTGGTATCGCCGCGTCCGTAACGACCCCCCCTATAAAATTGTCCCACTAGTTAACCCCTTTAGTGAACCCCTTAAAAAAAAAAAAAACGAAGCAAAAAATCAATGCTTTATCATCATACTGCCGAACATAAAGTGGAATAACACGCGATCAAAAAGACCGATATAAAAAAACATGGTACTGCTGAAAACGTCATCTTGTCCCGCAAAAAACGAGCTGTCAAACAGCATCATCAGCGAAAAAATAAAAAAGTTATAGCTCGCAGAATAAAGCGATGCAAAAATAATTATTTTTTATATAAAATTGTTTTTATTCTATAAAAGCGCCAAAACATGAAAAAATGATATAAATGAGGTATCACCATAATCGTACTGACCCGAAGAATAAAAATGCTTTATCAATTTTACCACACGCGGAACGGTATAAACGCCTCCCCCAGAAGAAATTCATGAATTGCTGATTTTTGTTCATTCTAACCTCCCAAAAATCGAAATAAAAAGCGATCAAAAAACGTCACGTGCTCAAAAATGGTACCAATAAAAACGTCAACTCGTCCCGCAAAAAATAAGACCTCACATGACTCTGTGGGCCAAAATATGCAAAAATTATAGCTCTCAAAATGTGATGATGCAAAAACTATTTTTGCAATAAAAAGCGTCTTTTAGCGTGACAGCTGCCAATCATAAAAACCCGCTATAAATAGTAAATCAAACCCCCCTTTATCACCCCCTTAGTAAGGGAAAAATAATAAAATTAAAAAAAAGTATTTATTTCCATTTTCCCATTAGGGTTGGGGTTAGGGTTGCGGCTAAAGTTAGGGTTAGGGTTGGCGCTAAAGTTAGGATTAGGGTTAGGGTTGGGATTAGGGGTGTGTTAGGGTTAGGTTTGTGGTTAGGGTTGGGACTAGGGTTAGGGGTGTGTTGGGGTTAGGGTTGGAGTTACAATTGGGGGGTTTCCGCTGTTTAGGCACATCAGGGGCTCTCCAAATGTGACATGGCGTCTGATCTCAATTCCAGCCAATTCTGCGTTGAAAAAGTCAAACGGTGCTCCTTCACTTCTCAGCTCTGCCATGCGTCCAAACAGTAGTTTATCCCCACATATGGGGTATCAGCGTACTCTGGACCCCAAGAGTTATTGTGCAATTTGTCCTATTTCTTCTGCTACCCTTGGGAAAATAAAAAACTGGGGGCGAAAATATCATTTTTGTACAAAAAAAATTATTTTTTTGTTTTTACAGCTGTACATTATAAACTTCTGTGAAGCACTTGGGGCTTCATAGCACTCACCACACATCTAGATAAGTTCCTTGTGTGGTCTATCTTCCAAAATGGGGTCACTTGTTGGGGATTTCCACTGTTTAGGCGCATCAGGGGCTCTCCAAATGCGACATGACGCCCCCAGACCATTCCATCAAAGTCTGCAATCCAAAACGTCACTATTTCCCTTCCGAGCCCCAACGTGTACCCATACAGTAGTTTTCTCCCACATATTGGATATCAGCGTACTCAGGACAAATTGGACAACAACTTTTGGGGTCCAATTTCTCCTGTTACTGACTCGCACCACAATTGTGGATACCAGGGCTATGGGGTACTCGGAGCCGAGCCCATGGAAGTCTATGGGAGTTGTCACTGGCAGCGGAGCTCGGTCCGTGGCCCTGGCGGTCATGCAATGGGGATATTTACAGGGGATCTGTAGTTAGTTCGTGACGCCACCTGTGGTATCTGATCAATTGGACCAGCGCTGCTATAAGGATCTTCACAGGGGATGTTATGGGGCAGCTAGATGGTGGGTCTCCCACAGGTGAGACTGGTCCCTGGAAGTCTATGGTGATGATGCAGGGTGTAGTAAAGAATTCAGTCACACACAATGAAGCTTCTCTCCATACCTTTACTTGCAGATGTTTCAGGCAGGTCCCGTGGAGCTGGTCGGGGTGGAGAATGCACATTCAGGATAACCGCTGAGCAGGTTAGAGGCCTCCTTTACTTCATATGTATGTGAGTCCAAACTTGCATGAAGCGAAGTTAACTCTGTAATCTCCAGCTTGTCTCAATAGCTGCCAAGCCCAGCTGACATTGTGGTAGAGCCTTCTATGTATCTGATTATCAGATGTTGAGAGAACTAAGTCCTTACTTTTGTCGTGCACTTGACTCAAAGTCCCCGTTCTCCCTGACTCCGGTTACGTATCAGCGCTTAGGGCTACCTTCTGCGACCTGTAGTCCAGAAAGCCTCCGGTTATCTTGTTACTAGGCGTGAAGCGCTAGCAACGCTTCGGACCCCGGTGTCCGGTGAATTAGTGCAGGTAATCTGGTACCTGAAGCACTTCTCTGTCCTTCTCCACTGCGCCCTTCGCCCTGCTCTTGCTCTTAACATAAGCACTTGTAGCTTTTGATGGAAATGTCAGCTTTCTCCAGAGCTCACTGAGCAGCTCTCAGTATCCTCCAAGTCCAGACTGGACTGACACTGAACTGCACTGTCCTAAGACAGGAAACAGACTGGGATGACTCACTCCTGAGCCACCCGGAGCTTGACTGAACTCCTCTCCCTCCTAGGTTGACTGACTGACTAACTGCTACGTGTCACTACCTCTTATACCCCTGATGGGTGTGTCTGAAAGTGTGAGTGACGTGAATGGATATCAAGCTTTTGCGGTTACCTTCCTGTGCATTTTCCTGGATTATGTGTGCCTGACATAGCTGGGCCACACATCCCCCCTTGGTTAAACACAGCACTCCCGGGCTGTAAAAGAGAAAAAGAAAAACATTTTTTTTGTTTTTGCGTTAACATCAACATTTTAACTCTTCCCATCCGGGAGGTAAGACTTCTTGAACGTTACAATTTGTACATTAGAAAAATACAAAAGTATCAAAAGTATCAAAACATTCTCATAATACAAGACAAATTTTTGTGGAGGACCCGCACCAAACCTCCCACGTGGGTCCTGGGTGGGCTGCAGGACTTCTGACTGCAGACCTCACTCTAGGCCACACCATACGGGTTTTCTTCAGAGGCAATAATGGTTTCGTGTAAAACCAAGATGTAGCACCGTAGTGCAAACTATTTACATTGAAAGTTTTTGGGCTGGCACAGTCCACAGCCACGCAGTCCATGCATGAGAAAAGACACATTTCAAGTAAAATCATTAATTCTTCACTTTCACTTTAACTCGCTTTACCCAACCGGGGTATTTTATGCAAACTATGCAATCATCATTACATTTACTCCTTAACTTTCTAAACTCTTTACCCAGCCGGGTATTCTATTTAAATATGTAAACACCATCATACTTATTATTAAACATTAATAAAGTGCAAATTGGCAAAAACTTCTTCTTTAAACTTTTTACATTCTTCAGGTGCAGTAAACCCCTGTCTGGGTCCTACTGGTTTTCTTCTTTACTTAGTAGTGGCGACAGTGACCTCTTCCATCCCTGGGGACAGAATAACACGATGCCCTTTGGTTTCCATTACCAGCATATCGTGTCCTGCTATGTAGGTCTGGGTAGCGACAGTTCTCACTGTGGTCCCACCGGGTACTTCTTTTAAGTATGATGCAAGTGGCGTTGCTGAAGATGCCGCGGTAACTTGCGATGCAGTTTGCGATGCAGATTGCGATGCAGATTGTGATGCAGGTTGCGATGCGAAGGGCGACGTAGATCGAGAGGAGTACGCAGGGGGCGATGCTGGGGCACGGCCTGGTGCTGTTGGGGCCCGGGACTGGGACGCTGCGGCATTGTGTACGTTATCGGCGTCGGGGACGGGGTCTCTGACAATGGAAACATTTAGGGCATACCATCCCTTTAAACCCCAGTGCCGGGTGTAATTAACGATGTCCCCATTTACCAGATCCCTTCCCGGATGACCGATGGGCAGGTGGGATTCCACATCCCGGCGGCTTACAAAGACCCCCGGATATAGGCCCGGTTCCCGGATAAAGCCCCAGCCCTTGCGGAGCTGAAATTCTACGATGCACCCCTGGCGCCGCGGTTCCCGTAGGGTACCTTTATCTTTGCGGACCATCTCTTTGTCGGCGATGAACTTCTCATGGCTCCGCTGACGGGACCGCTGCTCCTCACTTTCTCCCTGTCGGCGTCGCTGCTCTTCTTCACGACGTCGCCACTCACTTTCCCACTGGACGGCATAAGTCACGTCATCCAATCGCGCCATCTCGTCCCAGTCTATTTCCGGCAGAGATGGCTGGGACCCCTCCGGTGTTCCTACCGGGGAATCGTAGTCTGCTGCGGCCTCCTGGCCTGGCTGGCACTCCGGATCAGGCAGGGCCTCCTCAGCCTCCTTCTCCTCCACCTCTCCATCGGTGGGATCAGGTACAGCACTTTTGGGGGCAGCCTCCGGTTGTCCTTCAGCCTTCTTTAGCAGGGACTTTGGAAAATCAAGTGATGGGGTGATGTCGGTGGGAGAGAACACTGCGTCCCACAGCAGCCGCTGTGTCTGGGCACGCCAGCGTCTCTCGGTCTCCTCCAGGTCGGCATGACGCTGGATTAGTCTTCTGAGCACCGCATTTTCTTTCTTTAATTCTTGTATGGTGGGGTCAGTGTCCCGATCCGGGGACAGCTCCGGCACAGGCAGTAAATCCTCCGGGGAGCAGGGTTTGTAGGCCTCCGCTCCTCTGCACAGATTCTCCTGTCCTTCCGCCATCTCACTCCAGGCCAGACTGTAGTTTCCATCAGGAACAACCTGGTCCCTTCTGTGGAGGCGGGATTTGCGTCTCCTCCTTTTTGCATAGAAAATGAAGAGGAGGCGATCTCTTTAGCAGTGGGGCAGGATCGCACATTATAGTAGCATTTTGAGAGGGCGGCCATAACTTTCGCGCCACAGGGGGGTACACGCCCACGAATGCACGCCCACCTTCTTCACCAGCACCTCAGGGCGCCAATATGGCGATAAAATGGCGGTATTTGGCGCCAAAAGTGACAAAACAGCAAACAGTCTTTTCTGCACGAAACAGTCAATATAGGCAACACAGGACTCACAATTGCAAGCTTCGCATCCTGTTCGTGACGCCAAGTTTTAGATGACTCGCACCACAATTGTGGATACCAGGGCTATGGGGTACTCGGAGCCGAGCCCATGGAAGTCTATGGGAGTTGTCACTGGCAGCGGAGCTCGGTCCGTGGCCCTGGCGGTCATGCAATGGGGATATTTACAGGGGATCTGTAGTTAGTTCGTGACGCCACCTGTGGTATCTGATCAATTGGACCAGCGCTGCTATAAGGATCTTCCCAGGGGATGTTATGGGGCAGCTAGATGGTTGGTCTCCCACAGGTGAGACTGGTCCCTGGAAGTCTATGGTGATGATGCAGGGTGTAGTAAAGAATTCAGTCACACACAATGAAGCTTCTCTCCATACCTTTACTTGCAGATGTTTCAGGCAGGTCCCGGGGAGCTGGTCGGGGTGGAGAATGTACATTCAGGATAACCGCTGAGCAGGTTAGAGGCCTCCTTTACTTCATATGTATGTGAGTCCAAACTTGCATGAAGCGAAGTTAACTCTGTAATCTCCAGCTTGTCTCAATAGCTGCCAAGCCCGGCTGACATTGTGGTAGAGCCTTCTATGTATCTGATTATCAGATGTTGAGAGAACTAAGTCCTTACTTTTGTCGTGCACTTGACTCAAAGTCCCCGTTCTCCCTGACTCCGGTTACGTATCAGCGCTTAGGGCTACCTTCTGCGACCTGTAGTCCAGAAAGCCTCCGGTTATCTTGTTACTAGGCGTGAAGCGCTAGCAACGCTTCGGACCCCGGTGTCCGGTTTATTAGTGCAGGTAATCTGGTACCTGAAGCACTTCTCTGTCCTTCTCCACTGCGCCCTTCGCCCTGCTCTCGCTCTTAACATAAGCACTTGTAGCTTTTGATGGAAATGTCAGCTTTCTCCAGAGCTCACTGAGCAGCTCTCAGTATCCTCCAAGTCCAGACTGGACTGACACTGAACTGCACTGTCCTAAGACAGGAAACAGACTGGGATGACTCACTCCTGAGCCACCCGGAGCTTGACTGAACTCCTCTCCCTCCTAGGTTGACTGACTGACTAACTGCTACGTGTCATACCTCTTATACCCCTGATGGGTGTGTCTGAAAGTGTGAGTGACGTGAATGGATATCAAGATTTTGCGGTTACCTTCCTGTGCATTTTCCTGGATTATGTGTGCCTGACATAGCTGGGCCACACATCACCCTTGTAAAAATAAAATATTGGGGCAAAAAAATCATTTTTGCAAAAAAAAAAAAAAGGATTTTTTATTTTTACGGCTGTGCGTTATAAACTTCTGTGAAGCACTTCGGGGTTCAAAGTGCTCACCACACATCTAGACAAGTTCCTTGTGGGGTCTATTTTCCAAAATGGGTCACTTGTGGGGGGTTTCCACTGTTTAGGCGCATCAGGGGCTCTCCAAATGCGACATGACGCCCCCAGACCATTCCATCAAAGTCTGCAATCCAAAACGTCACTACTTCCCTTCCGAGCCCTGACGTGCGCCCATACAGTAGTTTTCTCCCACATATTGGGTATCAGCGTACTCAGGACAAATTGGACAACAACTTTTGGGGTCCAATTTCTCCTGTTACCCTTGTGAAAATAAAATATTGGGGGCAAAAAAAATCATTTTTGTAAAAAAAAAAAGGATTTTTTATTTTTACGGCTGTACGTTATAAACTTCTGTGAAGCACTTCGGGGTTCAAAGTGCTCACCACACATCTAGATAAGTTCCTTGTGGGGTCTATTTGCCAAAATGGGGTCACTTGTGGGGGGTTTCCACTGTATAGGTGCATCAGGGGCTCTCCAAATGTGACATGACGCCCCCAGACCATTCCATCAAAGTCTGCAATCCAAAACGTCACTACTTCCCTTCCGAGCCCTGACGTGCGCCCATACAGTAGTTTTCTCCCACATATTGGGTATCAGCGTACTCAGAACAAATTGGACAACAACTTTTGGGTTCCAATTTCTTCTGTTACCCTTGTGAAAATAAAATATTGGGGACGAAAAAATCATTTTTGTAAAAAAAAAAAAAAGATTTTTTATTTTACGGCTGTACGTTATAAACTTTAGTGAAACACCTGGGGGTTAAAAGTTCTCACCACACATCTAGATAAGTTCCTTGAGGGGTCTAGTTTCCAAAATGGCGTCATTTATGGGGTTTCCACTGTTTAGGCAGATCAGGAGCTCTCCAAACACGACATGGCGTCCAGCCAATTCTGCGTTGAAAAAGTCAGACGGCGCTCCTTCCCTTCCAAACTCTGCCATGCACCCAAACAGTGGTTTACCCCCACATATGGGGTATCAGCGCACTCAGGACAAATTGCACAATAACTTTTGGAGTCTTGTTACCCTTGGAAAAATAAAAATTGGGGTGAAAAGATCATTTTTGTGGAAAAATATGATTTTTAAATTTTACGGCTCTACGTTATAAACTTGTGTGAAGCACTTGGGGGTTCAAATTGCTCACCAAAGATCTAAAAAAGTTCCTTAGGGGGTCTAGTTTCCAAAATTGGGTCATTTGTGGGGGGTTTCCACTGTTTAGGCACATCAGGGGCTCTCCAAATGCAACATGGCATCCAATCTCAATTCCAGCCAATTTTGGTTGGAAAAAGTCAAATGGTGCTCCTTCCATTCCGAGCTCTGCCGTGCGCCCAAACAGTGGTTCCCACCCACATATGGGGTATCAGCGTACTTAGGACAAATTGGACAACAACTTATGTGGTCCAATTTCTCCTGTTACCCTTGAGAAAATAAAAAATTTGTGACTAAAAGATAATTTTTGTGGGAAAAAAATAGGATTTTTTATTTTCATGCCCGGGCATTATAAACTTGTGTGAAGCACTTGGGGGTTCAAAGTGCTCACCAAAGATCTAGATAAGTTCCTTAGGGGGTATAGTTTCCAAAATGGGGTCACTTGTGGGGGGTTTCCACTGTTTAGGCTCATCTGGGGCACTGCAAACGGAACATGACCCCCATCAACGTCAGCATTCCAAAACGTTACTACTTCCTTTACAAGCCCTGCCGTGCACCCAAACAGTTTCCCCCCCCCACATATGGAGTATCAGCGTACTCAGGACAAATTGGACAACAACTTTTGGGGTCCAATTTTCTTGGGAAAATTCAAAAATTTGGGACTAAAAAATCATTTTTGTGGAAAATTGTTTTTTTTTTTTATTCACACCCAGGCATTATAAGCTTTTGTGAAACACTTGGGGGTTCAAAGTGCTCACAACAGATCTAGATAAGTACCTTAGGGGTCTAGTTTCCAAAATGGTGTCACTTGTGGGGGTTTCCACTGTTTAGGCGCATCAGGGGCTCTCCAAACACGACATGGCGTCCAATCTCAATTCCAGCCAATTTTAGTTTGAAAAAGTCAAACGGCGCTCCTTCCCTTACGAGCTCTGCCGTGTGCCCAAACAGTGGTTTTCCCCCACATATTGGGTATTGGCGTACTCAGGAGAAATTGCATAACAACCTTATCTGTCCATTTTCTCCTTTTACCCTTGTGAAAATAAAAAAAAAAGTTTGTAAAAGATCATTTTTGTGGCTAAAAAGTTAAATATTCATTTTTTCCTTCCACGTTGCTTTAGTTCCTGTGAAGCACCTGAAGGGTTAATAAACTTCTTGAATGTGGTTTTGAGTACCTTGAGGGGTGCAGTTTTTAGAATGGTGTCACTTTTGGGTATTTTCTGCCATATAGACCCCTCAAAGTGACTTCAAATGAGAGGTGGTCCCTAAAAAAAATGGCTTTGTAAATTTTGTTGTAAAAATGAGAAATCGCTGGTCAACTTTTAACCCTTATAACTTCCTAACAAAAATAAATTTTGGTTCCAATATTGTGCTGATGTAAAGTAGACATGTGGGAAATGTTATTTCTTAACTATTTTGTGTGATATATTTCTCTGTTTTAAGGGAATAAAAATTCAAAGTTTGAAAATTGCAAAATTTTAAAAATTTTCGCCATATTTGCATTTTTTTCAAAAAAAAACGCAAGATATATCGAAGAAATTTTACTTCTAACGTGAAGTACAATATGTCACGAGAAAACATTCTTAGAATCGCGAAGATCCGTTGAAGCGTTCCAGAGTTATAACCTCATAAAGAGACAGTGGTCAGAATTGTAAAAATTGGCCCGGTCATTAACGTGCAAACCACCCTTGGGGTGAAGGGTTAACTGAGGGCAAGAGCTGCAGAAAGACAGAAAGCAAAATGGCCGACGAAAAACTGAGTTTCAAGGAACATGTCAACAGAGACAAAGAACCTTACAATAGGAGCCAGGATCTGATGATGACTGGAGCCCCATTAGCAATAGAGGAGCTAGGATCTGATGATGAAAGGATCCCCATTATCAATATAGGAGCCATGATCTGATGATGACTGGAGCCCCATTACAATATAAGAGCCAGGATCTGATGATGACTGGAGCCCATTAGCAATATAGGAGCAGGATCTGATGATGACAGGAGCCCCATTACAATATAGAGCCCGGATCTGATGATGACAGGAGCCCCATTAGCATATAGGAGCCAGATCTGATGATGACTGGAGCCCCATTATCAATATAGGAGCCAGATCTGATTGATGACTGGAGCCCATTAGCAATATAGGAGCCAGGATCTGATGATGGACGGAGCCCCATTACAATATAGGAGCCAGGATCTGATGATGACGGAGCCCATTACAATATAGGAGCCAGGATCTGATGATGACTGGAGCCCCATTACAATATATGGAGCCAGGATCTGATATGACAGGAGCCCCATACAATATAGGAGCCAGGATCTGATGATGACGGAGCCCCATTAGCAATATAGGAGCAGGATCTGATGATGACTAGGAGCCCCATTATCAAATATAGGAGCCAGGATCTGATGATGACGGAGCCCATTATCAATATAGGAGCCAGGATCTGATGATGACAGGAGCCCCATTAGCAATATAGGAGCCAGGATCTGATGATGACGGAGCCCCATTATCAATATAGGAGCCAGGATCTGATGATGACTGGAGCCCCATTAGCAATATAGAGCCAGGATCTGATGATGACAGGAGCCCCATTATCAATATAGGAGCCAGGATCTGATGATGACGGAGCACCATTACAATATAGAGCCAGGATCGATGATGACGGAGCCCCATTACAATATAGAGCCAGGATCTGATGATGACGAGCCCCATTATCATATAGGAGCCAGGATCTGATGATGACAGGAGCCCATTACAATATAGGAGCCAGGATCTGATGATGACTGGGCCCCATTACAATATAGGAGCCAGGATCTGATGATGACGGAGCCCCATTAGCAATATAGGAGCCAGGATCTGATGATGACAGGAGCCCCATTACAATATAGGATCCGGTCTGATGATGACGGAGCCCCATTGCAATTAGGAGCCAGATCTGATGTGACTGGAGCCCCATTATCAATATAGGAGCCAGATCTGATGATGACTGGAGCCCATTAGCAATATAGGAGCCGGTCTGATGATGACAGGAGCCCCATTATCAATATAGGAGCCAGGATCTGATGATGACGGAGCCCATTATCAATATAGGAGCCAGGATCGATGATGACTGGAGCCCCATTATCAATATAGAGCCAGGATCTGATGATGACAGGAGCCCCATTACAATATAGGAGCCAGGATCTGATTATGACAGGACCCCATTACAATATAGGACAGGTCTGATGATGACAGGAGCCCCATTATCAATATAGGCCTGGTCTGATGATGACAGGAGCCCATTACAATATAGGAGCAAGGATCGATGATGACAAGAGCCCCATTAGCAATATAGGAGCAGGATCTGATGATGACGGAGCCCATTATCAATATAAGAGCCAGGATCTGATGATGACTGGAGCCCATTAGCAATATAGGAGCCAGGATCTGATGATGACAGGAGCCCCATTATCAATATAGGAGCCAGGATCTGATGATGACAGGAGCCCATTATCAATATAGGAGCCAGGATCGATGATGACTGGACCCCATTAGCAATATAGAGCCAGGTCTGATGATGACAGGAGCCCATTAGCAATATAGGAGCCAGGATCTGATGATGACAGGAGCCCCATTAGCAATATAAGAGCCGGATCTGATGATGACGGAGCCCCATTAGCAATATAGGAGCCAGGATCTGATGATGACAGGAGCCCCATTAGCAATATAGGAGCCAGGATCTAATGATGACTGGAGCCCCATTACAATATAGGAGCCAGGATCTGATGATGACTGGAGCCCCATTAGCAATATAGGAGCCAGGATCTGATGATGACTGGAGCCCCATTATCAATATAGGAGCCAGGATCTGATGATGACTGGAGCCCCATTACAATATAGGAGCCAGGATCTGATGATGACAGGAGCCCCATTATCAATATAGGAGCAGGATCTGATGATGACTGGAGCCCCATTATCAAATAGGAGCCGGATCTGATGATGACTGGAGCCCCATTAGCAATATAGGAGCCAGGATCTGATGATGACAGGAGCCCATTAGCAATATAGGAGCCAGGATCTGATGATGACAGGACCCCATTAGCAATATAGGAGCCAGGTCTGATGATGACAGGAGCCCATTATCAATATAGGAGCCAGGATCTGATGATGACGGAGCCCCATTAGCAATATAAGAGCCAGGATCTGATGATGACGGAGCCCCATTAGCAATATAGAGCCAGGATCTGATGATGACGGAGCCCCATTACAATATAGGAGCCAGGATCTGATGATGACAGGAGCCCCATTAGCAATATAGGAGCCAGGATCTGATGATGACGGAGCCCCATTATCAATATAGGAGCCAGGATCTGATGATGACTGGGCCCCATTACAATATAGAGCCAGGATCTGATGATGACGGAGCCCCATTACAATATAGGAGCCAGGTCTGATGATGACTGGAGCCCCATTAGCAATATAGGAGCAAAAAAAAAAAAAAAAAAAAAAAAAAAAAACCCCATCAATATAGGAGCCAGGATCTGATGATGACTGGAGCCCCATTAGCAATATAGGAGCCAGGATCTGATGATGACAGGAGCCCCATTATCAATATAGGAGCCAGGATCTGATGATGACTGGAGCCCATTAGCAATATAGGAGCCAGGATCTGATGATGACTGGAGCCCCATAGCAATATAGGAGCCAGGATCTGATGATGACAGGAGCCCATTAGCAATATAGGAGCCAGGATCTGATGATGACAGGAGCCCCATTATCAATATAGAGCCGGATCTGATGATGACTGGAGCCCCAATAGCAAATAGGAGCCAGGATCTGATGATGACTGGAGCCCCATTAGCAATATAGGAGCAAGGATCTGATGATGACATGGAGCCCCATTAGCAATATAGGAGCAGGATCTGATGATGACTGGAGCCCCATTAGCAATATAAGAGCCAGGATCTGATGATGACAGGAGCCCCATTAGCAATATAGGAGCCAGGATCTGATGATGACTGGTGCCCCATTAGCAATATAAGAGCCAGGATCTGATGATGACAGGAGCCCCATTAGTAATATAGGAGCCAGGATCTGATGATGACTGGAGCCCCATTAGCAATATAGGAGCCAGGATCTGATGATGACAGGAGCCCCATTAGCAATATAGGAGCCAGGATCTGATGATGACTGGAGTCCCATTAGCAATATAGAGCCAGGATCTGATGATGACAGGAGCCCCCATTAGCAATATAGGAGCCAGGTCTGATGATGACGGAGCCCCATTATCAATATAGGAGCTAGGATCTGATGATGACTGGAGCCCCATTAGCAATATAGAGCCAGGATCTGATGATGACATGAGCCCCATTATCAATATAGGAGCCAGGATCTGATGATGACTGGAGCCCCCATTAGCAATATAGGAGCAGGATCTGATGATGACAGGAGCCGCATTCAATATAGGATGCCTAGGATCTGATGATGACATGAGCCCCATTATCAATATAGGAGCCAGGATCTGATGATGACAGGAGCCCCATTATCAATATAGGAGCCAGGATCTGATGATGACTGGGCCCCATTATCAATATAGGAGCCAGGATCTGATGATGACTGGAGCCCATTAGCAATATAGGAGCAAGGATCTGATTGATGACAGGACCCCATTATCAATATAGGATCCTGGGTCTGATGATGACAGGAGCCCCATTAGCAATATAGGAGCCAGGATCTGATGATGACGGAGCACCCAATAATATCAATATCAGGAGCCAGTGATCTGATGATGACTGGAGCCCCGATTACAATATATGGAGCCAGGTCTGATGATGACAGGAGCCCCATTATCAATATAGGAGCCAGGATCTGATGATGACTGGATCCCCATTAGCAATATAGGAGCCAGGATCTGATGATGACGGAGCCCCATTACAAATAGGAGCCAGGATCTGATGATGACAGGAGCCCCATTATCAATATAGAGCCAGGATCTGATGATGACTGGAGCCCCATTAGCAATAAGAGCCAGGATCTGATGATGACAGGAGCCCCATTAGCAATATAGGAGCCAGGATCTGATGATGACAGGAGCCCCATTAGCAATATAGAGCAGGATCTAGATGATGACAGGGCCCCATTAGCAAATAGGAATCTGATGGGCGAGATTAGATAGGAGCCCAGGATCTGATGATGCTAGCCATTGATATGGAGCCAGGATCATATAAAGAGCCAATGATGATACAGGAGCCAATTGATAAGAGAGATTGATGATGAGCAGCCATTAGCAATGAAGAGCCATGATGATATGGAGCCAGATCATATGAGGAGCCAGTATGCATATAGGATGCAGGCCTATACATTAGAGCCAAGATTAGATGAGGATGCCCATTAGCGATATAGGAAAGGAGCAGGACTGGGAGCCCATTAGCAATTAGGAGCCAGGATCTGATGATGACAGGAGCCCCATTATCAATATAGGAGCCAGGATCTGATGATGATGGCCCCATTAGCAATATAGGAGCCAGGATCTGATGATGACAGGAGCCCATTTCATATAGGAGCCAGGATCTGATGATGACGGAGCCCCATTCAATAAGAGACCGGATCTGATGATGACGAGCCCATTAGCAATATGACCAGGATCTGATGATGACAGGAGCCCTTACAAAAGGAGCAGGATCTATGAAGCAGGACCCATATACGAGCATAGCTAGGACAGGATTGATGATGACGAGCCCCATTAGCAATATAGGAGCCAGGATCTGATGTGAGCGGGCCCCATTACAATATAGGAGCCAGGATCTGATGATGACTGGAGCCCCATTAGCAATATAAGGCCAGGATCTGATGAATGAGGACCCCATTATCAATATAGGAGCCAGGACTGATGATGACGAGGACCCATATCAATATAGGAGCCAGGATCTGATGAGACATGGAGCCCCATTATCAAATAGGACTGATGTGATGCAGGAGCCATGTAGCAGATCAGTCAGATATAGAGACCAGGAGCCTGATATGATGATCGGAGCCATATATGTATAGGAGCCAGGATCATATGGACAGGCCATTAGCATAGAGCCAGGTCAGATAGAGACAGGACTGCCATTACAATATAGGACCATGAGCTGATGATGACAGGATGCTGCCCATACAGTCCATAGCAATGATCTGAGATGAGCCCCATTATCAATAGACAGGATCTAGAGACGAGCCAATTAGGAGCAGTGATGATAGGGCCATTCATAAGAGCGGATTGATGAGAGAGCCATAGCAATATGAGCCAGGATTGAGTGAGGACCTTAAATAAGAGCAGATGTGAGACGGAGCCCTTCATAGGACAGGACTGATGAGCGGACCATAAATATAGGTCTGATGAACAGAGCCATACAATAGGAGCAGGATGTATAGACCATTACATAGAGCAGTTGATGAATGGAGCCATACAAAGGCCGTTGATAGACGGACCATTCAATAGGAGCCGATATGATGCACCCCATTAGATATGACCAGCTGTGTGAGACCCTAATTAGGAGCAGGATCTGATGATGACAGGAGCCCATTAGCAATATAGGAGCCAGGATCTGATTATGACAGGAGCCCCATTAGCAATATAGGAGCCAGGATCTGATGATGACTGGAGCCCCATTATCAATATAGGAGCCAGGATCTGATGATGACAGGAGCCCATTAGCAATATAGGAGCCAGGATCTGATGATGACTGGAGCCCCATTAGCAATATAGAGCCAGGATTGATGATTACATAGAGCCCATTATGCAATATAAGGAGCCAGGATCTGATGATGACAGGAGCCCCATTATCAATATAGGAGCCAGGATCTGATGATGACAGGAACCCCATTAGCAATATAGGATCCTGGTCTGATGATGACAGGAGCCCCATTAGCAATATAGGAGCCAGGATCTGATGATGACTGGAACCCCATTAGCAATATAGAGCCAGGATCTGATGATGACAGGAGCCCCATTAGCAATATAGGAGCCAGGATCTGATGATGACAGGAACCCCATTAGCAATAAAGGAGCCAGGATCTGATGATGACTGGAGCCCCATTATCAATATAGGAGCCAGGATCTGATGATGACTGGAGCCCCATTAGCAATATAGGAGCAAGGATCTGATGATGACTGGAGCCCCATTAGCAATATAGGAGCCCAGATCTGATGATGACAGGAGCCCCATTATCAATATAGGAGCCAGGATCTGATGATGACAGGAGCCCCATTAGCAATATAGGAGCCAGGATCTGATGATGACTGGAGCCCCATTAGCAATATAGGAGCCAGGATCTGATGATGACTGGAGCCCCATTAGCAATATAGGAGCCGGGGTCTGATGATGACAGGAGCCCCATTATCAATATAGGAGCCAGGATCTGATGATGACAGGAGCCCCATTATCAATATAGGAGCCAGGATCTGATGATGACAGGAGCCCCATTATCAATATAGGAGCCAGGATCTGATGATGACTGGACCCCATTAGCAATATAGGAGCCAGGATCTGATGATGACTGGAGCCCCATTACAATATAGGAGCCAGGATCTGATGATGACAGGAGCCCCATTAGCAATATAGGAGCCAGGATCTGATGATGACAGGAGCCCCATTAGCAATATAGGAGCCAGGATCTAGATGATGACAGGAGCCCCATTATCAATATAGAGCCAGGATCTGATGATGACAGGAGCCCCATTAGCAATATAGGAGCCAGGATCTGATGATGACAGGAGCCCCATTACAATATAGGAGCCAGGATCTGATGATGACTGGAGCCCCATTACAATATAGGAGCCAGGATCTGATGATGACTGGAGCCCCATTACAATATAGGAGCCAGGATCTGATGATGACGGAGCCCCATTATCAATATAGGAGCCAGGATCTGATGATGACGGAGCCCATTACAATATAGGAGCCAGGATCTGATGATGACGGAGCCCCATTATCAATATAGAGCCAGGATCTGATGATGACAGGAGCCCATTAGCAATATAGGAGCCAGGATCTGATGATGACGGAGCCCATTACAATATAGGAGCCAGGATCTGATGATGACGGAGCCCCATTATCAATATAGGAGCCAGGATCTGATGATGACGGAGCCCATTACAATATAGGAGCCAGGATTGATGATGACTGGAGCCCATTATCAATATAGGAGCAGGATCTGATGATGACTGGAGCCCCATTACAATATAGGAGCCAGGATCTGATGATGACGGACCCCATTAGCAATATAGGAGCCAGGATCTGATGATGACTGGAGCCCCATTACAATATAGGAGCCAGGATCTGATGATGACGGAGCCCCATTAGCAATATAGGAGCCAGGATCTGATGATGACGAGCCCCATTACAATATAGGAGCCAGATCTGATGATGACTGAGCCCCATTATCAATATAGGAGCCAGGATCTGATGATGACTGGAGCCCCATTATCAATATAGGAGCCAGATCTGATGATGACGGAGCCCATTATCAATATAGAGCCAGGATCTATGATGACAGGAGCCCCATTCAATATAGGAGCCAGGATCTGATGATGACGGAGCCCCATTATCAATAAGGAGCCAGGATCTGATGATGACTGGAGCCCATTAGCAATATAGGAGCCAGGATCTGATGATGACGGAGCCCCATTATCAATATAGGAGCCAGGATCTGATGATGACTGGAGCCCATTATCAATATAGAGCCAGGATCTGATGATGACTGAGCCCCATTAGCAATATAGGAGCCAGGATCTGATGATGACTGGAGCCCCATTACAATATAGGAGCAGGATCTGATGATGACTGGAGCCCATTAGCAATATAGGAGCCAGGATCTGATGATGACTGAGCCCCATTACAATATAGAGCCAGGATCTGATGATGACTGAGCCCCATTATCAATATAGGAGCCAGGATCTGATGATGACTGGACCCCATTATCAATATAGGAGCAGATCTGATGATGACAGGAGCCCCATTATCAATATAGGAGCCAGATCTGATGATGACAGGAGCCCCATTATCAATATAGGAGCCAGGATCTGATGATGACTGGAGCCCCATATTAGCAAATATACGGAGCCCATTGAATCTGATGATGACTGGAGCCCCATTAGCAATATAGGAGCCAGGATCTGATGATGACTGGAGCCCCATTAGCAATATAGGAGCCAGGATCTGATGATGACTGGAGCCCATTATCAATATAGGAGCCAGGATCTGATGATGACTGGAGCCCCATTAGCAATATAGGAGCCAGGATCTGATGATGACTGGAGCCCCATTATCAATATAGGAGCCAGGATCTGATGATGACTGGAGCCCCATTATCAATATAGGAGCCAGGATCTGATGATGACAGGAGCCCCATTATCAATATAGGAGCCAGATCTGATGATGACAGGAGCCCCATTAGCAATATAGGAGCCAGGATCTGTGATGATGGAGCTAAATTAGGAGCCGATCTATGATGATGAGCCATTATATATAGGAGCCAGGATCTGATGATGACTGGAGCCCCATTACAATATAGGAGCAGGATCTGATGATGACAGGAGCCCATTAGCAATATAGGAGCCAGGATCTGATGATGACTGGAGCCCATTATCAAAATAGGAGCCAGGATCTGATGATGACGGAGCCCCATTACAATATAGAGCCAGGATCTGATGATGACTGGAGCCCCATTATCAATATAGGAGCCAGGATCTGATGATGACTGGAGCCCCATTAGCAATATAGGAGCCAGGATCTGATGATGACAGGAGCCCCATTACAATATAGGAGCCAGGATCTGATGATGACTGGAGCCCCATTATCAATATAGGAGCCAGGATCTGATGATGACTGGAGCCCCATTATCAATATAGGAGCCAGGATCTGATGATGACTGGAGCCCCATTATCAATATAGGAGCCAGGATCTGATGATGACTGGAGCCCCATTAGCAATATAGGAGCCAGGATCTGATGATGACTGGAGCCCTTGTCGACCCGCCACCACAATTGTGGATTACCAGGGCAATGGGGTACTCAGAGCCGAGCCCGTAGAAGTCTATGGGATTTGTCACAGGTAGCTGTGGCTCGGTCTGTGGCCCGGCGGTCTGGCGTATGTTGGGGAATATTTACAGGGGATTGATTTATGTACAGTTCGTGACGCCACCTGTAGTATTCTGGTAATTAGTACCAGCGCTGCTGTAGATCTCTGAGGGGATGGTGAGGCAGCTAGATGTCGGGTCCCCTACAGGTGGGACTGGTCCCTCAAAGTCTATGGGATTGTGAAGTCGGGTGCAGATAAAGAACACAGTCTCACACGGTCAGCGTCTTTCCATACCTTTACTTGTAAGATGTTCAGGCAGGTCCCAGGGAGGCTGATCCAAGGAGAGTGTATCTTGAGACAGCAGCTGGACAAGTTAGGGGCCTCCTTTACTTCCAATACAATGAGTACAACCAGCCTGAAGCGTAGTTCCCTCAAAACTCCAGCTAATCTATAGCTGTACCCCAGTCAGTTTTGTGTAGGAGCCTTCCTGCGAAGAAGCTGAATTCTTATCTTGTCGTGCACTGACTCAAAGTCTTCACTTCCCCTGACCCCAGTTACGTACTGACTATAAGGGGCTTGTTACCGCGACCTAAGGTCCGTAAATCTCTGGTTTTCTTACCACTATGCTTGAACATAGTGATCCTTCGGTCCCCAGTGACCGGTGCAATGTGCAGGACTTCTTCAATCCGTAAGCACTATTCAATACAACCACTGTGCCTTTCGCCTTGTCCTCGCTGGTAACATAAGCACTCACACTAGCCAAGGGTCGAGCATATCACTTCTTTCTTTTCTTCACTTCAAAGTTAGTTACAGATGCTCAGTTATCAATAGGCAGGAGCACGTCTCTGAACCTTATACCGTCCTTTAGACAGGATGCTGAAGACTTTCTGCACTAAACTTCTTCTTTCCTTCCAGTGTATGCTGATGAGGTACAGCTCTGACTAGGCTAAGGTGCATTAAAGCACCTATACTAGACTCCACTTTCCGAACTGATGATAGAGCAATCTGGACTGCTTCCTCCCTCCAGACGTCCTCTCTCTCTGAAGTCTAGACACAGACTCCCCGACCTCTCTCTCCGAAGTCTGGACACTGACTAAATCACTCTAACACATACGCCTTGACCACTCCCTCAAGAGTAAACTCCACTACCCTAAGGGTGTGTCTAGTATATGTTGAGTGAATGAATATTTAGCATTAAACTGCTGTCTCGCCACACACTCTCCAGGGTACTGCGTGTGCCTAACACCAGGGCTACACATTCCCCCATGGTAAAAGACAGCACTCCCGGGCTGTAAAATACAAAAGAGACATTTTGTTTATGCATGAAAACATTTAAACAATAACTTCTTCCCATCCGGGAGGTGAGAATATCTTGAACGTTACGAACAATAGCATTATATATAGGAATACAAAAGTATTAAATAGCATTCAATAAATATACAATATACTTGTGAAGGACCCGCACCAAACCTTCAACGTAGGTCCTGGGTGGGCTGCAGGACATCCAAATGCAGACCTCACTCAGTGCCACACCACACGGGTTTTCTGTTCAGAGGTAGTTGTGCTGGTTTATGTAAAACCAAGAGAAAGCACCGAAGCGCAACTATGTACAAGTAAGTTCTGGGTTGGCACAGTCCTCAACCTCAAAGTCCATTGTAAAACCAAAGACATATTATATCAAATCACATAATACGAAAGTGCAACTTTTCTGGTTACTGTTTATCATTTACCCAGCCGGGCATTCTACAGTTAGAAATATATATATTCACTATATAATTTGTGCAAAACTTTATAAACATTTCAAACTTTTTTACTTTTGGTAGACCCGATATGGATCTCACCACTTTTTCTTTACTATTTATTCATTTTCTGCAAATACACTTTCCACCCCGGGGGCTGGAACAATGCAATGGGCCCTAGATCCCAGGACTAGCAAATCATGTGCTGCGATTAGGGTCTGGGTCGCCACAGTTCTGGTGCGAACCTCTAGGGGCGCAACGGGTACATTTTCTTCACGTGACACCGATTGCGTTTCAATCACAGTTAGCGATATGGACCGCGTCATGGATTGCGATTGAGACTGGGTCGCATGTTGCGATGTAGAGGTGGCTTTAATTTGCGATGAAATCTGGGTCGCTAGTTGCGATGAATTTGCAGGGGGCGATGCTGGGGCACGGCCGGATTCTGCTTGAGCTGGAGACGGGGACGCTGCGGTAATGGTGACGGTACCTGCGTCTGGGACGGGGTTACGGACGATGGTGACGTTAAGGGCATACCATCCCTTCATTCCCCAGTGCCGCGTATATGTGACGATATCTCCATTTGCTAAGTCCCTCCCGGGATGGCCTTGCGGCAGGTGGGATTCTACGTCACGCCGGCTGACAAAGACCCCTGGGTAGAGGCCCGGTTCACGGATAAAGCCCCAGCCCTTCCGGAGCTGGAACTCAGTCACACACCCCTGCCGCCGCGGTTCCCTCAGGGTACCTTTATCTCTCCGGACACTCTCTTTGTCCGCGATCAGCTCTGCATATTGTCGCTGACGGTTCCGCTGAGTTTCCCGCTCTTCCTCCTGCTGGCGTTTCTTCTTCTCCTCACGACTCTGCCATTCCTGTTCCCACTGGGCGGTATAGGCGACGTCATCCAGGCGCGCCATTTCGTCCCAGTCCACATCTGGTAGTGACGGACAGGACCCCTCCGGTGTCCCTGCCGGGGACCGATCATCTGCTGCGGCCTCTTGGCCGGGCGGGCGTTCCGGGATTGGCTGTACCTCCTCAACCTCCTTCGCTTCCACCGCTTCACCGGTGGGATCGGGATCGGTACTTTCGGGGGCAGCCTCCGGTTGCTCCTTCGCCTTGGGCAGCAGACTCTTCGGTAATTGGAATCGTGGGGGGTCGTTGAGGGGAGAGGACGCTGTGTTCCACAGTCGCCACTGCATCAGGTTACATCGGCGTCTCTCAATCTCCTCCAGTCCAGTTTGGTGCTGGACCATCTTCTTCAGGCGTGCATTTTCTTCTTTTATCTCTAGCAACACCTGCTGCAGGTGCAGGATCACAGAAGACTCCTGTGATGGTGGCAGCTTGGCTGGGGCACGGGGCCTGCCTTCCTCCGCTTCCCCGCTCGGCTGCACACGTCCTGCCTCCATGATGTTCCAGAAGATTCTTTCTTCTTCCTGCGGAGACATCCGGTCTCTTCCGTGGAGGTGGGGTTTGCGTCTCCTCCTCCTCGCAGGGAAGGTGAAGAGGAGGCGGACCTCCTTTGCTGTAGGGCAGGACCGCATGTTGTAATAGCACTTTGAGAGGGCAGGCATTTTCTTCGCGCCACTGGGGGGTAGACGCCCACGAAGGTACGCCCACCTTCTTCTCCAGCGCCTGAGGGCGCGAATATGGCGACAAAAATGGCGATTTTGGCGCCAAAAGTGCAAACAGTCCTTTTTCACAAAAACAATTCCTTAGGCACACAGGGCTCGCAATTCTGCGAGTTTCGCATCCTGTTCGTGACGCCAAGTTGTGTCGACCCGCCACCACAATTGTGGATTACCAGGGCAATGGGGTACTCAGAGCCGAGCCCGTAGAAGTCTATGGGATTTGTCACAGGTAGCTGTGGCTCGGTCTGTGGCCCGGGCGGTCTGGCGTATGTTGGGGATATATTTACAGGGGATTGATTTATGTACAGTTCGTGACGCCACCTGTAGTATTCTGGTAATTAGTACCAGCGCTGCTGTAGATCTCTGAGGGGATGGTGAGGCAGCTAGATGTCGGGTCCCCTACAGGTGGGACTGGTCCCTCAAAGTCTATGGGATTTGTGAAGTCGGGTGCAGATAAAGAACACAGTCTCACACGGTCAGCGTCTTTCCATACCTTTACTTGTAAGATGTTCAGGCAGGTCCCAGGGAGGCTGATCCAAGGAGAGTGTATCTTGAGACAGCAGCTGGACAAGTTAGGGGCCTCCTTTACTTCCAATACAACGAGTACAACCAGCCTGAAGCGTAGTTCCCTCAAAATCTCCAGCTAATCTATAGCTGTACCACCCAGTCAGCTTTGTGTTAGGAGCCTTCCTGCGAAGAAGCTGAATTCTTATCTTGTCGTGCACTGACTCAAAGTCTTCACTTCCCCTGACCCCAGTTACGTACTGACTATAAGGGGCTTGTTTACCGCGACCTAAGGTCCGGTAAATTCCTGGTTTTCTTACCACTATGCTTGTAACAGTAGTGATCCTTCGGTCCCCAGTGACCGGGTGCAATGTGCAGGACTTCTTCAATCCGTAAGCACTATTCCAATAAAACCACTGTGCCTTTCGCCTTGTCCTCGCTGGTAACATAAGCACTCACACTAGCCAAGGGTCGAGCAGTCACTTCTTTCTTTTCCTTCACTTCAAAGTTAGTTACAGATGCTCAGTTATCAATAGGCAGGAGCACGTCTCTGAACCTTATACCGTCCTTTAGACAGGATGCTGAAGACTTTCTGCACTAAACTTCTTCTTTCCTTCCAGTGTATGCTGATGAGGTACAGCTCTGACTAGGCTAAGGTGCATTAAAGCACCTATACTAGACTCCACTTTCCGAACTGATGATAGAGCAATCTGGACTGCTTCCTCCCTCCAGACGTCCTCTCTCTCTGAAGTCTAGACACAGACTCCCCGACCTCTCTCTCCGAAGTCTGGACACTGACTAAATCACTCTAACACATACGCCTTGACCACTCCCTCAAGAGTAAACTCCACTACCCTAAGGGTGTGTCTAGTATATGTTGAGTGAATGAATATTTAGCATTAAACTGCTGTCTCGCCACACACTCTCCAGGGTACTGCGTGTGCCTAACACCAGGGCTACACACCCCCATTATCAATATAGGAGCCAGGATCTGATGATGACTGGAGCCCCTTTATCAATATAGGAGCCAGGATCTGATGATGACTGGAGCCCCATTAGCAATATAGGAGCCAGGATCTGATGATGACTGGAGCCCCATTAGCAATATAGGAGCCAGGGTCTGATGATGACTGGAGCCCATTATCAATATAGGAGCCAGGATCTGATGATGACTGGAGCCCCATTATCAATATAGGAGCCAGGATCTGATGATGACAGGAGCCCCCATTATCAATATAGGAGCCAGGGTCTGATGATGACTGGAGCCCCATTATCAATATAGGAGCCAGGATCTGATGATGACTGGAGCCCCATTATCAATATAGGAGCCAGGATCTGATGATGACAGGAGCCCCATTATCAATATAGGAGCCATGATCTGATGATGACTGGAGCCCCATTAGCAATATAGGAGCCAGGGTTTGATGATGATGGAGCCCATTATCAATATAGGAGCCAGGATCTGATGATGACTGTAGCCCCATTAGCATTATTGGAACCAGGATCTGATGATGACTGGAGCCCCATTAGCAATAAATATGCCAGGATCTGATGATGACAGGAGCCCCAATAGCAATATAGGAGCCAGGATCTGATGATGACTGGAGCCCCATTATCAATATAGGAGCCAGGATCTGATGATGACTGTAGCCCCATTATCAATATAGGAGCCAGGATCTGATGATGACTGGAGCCCCATTATCAATATAGGAGCCAGGACCTGATGATGACAGGAGCCCCATTATCAATATAGGAGCCGGGGTCTGATGATGACAGGAGCCCCATTATCAATATAGGAGCCAGGATCTGATGATGACAGGAGCCCCATTATCAATATAGGAGCCAGGATCTGATGATGACTGGAGCCCCATTATCAGTATAAGAGCCAGGATCTGATGATGACAGGAGCCCCATTATCAATATAGGAGCCAGGATCTGATGATGACTGGAGCCCCATTATCAATATAGGAGCCAGGATCTGATGATGACAGGAGACCCATTAGCAATATAGGAGCCAGGATCTGATGATTACAGAAACCCCATTAGCAATATAGGATCAAGGATCTGATGATGACAGGAACCCCATTAGCAATATAGGAGCCAGGATCTAATGATGACTGGAGCCCCATTAGCAATATAGGATCCTGGGTCTGATGATGACAGGAGCCCCATTAGCAATATAGGAGCCAGGATCTGATGATGACTGGAACCCCATTAGCAATATAGGAGCCAGGATCTGATGATGACTGGAGCCCCATTATCAATATAGGAGCCAGGATCTGATGATGAATGGAGCCCCATTATCAATATAGGAGCCAGGATCTGATGATGACTGAAGCCCCTTTAGCAATATAGGAGCAAGGATCTGATGATGACTGGAGCCCCATTAGCAATATAGGAGCAAGGATCTGATGATGACAGGAGCCCCATTAGCAATATAGGAGCCAGGATCTGATGATGACAGGAGCCCCATTAGCAATATAGGAGCCAGGATCTGATGATGACTGAAGCCCCATTATCAATATAGGAGCCAGGATCTGATAATGACTGGAGCCCCATTACCAATATAGGAGCCAGGATCTGATAATGACTGGAGCCCCATTACCAATATAGGAGCCAGGATCTGATGATGACTGGAGCCCCATTAGCAATATAGGAGCCAGGGTTTGATGATGACTGGAGCCCATTATCAATATAGGAGCCAGGATCTGATGATGACTGGAGCCCCATTAGCAATAAATATGCCAGGATCTGATGATGACAGGAGCCCCAATAGCAATATAGGAGCCAGGATCTGATGATGACTGGAGCCCCATTATCAATATAGGAGCCAGGATCTGATGATGACTGGAGCCCCATTATCAATATAGGAGCCAGGATCTGATGATGACTGGAGCCCCATTATCAATATAGGAGCCAGGATCTGATGATGACTGGATCCCCATTATCAATATAGGAGCCAGAATCTGATGATGACTGGAGCCCCATTATCAATATAGGAGCCAGGATCTGATGATGACAGGAGCCCCATTAGCAATATAGGAGCCAGGATCTGATGATTACTGGAGCCCCATTAGCAATATAGGAGCCAGGATCTGATGATGACTGGAGCACCATTATCAATATAGGAGCCAGGATCTGATAATGACTGGAGCCCCATTAGCAATATAGGAGCCAGGGTATGATGATGACAGGAGCCCCATTATCAATATAGGAGCCAGGATCTGATGATGACTGGAGCCCCATTATCAATATATGAGCCAGGATCTGATGATGACTGGAGCCCCATTATCAATATAGGAGCCAGGATCTGATGATGACTAGAGCCCCATTATCAATATAGGAGCCAGGATTTGATGATGACAGGAGCCCCATTATCAATATAGGAGCCAGGATCTGATGATGACAGGAGCCCCATTATCAATATAGGAGCCAGGATCTGATGGTGACTGGAGTCCCATTAGCAATATAGGAGCCAGGGTCTGATGATGACAGGAGCCCCATTATCAATAAAAGAGCCAGTATCTGATGATGACTGGAGCCCCATTAGCAATAAATATGCCAGGATCTGATGATGACAGGAGCCCCAATAGCAATATAGGAGCCAGGATCTGATGATGACTGGAGCCCCATTATCAATATAGGAGCCAGGATCTGATGATGACTGGAGCCCCATTATCAATATGGGAGCCAGGATCTGATGATGACTGGAGCCCAATTATCAATATAGGAGCCAGGATCTGATGATGACTGGAGCCCCATTATCAATATAAGAGCCAGGATCTGATGATGACAGGAGCCCCATTATCAATATAGCAGCCAGGATCTAATGATTACTGGAGCCCCATTATCAATATAGGAGCCAGGATCTGATGATGACTGGAGCCCCATTATTAATATAGGAGCCAGGATCTGATGATGACAGGAGCCCCATTATCAATATAGGAGCCATGATCTGATGATGACTGGAGCCCCATTAGCAATATAGGAGCCAGGGTTTGATGATGACTGGAGCCCATTATCAATATAGGAGCCAGGATCTGATGATGACTGTAGCCCCATTAGCATTATTGGAACCAGGATCTGATGATGACTGGAGCCCCATTAGCAATAAATATGCCAGGATCTGATGATGACAGGAGCCCCAATAGCAATATAGGAGCCAGGATCTGATGATGACTGGAGCCCCATTATCAATATAGGAGCCAGGATCTGATGATGACTGGAGCCCCATTATCAATATGGGAGCCAGGATCTGATGATGACTGGAGCCCAATTATCAATATAGGAGCCAGGATCTGATGATGACTGGAGCCCCATTATCAATATAAGAGCCAGGATCTGATGATGACAGAGCCCCATTAGCAATATAGGAGTAAGGTCTGATGATACAGGAGCCCCATTAGCAATATAAGATCCAGGATCTGATGATGACAGAAACCCCATTAGCATATAGGATCAGGATCTGATGATGACAGGACCCCATTAGCAATATAGGAGCCAGGATCTAATGATGACTGGAGCCCCATTACAATATAGGATCCGGGTCTGATGATGACAGGAGCCCCATTAGCAATATAGGAGCCAGGATCTGATGATGACAGGAACCCATTAGCAATATAGGAGCCAGGATCTGATGATGACTGGAGCCCCATTATCAATATAGGAGCCAGGATCTGATGATGAATGGAGCCCCATTATCAATATAGGAGCCAGGATCTGATGAATGACTGAAGCCCCTTTAGCAATATAGGAGCAAGGATCTGATGATGACTGGAGCCCCATTACAATATAGGAGCAAGGATCTGATGATGACTGGAGCCCCATTAGCAATATAGGAGCCAGGATCTGATGATGACAGGAGCCCCATTACAATATAGGAGCCAGGATCTGATGATGACTGAAGCCCCATTATCAATATAGGAGCCAGGATCTGATAATGACTGGAGCCCCATTACAACATAGAGCCAGATCTGATAATGACTGGAGCCCCATTACCAATATAGGAGCCAGGATCTGATGATGACTGGAGCCCCATTAGCAATATAGGAGCCAGGGTTGATGATGACTGGAGCCCATTATCAATATAGGAGCCAGGATCTGATGATGACTGGAGCCCCATTAGCAATAATATGCAGGATCTGATGATGACAGGAGCCCCATTAGCAATATAGGTGCCAGGATCTGATGATGACTGGAGCCCCATTATCAATATAGGAGCCAGGATCTGATGATGACTGGAGCCCCATTATCAATATAGGAGCCAGGATCTGATGATGACTGGAGCCCCATTATCAATATAGGAGCCAGGATCTGATGATGACTGGACCCCATTATCAATATAGGAGCCAGAATCTGATGATGACTGGAGCCCCATTATCAATATAGGAGCCAGGATCTGATGATGACAGAGCCCCATTAGCAATATAGGAGCCAGGATCTGATGATTACTGGAGCCCCATTAGCAATATAGGAGCCAGGATCTGATGATGACTGGAGCCCCATTATCAATATAGGAGCCAGGATCTGATAATGACGGAGCCCCATTAGCAATATAGGAGCCAGGGTGATGATGATGACAGCCCCATTATCAATATAGGAGCCAGGATCTGATGATGACTGGAGCCCCATTATCAATATAGGAGCCAGGATCTGATATGACTGGAGCCCCATTATCAATATAGGAGCCAGGATCTGATGATGACTGGAGCCCCATTATCAATATAGGAGCCAGGATTTGATGATGACAGGAGCCCATTATCAATATAGGAGCCAGGATCTGATGATGACTGGAGCCCCATTATCAATATAAGAGCCAGGATCTGATGATGACAGGAGCCCCATTAGCAATATAGAGCCAGGATCTGATGATGACTGGAGCCCCATTATCAATATAGGAGCCAGGATCTGATGATGACTGGAGCCCCATTAGCAATATAGGAGCCAGGATCTGATGATTACTGGAGCCCCATTAGCAATATAGGAGCCAGGATCTGATGATGACTGGAGCCCCATTATCAATATAGGAGCCAGGA
Organism: Oophaga sylvatica; assembly: GCA_033576555.1. Lineage (NCBI taxonomy): Eukaryota > Metazoa > Chordata > Amphibia > Anura > Dendrobatidae > Oophaga > Oophaga sylvatica. Next base: position 129,805 of record JARQOD010000092.1, read on the forward strand.
TCTGATGATGACGGAGCCCCATTATCAAATACAGTAGAGACGACCAACGGACGATTGATGATGACTGGAGCCCATTATCAATATAGGAGCCAGGATCTGATGATGACTGGAGCCCCATTATCAATATAGGAGCCAGGATCTGATGATGACTGGAGCCCCAAATTTGCAATATAGGAGCCAGGATCTGATGATGACTGGAGCCCCATTATCAATATAGGAGCCAGGATCTGATGATGACATGGAGCCCCATTATCAATATAGGAGCCAGGATCTGATGATGACTGGAGCCCCATTATCAATATAGGAGCCAGGACTGATGATGACTGGAGCCCCATTATCAATATAGGAGCCAGGATCTGATGATGACAGGAGCCCCATTATCAATATAGGAGCCAGGATCTGATGATGACAGGAGCCCCATTATCAATATAGGAGCCAGGATCTGATGATGACTGGAGCCCATTAGCAATATAGGAGCCAGGATCTGATGATGACAGGAGCCCCATTATCAATATAGGAGCCAGGATCTGATGATGACTGGAGCCCCATTATCAATATGGAGCCAGGATCTGATGATGACAGGAGCCCATTAGCAATATAGGAGCCAGGATCTGATGATGACTGGAGCCCCATTATCAATATAGGAGCCAGGATCTGATGATGACTGGAGCCCCATTATCAATATAGGAGCCAGGATCTGATAATGACTGAGCCCCATTAGTCAATATAGGAGCCAGGGTATGATGATGACACGGAGCCCCATTATCAATATAGGAGCCAGGATCTGATGATGACTGGAGCCCCATTATCAATATAGGAGCCAGGATCTGATGATGACTGGAGCCCCATTATCAATATAGGAGCCAGGATCTGATGATGACAGGAGCCCCATTATCAATATTGGAGCCAGGATCTGATGATGACAGGAACCCCATTAGCAATATAGGAGCCAGGATCTGATGATGACTGGAGCCCCATTATCAATATAGGAGCCTGGATCTGATGATGACAGCAGCCCCATTAGCAATATAGGAGCCATGATCTGATGATGACTGGAGCCCCATTAGCAATATAGGAGCCAGGGTTTGATGATGACTGGAGCCCATTATCAATATAGGAGCCAGGATCTGATGATGACTGTAGCCCCATTAGCATTATTGGAACCAGGATCTGATGATGACTGGGGCCCCATTAGCAATAAATATGCCAGGATCTGATGATGACAGGAGCCCCAATAGCAATATAGGAGCCAGGATCTGATGATGACTGGAGCCCCATTATCAATATAGGAGCCAGGATCTGATGATGACTGGAGCCCCATTATCAATATGGAGCCAGGATCTGATGATGACTGGAGCCCAATTATCAATATAGGAGCCAGGATCTGATGATGACTGGAGCCCCATTATCAATATAAGAGCCAGGATCTGTATGATGACAGGAGCCCCATTATCAATATAGCAGCCAGGATCTGATGATGACTGGAGCCCCATTATCAATATAGGAGCCAGGATCTGATGATGACTGGAGCCCCATTAGCAATATAGGAGCCAGGTCTGATGATTACATGGAGCCCCATTAGCAATATAGGAGCCAGGATCTGATAATGACTAGAGCCCCATTAGCAATATAGGAGCCAGGGTATGATGATGACAGGAGCCCCATTATCAATATAGGAGCCAGGATTGATGATGACTGGAGCCCCATTATCAATATAGGAGCCAGGATCTGATGATGACTGGAGCCCCATTATCAATATAGGAGCCAGGATCTGATGATGACAGGAACCCCATTACAATATAGTAGCCAGGATCTGATGATGACTGGAGCCCCATTATCAATATAGGAGCCTGGATCTGATGATGACAGCAGCCCCATTAGCAATATAGGAGCAAGGATCTGATGATGACTGGAGCCCCATTAGCAAATAAGATCCAGGATCTGATGATGACAGAGCCCCATTAGCAATATAGGAGCACAGGATCTGATGATGACAGGAACCCCATTAGCAATATAGGAGCCAGGATCTAATGATGACTGGAGCCCCATTAGCAATATAGGATCCTGGGTCTGATGATGACAGGAGCCCCATTAGCAATATAAGAGCCAGGATCTGATGATGACTGGAACCCCATTAGCAATATAGGAGCCAGGATCTGATGATGACTGGAGCCCCATTATCAATATAGGAGCCAGGATCTGATGATGAATGGAGCCCCATTATCAATATAGGAGCCAGGATCTGATGATGACTGAAGCCCATTAGCAATATAGGAGCAGGATTCGATGATGACTGGAGCCCCATTAGCAATATAGGAGCAAGGATCTGATGAGACTGGAGCCCCATTAGCAATATAGGAGCCAGGATCTGATGATGACAGGAGCCCCATTAGCAATATAGGAGCCAGGATCTGATGATGACTGAAGCCCCATTATCAATATAGGAGCCAGGATCTGATGATGACAGGAGCCCCATTATCAATATAGGAGCCAGGATCTGATGATGACTGGAGCCCCATTACCAATATAGAGCCAGGATCTGATGATGACTGGAGCCCCATTAGCAATATAGGAGCCAGGGTTTGATGATGACTGGAGCCCATTATCAATATAGGAGCCAGGATCTGATGATGACTGTAGCCCCATTAGCATTATTGGAACCAGGATCTGATGATGACTGGAGCCCCATTAGCAATAAATATGCCAGGATCTGATGATGACAGGAGCCCCAATAGCAATATAGGAGCCAGGATCTGATGATGACTGGAGCCCCATTATCAATATAGGAGCCAGGATCTGATGATGACTGGAGCCCCATTATCAATATAGGAGCCAGGATCTGATGATGACTGGAGCCCCATTATCAATATAGGAGCCAGGTTAATGATGACTGGAGCCCCTTACAATATAGGACCGGGGGCTGATGATGACGGAGCCAATACAATAAGGAGCCGGGTCTGATGATGAGGGGAGCCCCTTAAATTTTTCCAGGTTTGTTTTGGGATGGAGCCCCATTACAATATAGGGCCAGGATCTGATGTGAGGAAAACCCCATTAAAATATGGGGCCCGGGACTAATGATGCGGGAGCCCATTAAAATATAGGAGCCGGATCGTGAAAAAGGAGCCCTTTACAATATGGGGCCCGGGTTGTGATGACGGGCCCCCATTACAATATAGGAGCCGGGATTATGATGAAGGAGCCCCCTTACAATATAGGAGCCGGATCTGATGATACGGAGCCCTTTACAATAAAGCCAGGATTGTGATGACAGGGCCCATTAAAATATGGACCGGATCTGATGATGAGGACCCATTACAATTGGGAGCCAGGTCTGATGATGACGGGAAGCCCCTTAGAAATATGGGGCCCAGGAAATTGATGAGTTTAAAAACCATTAGAAATAGGGGGCCCAGGTCAAAATGATACGGAGCCCCTTAGCAATAAAGGAGGGTCTGATGAAAGGGGCCCCCATTAGCAATATGGACCCCGGATTGATTTGAGGGAAACCCCCATTACAATTAGGACAAGGATTGATGATACTGGAGCCCCATTAGCAAAAAGGGGAGCCGGGATCGAGATGACGGGCCCCATTATCAATTAGACCCAGGTTATGTGCTGACCCCCTTTCAAATAGGAGCCAGCTGATGATGACGGAGCCCCTTTAAAATATGGACCCGACCTGATGATGAGGGGAGCCCTTTTAAATATAGGAGCCAGGATCGTGTGCTGGAGCCCCTTTTAAAATAAGGAGCCGGGATCTGATGAGGGACGGGAGCCCATTACATATAGGAGCCAGGATCTGATGGGGAGGGGCCCCTTTTTCATTGGGGCCGGTCTTGAGACGGACCCCCATTACAATATAGGAGCCGTCTGATGATGACGGAGCCCCTTAAATATGGGCCAGGATTGATGAGACGGAGCCCATTATAAATATGGGCCAGGATCTGATGATGCGGAAACCCATTAAAAAATATGGGGACCGGGTTCTGATGATGACGGAGCCCCTTTACAATAAGGAGCCAGGATCTGAAGGGACAGGACCCCCTTATCAATAAGGGCCGGGTTGATGATGACGGAGCCCATTACAATATAGGAGCCAATCGATGATGCCCAGGAGCCCCATTACAATATGGGGCCGGTCTGTGATGACAGGAGCCCATTACATATGGGACCCGGGGATTGATGATGACGGAAACCCCTTGCAATATAGGAGCCGGGATTGATGAGACGGGGCCCCCCTTACAATATAACCGGGTTGAGATGACGGGCCCCATTAGCAATATAGGACCAGGATCTGATGATGACGGCCCCCCATAAAAAATATGGGGCCCAAGGATCGATGATGACGAGCCCCATTAGCAATAAGGCCAGGATCTGGATGACGGGAGCCCCATTTAAATATAGGACCGATCAAATGATGACGGACCCCCCATTACAATATGGGGAAAGGATCTAATGTGACGGGCCCCCAAGCAATAGGAGCCGGATCTGAGGGAAACGGGAGCCCCATTATCAATATGGGAGCCAGGATTTTTGATCGGGCCCCCCAATTAAAATTTTGACCCAGGATCTAGTGACTGGACCCCCTTTTAGCAATATGGGGCCCGGGGGCCCTGATGACGGACCCCCCATTACAATATGGACCCAGGATCTGATTGACGGACCCCATTAGAATATGGAGCCAGGATCTGTTTGGGGACTGGAGCCCATTATAAATTAGGCCCCGGGGTTGATGATGACGGACCCCCAATTAAAAATTAGGAGCCGGGATCTGATGATGAGGGAAACCCCATTTCAATATAGGAGCCAGATCTGATAGACGGGAGCCCCATTACAATTAGGAGCAGATTGATGATGACAGGACCCCCTTTTATAAATAAGGGCCAGATTATGATGACTGGACCCCTTTACAATATAGGAGCCAATCTAATGATGAAGGAGCCCCTTTAGCAATTTTGGGCCAGGATCTGATGATACGGGGCCCCCTTTAAACAATATGGAGCCAGGATCTTGATGACGGAGCCCCTTAGCAATTTTGGAGCCAGGATTGATGATGACTGGAGCCCCTTTCAATATGGGGCCCCGGATTTGATAAGAGGGACCCCAAATTACAAAAAGGGCCAGGATTTGATGCGGAACCCATTACAATATGGGCCGATTGATGAGAGGAGCCCCATTTCAATTAGGAGCCGGATCTGGATGACGGACCCCCATTATCAATTGGGCCGGGATCTGATGTGACGGACCCCCATTACAATATAGGAGCCAGGATCGATGATACGGGCCCCCTTACAATATAGGACCGGGTCTGATGTGGGAGCCCCATTACAAATATAGGGCCCAGTCTGATGTGACGGAGCCCCATTACAATATGGGCCAATCGATGATACGGGCCCCATTACAATATAAACCCCGGTCTGATGAACGGAGCCCCATTAAATATAGGGCAGGATCTGATGATGAAAGACCCCAAAATATAGGAGCAGGATTGATGATGAAAGCCCTTACAATATAGGAGCAGGATCGATGATGAGGAGCCATTACAATAAGGGCCAGGATCTGATGTGACGGGGCAGGGCTCCCACTGGGAATTTCGGGGCCCCATACGGCAAAAATTTAGGGGCCCCCCCCTTGGACCCCAACCCCCAGTTCCGCCTCCACCCTAGCTCCTCCTCCACCACGCAAACCCACCCAAAATCCCTCCGCCTTTTCTTTGGAAAAACTCCCTTTGCACCACGCCCTCACCAAGAACATTAAAATCAAACACATGCGTAGACATCAGCTTTTGTTTTGACCAAAAGATTTTTTTAAGCCTGCCCACGCAAAGGGAATATGGGTGAAATGGTGTGCACTAAGCTGTTACAGGGGAAAGCGGTTTAATTGGCCTAAGCCACCAACAAATTAGGAAGACAAAATTACCGCACACTACAATTGATTACTATGCGAAAAAAATTTTTATTTTTAAAAATTATCCAATCCAAAAGAAGAAAGTGCCCCTGCCCCAATAATAATTTGGCAATAACGATACCCAACGTTTCGCCCTCCCCCCGGGTTTTAAACAGGGGGTAAAGAAAAAAACAGAAGAAAATATGTTGGATCATTAGCCTGGGGGGGCTTGTTGGGTCGGAGTACCCCCAACAAAAAACACAGACCGTGTGTATAATAGGTACGGGAAGCCCCCGAGCGCGCCCGCTTAAGGATCTTCCCTTTATTTTACTAACAAATCATAAGATTTGCGACGGGCAGTAAAATTCCTTTGTTCCTAAGCAGCAAAGTGATTTAAACAGGGAATGTTGATAAGAAATTTATAAATTGAAAAGTGTAAATTTATAGTAATAAATTGCTGAGACAGCTAAAAAAAAAGTTACAATCTAGTTTCTGGGGGTCGTCCAAATGTCCAGTAAAGGAAGAAAATTTATCGTGTCTTACATCGTAATTTTTTGGGTGAAGTAAACTCCTACCATCCTCTCAATAGTGTGAGGCAATTTTTCAGTATTAATTCATAAATTTAAAATATATCGATTGGGGGATCATTTAAAAATTGATTTCGAAAAATGTATGTAGATAATAAACCAGAAAGTAGAATATATCGTTTAAAGTACTAAGGAGACATTATAAAAACTCAACATGGAGATACAAGAAACGATTTAAAAATCAAGTAGAAAAAAAAGCACAATGATAAAAAACAAAAAAGTAGCGTTTCTACCTTGTAAAATTGAAAACAAGATATGGCACTGTGAGGCATAAATTCCTTGAAATTCCTTTTAAGGGATGCTGCAGATAATATCAAAAAATTTTTAATTAAAAATATAGGGAAAAGGTTTTCACCATCATTGAAAAGTCAGAGATTACCTGCGTGTAAAAGGCAGGAGTTAAATGTATCCCGAAAAGGGTAAAAATATGTTGAGTGGGTCCTGATAGCTTTAAGGGCAAATGGAACACAAATTTTAGCCCATTACAGTGGCGGGATGGAGTGGACTTTTTTACATAAAACAACCTTTGGGGGTGGATGAAATGAGAATAATAGGCGGCGCACCTGCTCCCTGCCGTGTACAGAAAGTGGGGGTTTTAAATGGCCCTGGATGGGTTAAAACATGTCCTGGATGGCGTCCACAGAGCCTACATGGGTAAATGTGGCATAAGTTGCAGCCCAGAGTGAGGCAGATGGGGTGAACCGTTTTGAATCAAAGCATACCTTAAGAAGCGAATGTACAGGTTTCCCGGCGGCGCTCCTGCGCCCTGCCTTGTCTGCTGGGTGACCAGGTGTATGGGAAGGAAGCAAATGGGGGTTTAAATGCGGGGCCGTGTAAAGCCGGACCGGAAGTGCGTCATCCGACCGGAAGTGACACGGCCCCACATGCGGGCCTCTAGTCCCTCCCCCTAGATTTTGTCTCTTATACAGATTAGTGGTCTCTCATAGTCCTGCTTATATTTGCCTTTTCCACCGAAAACATGGTGGCCCTACCGCTATCGCGCATGCGCGATTACATCAGATCATGTTGCGCCCTGTCAATTCCGGTCCGGATGACGCACTTCCGGTCCGGCGGTACACCCGGGTCCCCCTATTTCCCCATATTTTTTTAATTAATAATTTTTTATATTATCTGCAGCATCTGGCTCTGCTATAAGGGAATTACAAGGAATTTATTGCCTCTACTATGTGCCATATCTCTGTTGTATAATTTTACAAGGTAAAATGCGCTACTTCTTTGTTTTTTATATCATGTGCTTTTGTTCTACTATGAATTTTATAAATCGCTACTCTATGTATCTCCATGTTGAGATTGTATAAAAGAGGGTCCATATGTACTTTAACGATATATCTACTTTCTGGGGTTATTTTCTACATGACATTTTTCGCAATCAATTATATATGATCCAGCCCATATCTGTAATATGTTATTTATGTAAGGTATATGTAATCACTGTATATAATTGCCTCACACTAAAGTTTCTTCTATTTTTCTCTAGTACCCCATGATTAAGATCCGGGAGGGTCGAAACGTTGGGTATCTGTATATTGTACATATTATAAATTTTTCTTTTTGGGTTGGATAATTTTTCAAATAAAAATATTTTCTGCATAAGTAATCAATTGTTTTGTGTGCGGTGAATTTTGCTCTTCCTACCACGACAAGGTAGAATCTATTGGCAGGGCCCTACTCTAACTAACCTCTTAAACATTCGTAACTTTTTTTTTGTAAAAATTTTTAAATTTTCCCTTTTTTTTAAGGGAATGTGTCACATTACATTTTTTTTTAACTATTGAAATCATATATATTATATATATATTATATATATTATATATATAATATTATATATATGCACACTGTATTTGATTTTCAGTTATTGTATTCAGTAAAAGATTGGGCCCCCCAAAAATGCTCCATAAAAGTTATCCCCAAAGATGTCCATATATTTTATGCCCCATATGATGCCCCTAGTTTTTATACCCCAATGATGCTCATAGTTTTATGCCCCCATATGATGCCCATAATTTTTGCCGATAGAGCCCCATAGATGTATATCCCCCCATTTTTGGCCCCAAAAGTTTTTATGCCGCAATGATCTCCAAATTTTTCCCCATATGATGCCCCAAAAATATGCCGCCATAGATGCCCCAAAGTTTATGCGCCATAAGCCCAAGTTTTATGCCGCCAAATGATGCTCCAAAGATTATCCCGCCATTGATGTCCATAGTTTTTACCCCCATATGTCTCCAAAGTTTTTATGCCCCCATATGTCCCCCATAGATGAATAGCCCCATATGATGCTCCATAAATTTTATGCCCCATATGATGCCCAAAGTTTATGCCGCCATATGGGGGCCCCAAATTATGCCCCCTATGAGCCCCAATAGATATCCGCCATATGATCTTCAAAGATTATCCCGCCTAAATTTGCCCCCCAATTATGCGCCAATGATCCCCCAAAAAATTTAACCCCCATATGATGCCCCAAAAGATTATGCCGCCATATTGCCCCCAAAAGATTATGCCGCCATATGAGCCCCACAGATTTTGCCGCCAAAGAGCCCCACGTTATGCCGCCTATAGCCCCAAAGATTATCCCGCATATGATGCCCCAAAGATTATGCCCCCATTGATGCTCCAAAGATTATCCCGCCAATGAGCCCCTAGATTTGCCCCATATGATGCCCAAAGTTTTGCCCCCATATATGCTCATGATTTTATCCCCATATGTGCCCCAAAGTTTTTAGCCCCAACGATGCCCATAGATTTATGCCCCATACGTGTCCAAAGATTATGCCCCCTTTGATCCCCCAAAGTTATCCCGCCTATGTCCCCAAAGTTATGCCGCCATATAGCTCCAAAGATTTATGCCGCCATATACGCTCAATAGATTAGTCCCCATTGCTCCAAAGATTATGCTCCTATGATGCTCTATAGATTTTATGCCCCATATGATGCTACATAATTTTATTCCCTACGATGCTCCATGTTTATCCCCCTATGATGCCCCAAAAGATTATCCGCCAATGTGCCCCACAATTATGCCGCCAATGATCCAAAGATTACCCGCCATATGATGCTCCAAAGATTATGCCGCCAATACCCCCCGATTATCCCGCAATATGACTCCATAATTTTATCCCGCCATATGATCCCTATGATTATAGCCCCCATATAGCCCATAGTTTTTTCCCCCCATAGATGCTCCATAGTTTTATGCTGCCTTAGTGCCAAAGTTTTTTATGCCCATATGATGCCTTGTTTTTATGTCCATACGATGCCCCATAGATTACCCCCATTTAGCTCCAAAGTTACCCGCCAATGATGCCCACAGAATGCCGCCATATATCCTAAAGATTATGCCCCATATGATTAAAAATTTTGCCGCCATATGACGCTCCATTTTATGTCGCCATATGCCCCAAAAGTTAGCGCCATATTTGTTATGATTTTATCCCCCATTGTGCTACATAGATTTTTGCCATACGATCTCCATATTATCCCCCCTAGATGCCCCAAAAGATTATGCCCCCTATATCCCCACAGATTATGCCGCCATATGATGCTCCAAAGATTTTGCCGCCTTATGCTCCAAAGATTTGCCGCCAAAATGTGCCCCATAGATTACCCGAAATTATGAGTCCATGATTTTATGCCCCCTTGATGCCTCTAGTGTTTTTGCCCCCATTGATCCCATAGATTTTATGCCCATAATGCCCCAAAAGATTTTATCCCCTATGATGCCCCATAGTTTTCTGCCATATGTGCTCCAAAGATTATCCCGCCATAGATGCTCCATAGATTTTATCCCCATAGAGAGCAGGCGGGGGGGGGGCCACACGCACAATCCAACAGGGCCCCAGCTCAGGGCAGGCAGGAGGGGCCCGCAGCATCCCCAAAAGGGTCCCCGGGGCCCCGTTGCGGATGCTGCGCCTGGGGGCCCCCCCCCCCCCCTGGGGGCCTTTTGGTGTGCGGGGCCCCCCCCCCTTTCCTGCCTGGGCCCTGTTGGTGGTGCGGGGGTGGATGCTGGCGCTGGGCTGTCCGGGCCGGGCCCCCCTGCGACAGATACTCCCCCTCGCTAGCTTGCTCCCGCCTGCACCCCGGTCCGGGTCCGCCGCCCCCCAGCCAGATGGCAGTGTGTGTTGGCACAGCCCCCCGACGGACAGGGTGCTGCTCTGCTCCAAATGAGGAAGTGGAGCAGAGCCGGTGACGTCCGGTGGACCATGATGATAGGGCGGGCATAGCTTAAACTACAGGCCTCCCATTTTTTTGCCAGCCCGGGGGTCAGGGGCTGGGGACAGTGGGGGTATAAAAACGCGAAGTGGCGCCCTGCTGCCGGACCGTGCTCCGCGTGCTCGGGGCGGGCGGGGGGCCCCCCTAAAGCACCGGGCCCTCATTGTAAGGGCTGTAAGGGGCCGATTGGGGGCCCTGATTTACAGGGCCCATACAAAATGGAGCCAGGGTCTGATGATGAAGGACCCCCTTACAATATAGGGGCCAGGATCTAAAGTTTCGGAGCCCATTTCAATAAGGGGTTGGGGCTGATGATTACGAGCCCATTTAAAATAGGGCGGTCTGATGATGCGGGGCCCCCTTTCAATATAGGAGCCAGATCTGATGATGACGGAGCCCCCTTACAATTTGGACAGGGTTGATGATGACAGGGAACCCTTTCAAAATTTTGGAGCCGGACTGAGAATGGGGCCCCCTTACAATTAAAGGAGCCAGGATGATGATGACGGAGCCCCCTTGCAATTAGGAGCCCGATCTGTGAACGGACCCCTTTATAAAAAGGAGCCGGATCTGAGAGACTGGAGCCCCATTAGCAATATAGGACCGGTCTGATGATACAGGAGCCCCATTAGCAATTAAGGACCGGATCGAGATGAGGAGCCCCCTTAGAAAATAGGGCAGGATTGATGATGAGGAGCCCCCTTTTCAATATAGGAGCCCGACTGATGATGACTGGGCCCCATTTCAATATAGGAGCCAGATTGTGATGCTGGAGCCCCCTTTCAATATAGGAGGGAGACCGATGAGACGGAGCCCCCTTATAATAAGGACCGGGTTGTGATGAAGGGCCCCCCTTTTCAAAATAGGACCGGATCTGATGATGACGGACCCATTCAAAATAGGGCCAGGATTGTGATGCGGAGCCCCCTTAGCAATAGGACCCGGGTTGATGATGAAGGGCCCCCTTCAAATAGGAAACCGATTGAGATGAAGGGCCCATTATCAAAATAGGAGCCAGGATCTGATAGACGGGGGCCCCTTAGCAATATAGGGGCCAGGATCTAAAGATGACTGGAGCCCAAAAGAATAAAGGGGGGGGCCAGGATTGATGATTGACGGGCCCATTAAAATAAAGGAGCCGGATTGATAGATGGAAACCCCATTATCAAAAAAAGGAGGGCCAGATTGTGATGATGGGGGCCCCCTTTGCAATATAGGGGCCAGGTTGATGATGCAGGACCCCCTTTCAAAAAAGGACCAGGGTTGATGATTACTGGGCCCCCTTAGCAAAAAGGAGCCAGGATTGATATGATGGGGCCCCCCTTATCAATTAAAAGGAGCCAGATCTGAGAGACTGGAGCCCCATTATCAATATAAGCCAGGGTTTATGGATGGACCCCCTTAAATATAGGGGCCAGACGATATGACAGGAGCCCATTATCAATAAGGAGCCGGATCTGATGTGACGGGGCCCCATTACCCAAATAGGAGCCAGGTCTGATGATAAGAGGGCCCATTTCAATATAGGAGCCAGGTCTGTGATGACTGGACCCCATTACAATATAGGAGCCAGGATCTGATGAGAAGGGCCCATTAAACAATTAGGGGCCAGGATCGTATACGGGCCCTTACCCAAAATAGGGGCCCGGATCGTGATGCAGGAGCCCATTTGCAAAATAGGGGGCCAGGATTTGAATGAGGACCCATTACAAAATAGGAGCCAGGACTGAGAGCGGAGCCCCATTATCAATAGGGCCAGGATCTGATGATCGGAAGCCCCATTACAAAAAGGAGCCAGATTTGATGAGACGGACCCCCTTTCAATTAGGAGCCGACCCGATGAGACAGGGGCCCCTTTTCAATATAGGGGCCAGGATTGAATGACGGAGCCCCCCCTTTTCATATAGGACCAGGATCGATGATAGGGCCCCCTTACAATTGGGCCAGGGTTGAGAGACGGGCCCCATTACAAAATAGGAGCCGGATCTGATGATGACTGGAGCCCCATTAGCAAAAAGGACCAGGACGATGAGACGGGCCTTAAATATAGGAGCCCGGATCTGATGAGACGGACCCATTTTCAATAAGGGGCCAGATTGATGATGACGGACCCCCTTTTTCAAAATTTGGAGCCAGGATCTGATGGATGGGCCCATTACAATATAGGGCCAGGGTTTTATGATACAGGAGCCCCCCTTATCAATATAGGACCAGGGTCTATGATGACGGGGGCCCCATTACAATAAGGGGGCCAGGGTTGATAGACGGGGCCCCCTTTCAATATAGGAGCCCGGACTGATATGACGGAGCCCCCTTACAAAATAGGAGCCGGATCTGAAGATGAAGGAGCCCATTACAATATAGGGAGGAGTGATGACGGAGCCCCATTACAATATAAGAGCCAGGATTTGATGATGAAAGGACCCCATTTCAATAAGGGCCCGGGTGATGATGACGGCCCCCTTTGCAATATAGGGGCCCGGATTAAAGATACGGAGCCCCCTTACAATAAAGGACCGGGTTGTATGACAGGGGCCCCATTAGAATATGGAGCCCGGATCTGAGATGCGGACCCCATTTGCAAAATAGACCAGGACGAAGATGACTGGACCCCATTCAAATAGGGGGCCCGGGGTCTGATGATGACGGACCCCATTAGCAATATAGGAGCCGGGAAACTATGAGACTGGGAGCCCCATTTCAATATAGGGGCCAGGAGCTGATGGAAACGGGGGGCCCAAATTTGCAAAATAAGAGCCAGGATTGTTTATGATTGAGCCCATTATCAATATAAAACCCGGATTGATGAAGACCGGAAACCCCATTAAAACAATTTAAAAAGGGGGATCTGAATGATTACTGGGCCCCAATTTCAATTTTGGAAACCCCGGTCTGATGATGACGGAAACCCCTTATCAAATAGGAAACCAGGGTCTGATGATGAAAGGAGATCCCTTTTCAATATAGGAGCCAGGATCTAAATGACGAAAACCCCCTTAGATTAGAAGCCAGGATCTTATGATACTGGAGCCCCAAAAACAATATAAAGCCAGGATTTTGATTTATGACAGGGGCCCCATTAACAAAATAGGGGCCGGATCTGATGATTACGAAGCCCCATTAAACCAAAAATAGAGCAAGGGCTGATGATGACAGGGGGGCCCCCTTTAATATAGGAGCAAAATTATGAAGACTGGCCCCCCTTATCAATAAAGGAAGCCAAAGGGTTTTGAAAGATGAATGGTGCCCCATTATCAAAATAGGAAACCAGGGTTGATGATGGGGGGGGAGCCCCATTAGCAAAATTTTGGGGCAAGGATCTGATGAATTTACAGGAAATCCCTTTTTCAAAAATAGGGGCAAAGGTTTTAAAATACAGGGGGCCCCATTAGCCAATATAGGGGCCAAGGATATGAAAGAGGACTGCAGCCCCCATTTTCCAAAAAAGGGGCCAGGATTTTGAAGATGACTGGAAACCCCATTTGGGAAAAATTTGGTGCCAGGTTTTGATGTTGACTTGGAGGGCCCCAAAAACAAAATTGGGGCCAGGTTTTTTGTGACTGGGACCCCATTAGGGAGTTTTGGGGCCAGGGCTGATGATGGGCTGGAGCCCCAATTTTCAATTAAAAACCTTGGGTTGAAGAAGAATGGGGCCCCAATTTTCAATAAAGGGGGGAGGATCTGATGATTTCTGGAGCCCCATTAGCAATAAAAGGAGCCCGGGTTGAAGAAAACAGGAAAGGGCCCTTAACAAAATGGAAACCCGGAACTGATTTAAAGAATGGGGCCCCTTACAATAAAGCCAGGATTGATGAGACTGGAGCCCCATTTTTTAGTATAGGAGCCCGGGTTGAGAGGAAAAGGGCCCCAATTTGCATATAGGGCCAGGAATATTTTATTACAGGAGCCCCCTTTCAATTTTAGGGCCAGGGTCTAAAGATGACAGGAAACCCCCTTAGCAATATACAGCCAGGATCTGATGAAAGAGGAGCCCCTTAGCAAATTTTAGGAGCCGGATCTGATGATGACAGGACCCCATTAGCAAATAGGAGGGAAGGATCTGATGAGACTGGGCCCCTTTTGCAATAAAAGGAGCCCGGAACTGATGTTGGGCTGGGGCCCCATTTTCCCAATTTTAGGAGCAAAGGGGTTGAAGGGTGACGGGGCCCCATTTTCAAAAATAGGCCAGGGTCGATTTATGATGGAGCCCCATTAGCAATATAGGAGCCAAGGGTTTTGAATTATGAAAGGAAAACCCCCTTAGCAATATAGGAGCCCGGATCTAATGATGACTGGAGGGCCCCCCCACAATAAAGGGCCTGGGGTTATGATGACAGGAGCCCCCTTTGCAAAAATAGGGGCCAGGATTGATGATTACTGGAACCCCAAATTTGCCAAAATAAAAGCCAGGATCTGTTATGAGTGGAGCCCCATTATCAATAAAAGGAGCCAGGGTCTGATGATTTACTGGAGCCCCATTAAACAATAAGGGGCTAGGAAACTGATTATGAAGGAGCCCCCTTTTCAATATAGGGCCCCGGGAAACTGAAAGATGACTAGAGCCCCATTAGCAATTAGGGGCAAGGGTTGATGATGACTGGGGCCCCAATTTGCAAAATTTTAAAAGCCCGGGTCTGATGACACAGGGCCCCCTTAGCAATATAGGAGCCAGGAAACGATGGGTGGGCGGAGCCCCCTTATCAATATAGGGGCCAGGGTCTGAGAGACCCGAAGCCCCATTAAACAATATAGGAGCCAGGATTAATGATGCCGGACCCCCATTAGAATATAGGAGCCAGGGCTGATTGAGATGGGGCCCCTTATCAATATAGGGGGCCAGGAAACTGTTTAGACTGGGAAAGGCCCCCTTTGCAAAACGGAGCCAGGATCTGATGATTACCCGAAGCCCTTTTTTAATTTTAGGAACCCCGGGGTCCCGATGGAAAGGAGCCCCTTATCAATATAGGGGGCCAGGGTCTTATGATGACTGGAGCCCCATTATCAATATAGGGGCCAGGATCTGATGATGACTGGAAACCCCAAATTTCAATATTTTGGAGCTAGGTTTGATGATGACGGGCCCATTAAACAATATAAGCCCCGGATCTGATTTATTTACTAAAAGCCCCCCTTTGCAAAATTGGGGCAAGGATCTGAAAAAAAAAAATGGAGCCCCATTAGCAATTTTTGAGCCCCGGAAAAAGAAAGACACAGGGGGCCCCTTTTGCAAATTGGGGCCAGGATCTAAAGATTACTGGACCCCAATTTTCCCAAAATAGGAGCCAGGATCTTATGATGACTGAAGCCCCATTAGCAATATAAGCCAAAGGGTCTAATGATGATGGGGCCCATTTGCAATATGGAGCCAGGATTGATGTTTAATGGAAACCCATTAAAACAAAAAAGGAGCCGGATCTGATGGGAAATGGAGCCCCATTAGCAAAACAGGGGGCCAGGTTGAGATGACCGAACCCATTTAACAATTTTGGGGCCAGGATCTGATGATGACCGGACCCCCTTTTCAATTTAAAGGGGCCCCCTTTTTGATGAAAGACTGGAGCCCCAATTGCAAATAGGGGGCCGGAAAACTCATGATACTGGACCCCATTTCAATATAGGACCAGGTTTTGATGTGCAGGGGCCCCATTATCAATAAAGGAGCCAGGAACTATGATGAATGGAGCCCCATTACAATAAAGGACCAAAGGGTTGATGTTTAAGGGCCCCCTTAGCAAAAAAGGAGTCAGGATTGATTATGACTTTGGGGCCCCATTAGCAATATAGGAGCCAAAGGGTCTGAAGATGACAGAAGCCCATTAACAATAAAGGGAAAAAAACCAAAGGGTCTGAAAGATGACAGGGGCCCCATTATCAAAATTTTGGAAACCCCTGAATGAGACGGAGCCCCCCCTTTGCAATATAGGAGCCCGGATCCATGATTTACGGACCCCATTAAACAAATAGGAGCCAGGGTCTGATGATTTAAAAGGAACCCCATTATCAATATGGGCCGGATTTATGATGACTGGACCCCCTTAAACAATAAAGGGGCCAGGGTCTGTGAAGATGGGAGCCCCCATTTTGGGAAATTTTGGAGCCAGGATCTGATGAAGCAAGAAGCCCATTATTTAAAATTTAAAAACCAGGGAAACTCATGGCCCGGACCCCTTTTGCAATACAGGGGCCAGGAAATTTTGATGAAAATTAGGCCCCCCTTATTAATTTAGGAGCCCGGATCTGATAGAAAAGGTCCCCTTATCAATAAAAGAGCCCGGATCGATTATGGGCAGGAGCCCCCCTTTTCAAAAAGGAGCAAAGGGCTCATATGACGGAAACCCCAAATTTGAATATAGGAGCCAGGGTCTGATGAAGACAGGGGCCCCCCCTTATCAATATTGGGGCCAGGAAATTTAGAAAGACTGGAGCCCCCAAAGCAATAAAAAAAGGAAAACCAGGATTATTGAATGGACCCCTTAAACAATATAGGAGCCAGGTGGTTTATGATGCAGAAGCCCCATTATCAATATAGGAGGGCCCCGGATCTCATGGGATGGGCCTTATCAATATAGGAGCCAGGATCTTTAAGATGACATGAGCCCCATTATCAATATAGGGGGCCCCGGAGTTTATGATACTGGAGCCCATTATCAAAATTTTTAGGGGCCCTGATTTTGATGACCCGGAGCCCTTATCAAAAAAGGAGCCATGATTTTGAGATTACAGGAGCCCCTTTTTCAATATAGGAGCCAGGATCTCTTTATGACAGGAGCCCCAATAAATATAGGAGCCAGGGCTGATGATGAACCCGGAACTCCATTATCCCAATTTTTGGAAACCAAAGGAAACTGATGATGACGGGGGGCCCCCCTTAAATTAATTTATAGAGCCATGATCTGTTTTATGACAGGGGCCCCCTTTGCAATTTTAGGACCAGGAAACTGATGGGTGACTGGAGGGCCCCATTTTCAATTTTAAGGGGCCCGGATCTCTGATTTAAATGGGGCCCCCTTAGCAATATAGGAGCCAGGATCTCATGATGATGGGGCCCATAAACAATATAGGAGCCAGGATCTATTATGACAGGGCCCAAATTTTCAAATTTTAGGAGGGGCCCGGATTGAAAGAGGGGCAGGACCCCATTAGCCCAAAATTTTAAAGGGGCCAGGATCTGAGGGTGACTGGAGCCACCATTTGGGAATAAGGACCAGGCCTTTATGATGGGCAGAAGCCCCATTATCAATATAGGACCCGGATCCAAGAAGGGCTGGAGCCCCTTTTGCAATAAAAGGAGCCAGGTTTGATGATGACAGGAGCCCCTTTTTTAAAATTTGGGCCAGGAAAATTTATGATGAAAAGGAAACCCCAAATTTCAATATAAGAGGGCCCCGGGTCTGATGAGGGCCGGGGGGCCCCCCTTTTCAAAATAGGAGCCCGGATCTGATCATGATGGGGCCCCATTTCAAAATAAAGGGGCCCGGAAAAAGATGACAGGGGCCCCATTATCAAAAAAGGGCCCGGGTCTGTTTTTGAAAAGGGGGCCCCCTTTTTAATTTTAGGGGCCCCGGATCTAATTTATGACTGGGGCCCCTTTTGCAAAATAGGAGATAGGATCGAAAGATGGGCAGGACCCCCTTTTCAATATAGGAGCCAGGATCTGATGATGACAGGAACCCCATTATCAATTAGGAGCCAGGATTGATGATTACAGAAAATCTCATTATCAATATAGGAGCCGGATCTCATGATGACTGGAGCCCCCCTTAACAATATAGGGGGCCAGGGTCTCATGATGACATTGGGCCCCTTATCAATAAGGGGCCAGGGGAACTGATGATGGGCGGAGCCCCCCTTTTCAATAAGGAGCCCTGACTGATGATTTACTGGAGCCCTTTATCAATATAGGGGCCTTATCTGGAAATTTTTCAGGACCCCAAAATCAATTTTTGAGCCCGGATCTCATGGGGCTTAGGAGCCCCTTTTCAAAATTTTTTGGGGCCCGGACTGAAAGATGACAGGAGGGGCCAAATTTTAAAAAAAGGGGCCAGGACTGTTTATGCGGAGCCCCAAAAATCTTTTTAAAGGGGCCATATCTGATTGGGAAAAGGGCCCCCTTAGCAAAATAGGGTCCAGGATCGTATTCTGGAGCCCCATTTTCAATAAAGGAGGGCCCGGATCGATGGAAAGGAGCCCCTTTTTCAATAAGGGCCAGGATTGATTATTTACTGGAGCCCCTTAACAATATAGGAGCCAGGATCGATGATGACAGGAGCCCCCTTAGCAAAATTGGAGGGCCCGGATTGATGATGACTTGGGGCCCATTTTCAATTTTAGGGCCAGGGTTTGATGAGGGCTGGGCCCAAAAATCAATATAGGACCCGGAACTGATGATGACTGGAGCCCCCTTATCAATATAGGAGCCAGGATTGATGATGACGGGCCCCTTTTCAATAAAAGGAGAAAGGGTATGATGATGAAGGAGCCCCTTTTTCAAAAAAAGGGGCCAGGTCTCAAGATGACTGGAGCCCCATTTTAGCAATATAGGGGCCGGACTGATTATTTCAGGGGGCCCCTTTTTCAAAATGGACCGGATTGATGATGACAGGGGCCCCCAAAACCAAAATAGAGCCCCGGATCTATGAAAAACTGGAGCCCCAAAAAGCATATAAAAGCCAGGAACGGGTGAAGACAGGAGTCCCATTAGAAAATAAGGGGCCCCCGGGTCTTAAGAAGGGCGGGCCCCTTAGCAAAATAGGGCCCGGATCGATGATAACTGGGCCCCCAATTTTTTCAAAATAGGGCCCGGAAAAAGATGATGGGGAAAACCCCCCTTTGCAAAATTTGGAGCCAGGATCAAAAGATGACTGGGCCCCTTTTGGGAAAAAGGAACCTGGGGCTGGAAACAGGGCCCCCTTTTTTCAAAAAGGAGCCAGGGTTGTGATGAAGGGGCCCCATTAGCAATATAGGGGCCAGGATTGATTTTGACAGGAGCCCCCCTTACAAATAGGGCCCGGATCGATGAGACAGAACCCATTACAATATAGGGGGCCCGGTTTTGATGAGACTGGAGCCCCCTTTGCAATAAAGGAGCCAATTTTGATGATGACAGGAGCCCCCTTATCAAAAAATTTGCCAGGGTCGAGATGACGAAGGGCCCCCTTAAACAATATAGGGGCCCGGACTGATGATGACGGAGCCCCCTTCCCAAAATGGTTCTGGGTCTGATGATGGGCAGTACCCCATTAAAACAAAATAGGAGCCAGGGTCGATGATGAAAGAACCCTTTTTGCAATAAGGAGCCAGGATCTGATGAAGAAGAGCCCCCTTACAAAAATAGGGGGCCAGGTCTGATGAAAGGGCGGAGCCCCCTTAACAATATAGGAGCCAGGTTCCCGATGATGATTTAGCCCCCTTAGCATTTTAGGAGCCAGGATCTGATGAGGGGGAGCCCCTTGCAATAAAAGAAACCAGGATCTGAAGAAGACAGGAGCCCCATTTTCAAAAGGGAGCCCCGGATAAAGATTGGGGTGGAAACCCCCTTTGCCCAAAATAGGAGCAAGGAAAAAGGGTGAAGGGTGTACCCCACCCCCCCACCCAAATTTTTGGATTTCCAGGGCAATGGGGTTTTTCAGGCCGACCCGTGAAAATCTTTGGGGGGGGGTCCAGGAAACGGTGGTCGGTCGTGGGCCCCGTCGGGGGCGTATGTTTGGGGGAAAAATTTTTCAGGGGGAAAAATATCCCGTTGTGACGCCCCCTGTAGGGCTAAGGAAAAATTTTACCCGCGCTGCGTTGAATCTGAGGGGGTGGTTTAGGCGCTAGATGTCCCGGGTTTTCCCCACAGGTTTGGGCTCTTTCCCCATTTTGATGGTTTTGGTGGGTAGTGAGGGATGCAAACAAATAAAACCCCGTCTCACAAAATAAAGGGCTTTCCATTCCTTTTAAATTGCAAAAATGGTTATGCAGGTCCCAGGGGGGGGGGAACCAATGGAGGATGTGTTTTTTAAAATAAACAGCTTGGGCAAAGTTTGGGGCCTCCCCTTTAAATTTTTAAAAACGATGGTACAAAACCCTCATTAAAACGTAGTTTTCCCCCAATAAACTCCCGCTTCTCCAAGCTGGGGAAATGGCCCCGGGCATTTTGTGGCCGGGGCCCCTTTCCCGTGATGAAACTAGGTTTTTTTCTTGCTTTGGGGCCCAGCTCAAAGTTTTCCCAAACCCCCCTGACCCCAGTTTCGTCCCCAAAACTCCAGGGGTTTCTTGCCGTTACCCAAGGTCCGGTAAGCCCTTTGGGTTTTTTTCCACCATGCGTGAAGGGTTTGGTGATGCTTCGGGCCACCCGGGACGGTGACAAGTGGGAGGACCTCCAATTTCCCATAGCACTCAATTTAAATTTTACCACTGTCCTTTCCCCCTTGGGCCGCCTGGTAGGGATAAGATTTTTCACTTTACAGGTTTAAAAAAGTCCGCCCTTAATTAATTTTCCTTTTTTGGCTTTTTGCCAGGGGTTCAGTAATCTTTAGGCAGGAGCACGTCTTGAACCTTCACTGTTTCCCTTTGGGGCCGGAACTAAAGTATATCTGCAACTCACCCCTCTTCTTGCTGCACAGACGCACTTTCCCCGATCCCTTTGAGTCCCGGCTAGCCCATTTTACCCGTGGGGTGTCTAAGGTGTGTTTAAATGAATTTTTTCAATTGAGCATTAAACTGCTATCCTCCCCCACAACCCCCCGGGTAAGCGGGGTGCCCTTTACACCAGGGGTACACATTCCCCCTGGGAAAAACCACACAAAACCCGGGGCTGTGAAAATACAAAAGAAGACAGAAATTTTTTGTTTTTGCAATAAACATTAACAAAACTCGCCCATCCGAGGTAAGGGGTTTCTTGAACGTTGCAAAACAAAACCTTTTAAAAAAAGAAAAAAAAAAAATATTAAATTACGTTCATAAATATAGACGACAAAATTCTTGTTTAAGGACCCGCACCAAACCTTTCCAAAAGTGGGTTCCTTTGGGGGGCTTTTCAGGGTATGAAAAAAAAGACCTCCCAGTGCCCACCAAAAACGGGTTTTTTTATTCAGAGGGAGTTGTGGTGGGTTTTTTGGGAAAACCAAGGAAAAATGCACAAGGGGCAAACTATTTTTTTAACCAAAAAAAACAGTTCTTTGGGGGGGGTCAGTCCCCAGCCTCGAAGTCCCCTTATGAAAAAAACAATAAAATTTAAAAAAAACACAATTAAAAATGCAAAAACTTCCCTTTTCCTCTTTTTCCCAACCCGGGCCCCCATTCTATTTTTGGGGGAATTAAAAAAAAACAAAATTTTTACTCATAGGAAAAAGAAAAAACTATCTTCACTTTTATAAAACTTTTGTAAACTTTTTAAATTTCGGTAAAACCCCTTTTTGGGCCTACTTCTTTACATTCTCTTGACTTCAAGACCCTCTTCCCCCCCCGGGGCTGGAACAATGCGATGGTCCCCCAATCCCCTGGGCTTTTCAAGTCGTGTGTGCTAAAGGGTCCGGGGGTCCCCCCAAAAGTTCTCGTGCGAACCTCTAGGGGGGCAACGGGGGACTTTCCCCCTTGCGAACAACCCATTGCGTTTCAATTTTCGTTACGTTAGCGATATCGATGGTCAAAGATTGCGTTGGGAAATTGGGGCGCAAATTTGGGGAGCAAAAAGGAATACTAGGGAATGTAGAGATGTAGACATTTTCCCTTTCCCTTTGCGAGGGGCTTACAGGGGGGGATGCTGGGGCACGGCTGGTGCTGTTTGAGCTGGAGACGGGGACGCTGCGGTAGTGGTGACGTTACCTGCGTCGGGACGGGGTCACGGACGATTGTGACATTAAGGGCATACCATCCCTTCATACCCCAGTGCGTGTATAGGTGACAATGTCTCCATTAACTAGTCCCTCCCGGGATGGCCTTGCGGTAGGTGGGATTCTACTCACGTCTGCTGACAAAGACCCTGGGTAGAGGCCCGGTTCTCTGATGAAGCCCCAGCCCTTCCGGAGCTGGAACTCTGTCACACACCCCTGCCGCCGCGGTTCCCTCAGAGTACCTTTTTCTCGACGGACACTCTCCTTGTCCGCGATCAGCTCTGCATGTTGCCGCTGTCGATTCCGCTGAGCTTCCCGCTCTTCCTCCTGCTGGCGTTGTGTTTCTCCTCACGACGCTGCCACTCACATTCCCACTGGGCGGTATAGGCGACGTCATCCAGGCGCGCCATCTCGTCCCAGTCCAGTCTGGTAACGACGGACAGGACCCTCCGGTGTCCCTACCGGGGATCGATCATCTGCTGCGGCCTCCTGGCCGGGCGGGCGTTCCGGAACTGGCGGTACCTCCTCAACCTCCTTCGCCTCCACCGCTTCACCGGTGGGATCAGGATTGGTACTTTCGGGGGCAGCCTCCGGTTGCTCCTTTGCCTTGGGCAGAAGAAGTTTTGGTAACTCCAGACGTAGGGGATCATCGAAGGGAGAGATCACCACGTCCCACAGCCTCCGCTGTTCCTGGGTACGCCGGCGTCTCTCGATCTCTTCAAATCCAGGTTGGTGCTGGACCATCTTCTTCAGGCGTGCATTTTCTTCCTGAATTTCTAGCAACGCCTGCTGCAGGTGCAGGACCACGGATGACTCCTGTGCTGGTGGCAGCTTGGCTGGGGCATGGGGCCTGCCTTCCTCCGCTTCCCTGCTCGGCTGCACACGTCCTGCTTCCATGATGTTCCAGAAGATTTTTTCATCTTCCTCCAGAGACGTCCGGTCTCTTCCGTGGAGGCGGGGTTTGCGTCTCCTCCTCTTTGCAGGAAAGGTGAAGAGGAGGCGGACCTCCTTTGCTGTAGGGCAGGATTGCATGTTGTAATAGCACTTTGAGAGGGCAGGCATTTTCTTCGCGCCACAGGGGGGTACACGCCCACGAAGGTACGCCCACCTTCTTCTCCAGCGCCTGAGGGCGCGAATATGGCGACAAAGATGGCGATTTTTGGCGCCAAAAGTGCAAACAGTCCTTTTTCACAAAAACAACTCCATAGGCACACAGGGCTCGCAATTTTGCGAGTTTCGTATCCTGTTCGTGACGCCAAAGCTTTGTGTCGACCCGCCACCACAATTGTGGATTACCAGGGCAATGGGGTACTCAGAGCCGAGCCCATGGAAGTCTATGGGATTTGTCACAGGTAGCGGTGGCTCGGTCTGTGGCCCTGGCGGTCTGGCGTATGTTGGGGAAATATTTACAGGGGATAGATTTATATACAGTTCGTGACGCCACCTGTAGTCTTCTGGTAATTTATACCAGCGCTGCTGTAGATCTCTGAGGGGATGGTGAGGCAGCTAGATGTCAGGTCCCCTACAGGTGGGACTGGTCCCTCAAAGTCTATGAAGTTAGTGAAGTCGGGTGCAGATAAATAACACAGTCTCACACGGTCAGCGTCTTTCCATACCTTTACTTGTAAGATGTTCAGGCAGGTCCCAGGGAGGCTGATCCAAGGAGAATGTATTTTGAGATAGCAGCTGGACAAGTTAGGGGCCTCCTTTACTTTCACAACGATGAGTACAACCAGCCTGAAGCGTAGTTCCCTCTATAACTCCAGCTATTCCATAGCTGTACTGCCCAGTCAGTTTTGTGGTAGGAGCCTTCCTGTGAGAGAGCTGAATTCCTATCTTGTCGTGCACTGACTCAAAGTCTTCACTCCCCCTGACCCCAGTTACGTACTGACTATTCGGGGCTGCTTGCCGCGACCTAAGGTCCGGTAAGTCTCTGGTTTTCTTACCACTATGCTTGAAGCTAATAGTGATCCTTCGGTCCCCAGTGACCGGTTACAATGTGCAGGACTTCTTCAATCCAAAAGCACTTTTCAAATAATCTTTTCCACTGTGCCTTTCGCCTTGTCCTCGCTGGTAGCATAAACACTCACACTTGCAAAAAGTCATATAATCACTCCCTTCTTCTCTTCCTTTAGAGTTAGTTCCAGACTCTCAGTTATCCACTAGGCAGGAGCACGTCTCTGAACCTTTCACTGTCCTTGAGACAGGTGACTGAAGTATTTCTGTACTAAGCTCTTCTTTCTTAATCAGTGTCTTCAAGTGAGGTACAGCTCTGACCAGGCTGAGGTGATCTATATCTCGCCCT
Organism: Oophaga sylvatica; assembly: GCA_033576555.1. NCBI lineage: Eukaryota > Metazoa > Chordata > Amphibia > Anura > Dendrobatidae > Oophaga > Oophaga sylvatica. The sequence continues at coordinate 154,632 of JARQOD010000092.1, forward strand.
TACTGGCCTCCACTTGCTGAACTGCTGCAGAACCAGGCTGGACTGCTTCCTCCCTCCAGGTCCCAGCTAGACTCCACACGTCTGCTCTGTCCGAAGACAGGAAACTGACTACTCTAATCACTCAACCAATACACACCGACCACTCCCTCACAAGTGACTACACTACCCTAAAGGGTATGCCACACTAAACAATATCGCTAACGGGATCGCTAAAAAACGTCACTATTTAGCGATCCCGTTAGCGATATTGTTCAGTGCGGCAGCTTCCAGCGACGAGCTTCCTGCTGTGATCTCGCTCGTCGCTGGAATCGCTCCGGACCCTATTTTCTCGTCGGCGCTCCCGCTGGGTAAGTATCTAATCGCTGTGTGGCACCTTTTCTTAGCGATTTAGCGGTACTTTTGTACCGCTAAAGTCGTTAAGAAGATCGCTAACGGCGATAGCGTCGTTAACTATATCGCTAAATGCGGCAGCATTTAGCGATATAGAAACAATCCCGCTAGCGATCTCATTAGTATGCAACGCTAACGAGATCGCTAGCGGGATAGCTCAGTGTGGCAGTACCTTAAGGGTGTGTCTAGTGTATGATGAGTGAATGGGTATTGAGCATTAAACTGCTATCTCTCCACACATTCTCCAGGGTACTGCGTGTGCCTAACACCAGGGCTACACAGAGCCCCATTAGCAATATAAGAGCCAGGATCTGATGATGACTGGAGCCCCATTATCAATATAGGAGCAAGGATCTGATGATGACAGGAGCCCATTATCAATATAGGAGCCAGGATCTGATGATTACTGGAGCCCCATTAGCAATATAGGAGCCAGGATCTGATGATGAATGGAGCCCATTATCAATATAGGAACCAGGATCTGATGATGACTGGAGCATCATTATCAATATAGGAGCCAGGATCTGATGATGACAGGAGCCCCATTATCAATATAGGAGCCAGGATCTGATGATGACTGGAGCCCCATTAGCAATACAGGAGCCAGGATCTGATGATGAATGGAGCCCATTATCAATATAGGAGCCAGGATCTGATGATGACTGGAGCATCATTATCAATATAGGAGCCAGGATATGATGATGACTGGAGCCCCATTATCAATATAGGAGCCAGGATCTGATGATGACTGGAGCATCATTATCAATATAGGAGCCAGGATATGATGATGACTGGAGCCCCATTAGCAATATAAGAGCCAGGATCTGATGATGACAGGAGCCCCATTAGCAATATAGGAGGCAGGATCTGATGATGACAGGAACCGCATTAGCAATATAGGAGCCAGGATCTAATGATGACTGGAGCCCCATTAGCAATATAGGAGCCAGGATCTGATGATGACAGGAGCCCCATTATCAAAATAGGATCCTGGGTCTGATGATTACAGGAGCCCCATTAGAAAAATAGGAGCCAGGATCTGATGATGACTGGAACCCCATTAGCAATATAAGAGCCAGGATCTGATGATGACTGGAGCCCCATTATCAATATAGGAGCAAGGATCTGATGATGACTGGAGCCCCATTAGCAAAATAGGAGCCAGGACCTGATGAGGACACGAGCCCCATTAGCAATATAGGAGCCAGGATCTGATGATGACTGGAGCCCCATTATCAATATAGGAGCCAGGATCTGATGATGACAGGAGCCCCATTATCAATATAGGAGCCAGGATCTGATGATGACTGGAACCCCATTATCAATATAAGAGCCAGGATCTGATGATGACTGGAGCCCCATTATCAATATAGGAGCCAGGATCTGATGATGACTGGAGCCCCATTATCAATATAGGAGCCAGGATCTGATGATGACAGGCGCCCCATTAGCAATAAAGGAGCCAGGATCTGATGATGACTGGAACCCCATTATCAATATAAGAGCCAGGATCTGATGATGACTGGAGCCCCATTATCAATATAGGAGCCAGGATCTGATGATGACTGGAGCCCCATTATCAATATAGGAGCCAGGATCTGATGATGACTGGAGCCCCATTATCAATATAGGAGCCAGGATCTGATGATGACTGCAGCCCCATTATCAATATAGGAGCCAAGATCTGATGATAACTGGAGCCCCATTATCAATATAGGAGCCAGGATCAGATGATGACTGGAGCCCCATTAGCAATATAGGAGCCAGGATCTGATGATGACAGGAGCCCCATTATCAATATAGGAGCCAGGATCTGATGATGACTGGTGCCCCATTATCAATATAGGAGCCAGGATCTGATGATGACAGGAGCCCCATTAGCAATATAAGAGCCAGGATCTGATGATGACAGGAGCCCCATTATCAATATAGGAGCCAGGATCTGATGATGACTGGAGCCCCATTAGCAATATAGGAGCCAGGATCTGATGATGACTGGAGCCCCATTATCAATATAGGAGCCAGGATCTGATGATGACAGGAGCCCCATTATCAATATAGGAGCCAGGATCTGATGATGACTGGAGCCCCATTAGCAATATAGGAGCCAGGATCTGATGATGACAGGAGCCCCATTATCAACAGAGGAGCATGGATCTGATGATGACTGGAGCCCCATTATCAATATAGGAGCCAGGATCTGATAATGACAGGCGCCCATTAGCAATATAAGAGCCAGGATCTGATGATGACTGGAGCCCCATTATCAATATAGGAGCCTGGATCTGATGATGACAGGAGCCCCATTATCAATATAGGAGCCAGGATATGATGATGACTGGAGCCCCATTAGCAATATAGGAGCCAGGATCTGATGATGACAGGAGCCCCATTATCAATAGAGGAGCATGGATCTGATGATGACTGGAGCCCCATTATCAATATAGGAGCCAGGATCTGATAATGACAGGCGCCCCATTAGCAATAAAGGAGCCAGGATCTGATGATGACTGGAGCCCCATTATCAATATAGCAGCCAGGATCTGATGATGACTGGAGCCCCATTATCAATATAGAAGCCAGGATCTGATGATGACAGGAGCCCCATTAGCAATATAGGAGCCAGGATCTGATGATGACTGGAGCCCCATTAGCAATATAAGAGCCAGGATTGATGATGACAGGAGCCCCATTATCAATATAGGAGCCAGGATCTGATGATGACTGGAGCCCCATTATCAATATAGGAGCAAGGATCTGATGATGACAGGAGCCCATTATCAATATAGGAGCCAGGATCTGATGATGACTGGAGCCCATTATCAATATAGGAGCCAGGATATGATGATGACTGGAGCCCCATTATCAATATAGGAGCCAGGATCTGATGATGACTGGAGCCCCATTAGCAATATAAGAGCCGGATCTGATGATGACAGGAGCCCATTAGCAATATAGTAGCCAGGATCTGATGATGACAGGAGCCCCATTAGTAATATAGGAGCCAGATCTGATGATGACTGGAGCCCCATTATCAATATAGGAGCCAGGATCTGATGATGACTGGAGCCCCATTAGCAATATAGAGCCAGGATCTGATGATGACTGGAGCCCCATTATCAATATAGGAGCAAGGATCTGATGATGACAGGAGCCCATTATCAATATAGGAGCCAGGATCTGATGATTACTGGAGCCCATTAGCAATATAGGAGCCAGGATCTGATGATGAATGGAGCCCATTATCAATATAGGAACCAGGATCTGATGATGACTGGAGCATCATTATCAATATAGGAGCCAGGATCTGATGATGACAGGAGCCCCATTATCAATATAGGAGCCAGGATCTGATGATGATGGAGCCCCATTAGCAATATAGGAGCCAGGATCTGATGATGAATGGAGCCCATTATCAATATAGGAGCCAGGATCTGATGATGACTGGAGCATCATTATCAATATGGAGCCAGGATATGATGATGACTGGAGCCCATTATCAATATAGGAGCCAGGATCTGATGATGACTGGAGCATCATTATCAATATAGGAGCCAGGATATGATGATGACTGGAGCCCCATTAGCAATATAAGAGCCAGGATCTGATGATGACAGGAGCCCATTAGCAATATAGGAGGCAGGATCTGATGATGACAGGAAACCGCATTAGCAATATAGGAGCCAGGATCTAATGATGACTGGAGCCCATTAGCAATATAGGAGCCAGGATCTGATGATGACAGGAGCCCATTATCAAAATAGGATCCTGGGTCTGATGATTACAGGAGCCCCATTAGAAAAATAGGAGCCAGGATCTGATGATGACTGGAACCCATTAGCAATATAAGAGCCAGGATCTGATGATGACTGGAGCCCCATTATCAATATAGGAGCAAGGATCTGATGATGACTGGAGCCCCATTAGCAAAATAGGAGCCAGGACCTGATGAGGACAGGAGCCCCATTAGCAATATAGGAGCCAGGATCTAATGATGACTGGAGCCCCATTAGCAATATAGGAGCCAGGATCTGATGATGACTGGAGCACCCATTAGCAATATAGGACCTGGTCTGATGATGACAGGAGCCCCATTAGCAATATAGGAGCCAGGATCTGATGATGACTGGAGCCCCATTAGCAATATAGAGCCAGGATCTGATGATGACTGGAGCCCATTATCAATATAGGAGCCAGGATCTGATGATGACAGGAGCCCCATTAGCAATATAGGAGCCAGGATCTGATGATGACAGGAGCCCCATTATCAATATAGAGCCAGGATCTGATGATGACTGGAGCCCCATTATCAATATAGGAGCCAGGATCTGATGATGACGGAGCCCCATTATCAATATAGGAGCCAGGATCTGATGATGACTGGAGCCCATTATCAATATAGGAGCCAAGGATCTGATGATGACAGGAGCCCATTATCAATATAGGAGCCAGGATCTGATGATGACTGGAGCCCCATTATCAATATAGGAGCCAGGATCTGATGATGACTGGAGCCCCATTATCAATATAGGAGCCAGGATCTGATGATGACTGGAGCCCCATTAGCAATATAGGATCCTGGGTCTGATGATGACAGAGCCCATTAGCAATATAGGAGCCAGGATCTGATGATGACGGAGCCCCATTAGCAATATAGGAGCCAGGATCTGATGATGACGGAGCCCCATTACAATATAGGAGCCAGATCTGATGATGACTGGAGCCCCATTAGCAATTAGGAGCCAGGATCTGATGATGACAGGAGCCCCATTATCAATATAGGAGCCAGGATCTGATGATGACAGGAGCCCCATTAGCAATATAGGAGCCAGGATCTGATGATGACTGAAGCCCCATTAGCAATATAGGAGCCTGGTAATCGATGATGAAGGAGCCCCATTAGGCATTAGATCCGGATTAATTGTGACAGACCCCATTAGCAATATAGGAGCCAGGATCTGATGATGACGGAGCCCCATTTAGCATAATAAGGAGCTAGGATCTGATGAGTATCTGGAGCCCCATTGCAATAAGGAGCCAGGATCTGATATGATGGAGCCCAATTAGGCAATAAGGAGCCAGGAATTTTTTTTTTTTTTTTTTTTTTTTTTTTTTTTTTTTTTTTTTTTTTTTTTTTTTTTTTTTGACCCATTATCAATATAGGAGCCAGGATCTGATGATGACAGGAGCCCCATTATCAATATAGGAGCCAGGATCTGATGATGACTGGAGCCCCATTATCAATATAGGAGCCAGGATCTGATGATGACTGGAGCCCCATTATCAATATAGGAGCCAGGATCTGATGATGACTGGAGCCCCATTAGCAATATAGGAGCCAGGATCTGATGATGACAGGAGCCCCATTATCAATATAGGAGCCAGGATCTGAATGATGACAGGAACCCCATTAGCAATATAGGAGCCAGGATCTGATGATGACTGGAGCCCCATTAGCAATATAGGACGCTAGAGAGGATTAGAATTGAAGGACTGGATGGCCCCATTACAATATAGGAGCCAGGATCTGATGATGACTGGAGCCCACATTAGCAATATAGGAGCCAGGATCTGATGATGACTGGAGCCCCATTAGCAATATAGGAGCCAGGATCTGATGATGACTGGAGCCCCATTATCAATATAGGAGCCAGGATCTGATGATGACTGGAGCCCCATTAGCAATATAGGAGCCAGATCTGATGATGACTGGAGCCCCATTAGCAATATAGGAGCCAGGATCTGATGATGACAGGACCCCATTATCAATATAGGAGCCAGGATCTGATATGACAGGAACCCCATTAGCAATATAGGAGCCAGGATCTGATGATGGACAGGAGCCCCATTAGCAATATAGGAGCCAAGGATCTGATGATGACTGGAGCCCCATTAGCAATATAGGAGCCAGGATCTGATGATGACTGGAGCCCCATTATCAATATAGGAGCCAGGATCTGATGATGACAGGAGCCCCATTATCAATATAGGAGCCAGGATCTGATGATGACTGGAGACCCATTATCAATATAGGAGCCAGGATCTGATGATGACAGGAGCCCCATTAGCAATATAGGAGCCAGGATCTGATGATGACTGAAGCCCCATTAGCAATATAGGAGCCAGGATCTGATGATGACAGGAACCCCATTAGCAATATAGGAGCCAGGATCTGATTATGACAGGAACCCCATTAGCAATATAGGAGCCAGGATCTAATGATGACTGGAGCCCCATTAGCAATATAGGATCCTGGGTCTGATGATGACAGTAGCCCCATTAGCAATATAGGAGCCAGGATCTGATGATGACAGGAGCCCCATTATCAATATAGGAGCCAGGATCTGATGATGACAGGAGCCCCATTAGCAATATAGGAGCCAGTATCTGATGATGACTGGAGCCCCATTAGCAATGTAAGAGCCAGGATCTGATGATGACAGGAGCCCCATTAGCAATATAGGAGCCAGGATCTGATGATGACAGGAACCCCAGTAGCAATATAGGAGCCAGGTTCTGATGATGACTGAAGCCCCATTAGCAATATAGGAGCTGTGTAGCCCTGGTACACAATACCAGGAGGATGAGTGGAGAGGTAACAGTTAAGGGCTCTTCATGACATCACGTACACTTCGGACACACCCAGCAGGGGTGTGGAGGGGAGTGATTCTGTCAGTCAGATTCCTGTCCTTGGACAGAGCAGACGTGTTCAGTCTGAGCCTGTTAGCAGTTCAGAAAGTGGAGGCTAGTACAGGTGGCTTAGTTCACCTCAGCCTAGTCAGAGCTGTGCCCCACTGGAAGACAGACTGAGATATCTATTAAGAGTGAGCAAATCGAAGGGCAAAGTGGAAGAGAACAGAGAAGTGCCATAGGTAAAGGATACCTGCACATTGTAACCGGTCACTGGGGACCGAAGGATCACTATAGCTTCAAGCTTAGTGGTGAGAAAACCAGAGGCTTACCGGACCTTAGGTCGTGGAAAGCAGCCCTGAAGAGTTAGTACGTAACTGGGGTCAGGGGAAGTGAGGACCTTGAGTCTCTGCAGGACAAGATAGGAATTCAGCTCTCCCACAGGAAGGCTCCGACCACAAAACTGCCCGGGCAGAACAGCTTTGGAATAGCTGGAATTATAGAGGGAACTACGCTTCAGGCTGGTTGCACTCATCATCATTGGACAGTAAAGGAGGCCCCTAACTTGCTTAACCGTTGCCTCAAAGCTCATCCTCCATCAACCCCATCAGCCTCCCCGGGACCTGCCTTACCATCTTACAAGTAAAAGGTATGGAGAGACGCTGATGTGTGAGACTGAGTTATTTATTGCATGCCTGCACAACCCTGCTTTAACTACCGACCTGAGGGAAGAGTCCCACCTGTAGGGGACCCGACATCTAGCTGCCTCACCTTTCCCTCAGAGATCTACAGCAGCGCTGGTACAAATTACCAGAGACTACAGGTGGCGTCACGAACTGTATATAAATCTATCCCCTGTAAATATACCCCCCAACATACGCCAGACCGCCAGGGCCACAGACCGAGCCACCGCTACCTGTGACAACCCCATAGACTTCCATGGGCTCGGCTCTGAGTACCCCATTGCCCTGGTAACCCACAATTGTGGTGGCGGGTCGACACAAAACTTTGGCGTCACGAACAGGATACGAAACTTGCAGCATTGCGAGCCCTGTGTGCCTGTGGATTGTTTTTGTGAAAAAGGACTGTTTGCACTTTTGGCGCCAAAAATCGCCATCTTTGTCGCCATATTCGCGCCCTCAGGCGCTGGAGAAGAAGGTGGGCGTACCTGAAAGAGCGCGCAGAGTCTTGGACACGCCCCCGGCTCTGACTCATCGGCAGGTCCTGCAACATGAAGTGAACGCTCTGACATCAGAGCGCCTGCGACGAAGGTCCTGTTCTCACTGCGGTGCCTGTGAAGTAGCAGCGTCTGAAACCGGTAGGCTCCGTTTAACCAAGGGGGCGCTAAGATGTCACAACAACCGGCTGACAGTGCGGCCCCGGCCGGAGGCCCCAATCCCGCACCGCTTGGTATTGTAGCGCCAGATGGGGGCGCAGGCCCTGCACCCAGTCCGGTAGTCCCGATCATGCCACTAACGCTTCCATATATGCCTGGGGCGAAATGGCTTCCCCAGTACAGCGGTGAGCCAGGCACATTAGCAGGCTTCAAGCGGAAGTTATGCAGCATCCTAGAAATGTACTCCATGCCTGAGAGACAAAAAGCTGCTGTGCTAATAGGGCAGCTAACTGGCGCTGCTGAGAGGGAAGTGGAGACTTGGGATACCGTTGATCAGGAGTCGGTACCTGCGATCTTCCTTAAGCTACATGCCATATTTGAAGACCGCACAGAAACGGATCTCCGGATGGCCTTCTATCACTGTTCACAACAGCCAGGTGACAGCATCCGGGACTACGCTTGCCGACTACAGGGAGCCCTGAGAGCTCTCAAGCAGATTAACAATTTAAATGCTATCGATGAGAATAAAATGCTGAAAGAACAATTTATACAGGGATTGAGATCCCAAGAGGAACGCAGAACTGTAAATTGGTGGTCCTTAGATCATCCGGATGCTACCTTTGATGCCCTAAAAGACATGGCAATAAAAGGGCTGCGGCCCCTGGGCAAACCTGAGGTGGCAACCCAACATCATCAGGGTGAAGTCACTCTGGAACCGGCAGTAACCCCCTGTTCCCCGTTAGTGGCCGAAGCCAAAGCGCAGATGACACCTCCTAGTGAATTGGACTGTCTGCGCTCAGAGGTGCGCCAGCTGACTAAAAATCTGGCCGCTGTGATGAGTGCCCTGCAGCTGCGGAAAGAGGAGGAAGGGAAGATCTTGTTAGCTGACTGCCCAGAAGACGTTCCGTGGATGCACCGGAGAAGAAAAAAGACGTCGCCCCCCCGGAGGAGGACAACGCCACCCCCAGGAGCGACCTCTGATCAACACCCTCCTCGTCGAGAGATCATCTGTTATCGCTGCAACCGGAAAGGTCATCTGTCTCCACAGTGTCCTTTAAACGGGCAGAACCTGGGTCCAAGGGCCAACACCCAGGAGAATACCCGTCAGGCCCCCTAGACTGGAACCGCAGGTATGTGGGCGGGCGACCCTACCTGTCTATTATTCTAGATGGTATTGCTGTTCCGGCATTGTTAGACACTGGGTCGCAGGTGACCCTAATACCTGATGCCCTATATACCAAGTACTGGTCAATGGACAGTCTTAAACCTCCGAGCCTTGACTTTACCGTGTATGCTTCTAATGGTCTTCCGGTAGAAGTACTCGGGACAAAATGTGTAGATGTAAAAGTGGGCAGAGAGGAGTTGAAAGACCAGGGGCTTCTGGTAGTAAAGACTGTAAATGAGGAACGGTTTAAACATAATTTTGGGTACTAACATTATCGGTAATTGTTTGGGAGAAGTTGTGTTCTTACTCCAACAGCTCGCTGAGATTGCCCGACCAAGGCAGAGAGGAGTAATCCAAAGAGAGATCCGGGCCCTGGTGTGTCAGCAGCAAGCGAAGCTTACCGACGGCGAAATTGGTAATGTACGGGTCACTGACTCGGATCCTATTGTGATACCCCCAATGAGTGAAATGATCATCTGGTGCAGGGCAGCCATAGGTCTGAGAGGACAGAATTATCAAGCTGTAGTAGAACCCCACCATTCCGAACATAGACCTACACTTATGACTGCTAGAGGAGTAGTAGAAGTGGTGAATGGAAGAGTACCGGTACGGCTTCTCAATTGGGGAGATGATGAGGTAAACTTACCCCGTTATGCAACCATTGCTAAACTACATGCTGTCGACAATAATTCTATTCTCCCGGCTGAGTCCTTAGACTCCTGTCAAATAACGGAGGACAATGACCCAGCAACCCAGGTGGCGGAATGGTGTCAGCAGCTCCATGTTGGGACGGACACCACTCCCGCTCACCAGAAGCAAGGGGTATTGCGGGTGGTGCAAGAGTATGCCCAAGTATTTAGCAAGCACCCACTTGATTTTGGGGTAATTAAGGGAGTCCAACATCATATCCCTACAGGCAGTCATCCTCCCATCAAGGAGCGGTATAGGCCCATACCTCCAGCTCATTATCAGAAGGCTAAAGAAATGTTGAATGATATGAAGAAAGCCGGGGGTGATAAGGGATAGTTGTAGCCCCTGGGCAGCCCCTCTAGTTCTGGTTAAAAAGAAAGATGGTAGTATGAGAATGTGTGTGGATTACAGGCAGGTGAACCGCATAACACACAAGGATGCATACCCGTTACCACGTATAGAGGAATCATTAGCTGCTCTGAAAACGGCTAACTACTTTTCTACCCTCGATCTGACTAGTGGTTACTGGCAAGTGGCTGTGGCTGAGGAGGATCGTGAGAAAACGGCTTTCACCACCCCAATGGGGCTCTGTGAGTTCGACAGAATGCCGTTTGGGCTCAGTAGTGCCCCAGGAACATTTCAGAGAGTGATGGAAAACTGTCTGGGACATCTCAATTTTGAAACCGTGCTGCTATACCTAGACGACGTTATCGTGTATTCCAAGACATATGAGGACCATCTGAAGCACCTGGCAGAAGTATTCGAGTCCCTGTCCAGGTACGGGATGAAGTTGAAACCCTCAAAATGCCATCTACTCAAACAGAAGGTACAATACTTGGGGCACATCGTCAGTTCGGAAGGAGTAGCGCCGGACCCAGAGAAAGTCACCGCCATCCAGAAGTGGCCGGAGCCGAAGAACCTTAAGGAAGTGCGACAGTTCCTGGGATTAACGGGTTACTACAGGAGATTCGTGAAAGATTACACGAAGAAGGCAGCTCCTTTACAGGACCTCCTAGTAGGACAATCCCTAAAGAGCAGAAACCTTCCCTTTAATTGGGGTAAAGAACAGGCTGAAGCATTCCAAAAGATGAAAGAGATCCTTACAGGTGATGAGATCTTAACCTATCCCGATTACAGCCAACCGTTCCTGTTGTACACCGACGCCAGTAATGAAGGTTTGGGAGCAGTTCTCAGTCAGAAGCAGAATGGCCAAGAAAAAGTCATCGCATATGCCAGCAGAAAACTCAGGCCAACTGAGAGGAATCCGGAAAATTATAGCAGCTTCAAGCTGGAGTTTCTGGCGCTGGTCTGGGCCATTACTGAAAGATTTAAGCACTATCTGGCCTCCAATCGGTTCACTGCGTTTACAGATAACAACCCCTTAACGCACCTAGAAACGGCCAAGTTGGGCGCCATGGAGCAGCGATGGATGGCTCGGTTGTCCAATTACCAGTTTACTATCAAGTACCGGGCAGGTCGAAAGAATGCTAATGCTGACGCATTGTCCCGAATGCCGCATGACTCTGACACGGAAGAAGAATCGGACGACCTGGAAGAAATTGAGCTACCTGCGTTCCATCGAAATGGGGTGGTCCACGAGCATCGAGTCCACAGAAAGCAGTATGGTGCAACATTAAATCCTTTACCCCATCACAGCTGGAAAGAGACTCAGGACAGTGATCCAGTGGTCAGCCGCATCAAGGAGTTGTTAAAACAGGAAGGTTCCTCCTTGGAAAAGGATGCACCTATGTCAGCAAAGCTCCTGTGGAACGAGAAAAGCAGGTTGTTCCTATACCGTGAGAAGTTGTGCAGGAGATACGTCAACCCCAGAACCCATGAAATGGTCTGGCAAATAGTGGTCCCCAAGGCAGACGTCCCAATGGTGTTGGAAGCATACCACGATCAAGCAGGACACTTTGGCTGGAGAAAGCTGGAGACCCTGTTGAGATGCCGGTTCTACTGGGTAGGGATGCGCAGCTCCATCGAGAGGTGGTGTCGGAACTGTGGACCCTGTGGTCTCAGAAGAAAGGACTACGGTAGTCAGAAGGCACCCCTGCAACCTATCCGGACGACTCGTCCCCTGGAGATTGTGGCCCTGGACCACGTCAAACTGTCGCCAAGTAGATCTGGATACTCATACGCCTTGACTATGGTGGACCATTACTCCAGATTTCTGGTGGTTGTTCCAGTTAAGGACCAGACCGCAGTGACGGCAGCGAAAACCTTTCAAGCAAGCTTCTGCAGACCGCATGGGTATCCGGAGCAAGTATTAACCGATCAGGGACCTGCTTTCGAAGCCGATCTATTCAAGGAATTCTGTCACATGTACGGGTGCAAGAAAATTAGAACAACACCATATCACCCTCAAACCAACGGTCTTTGTGAAAAAATGAACCATATTGTCCTTGACTTGTTGAGATCCATACCGTTGGAAGACAGGAATCGATGGCCGGATTTACTACCTGATTTGGTTGATTTGTATAACCATATACCTGTAAGCTCAACTAACTGCACTCCAGCTTATCTTATGAGAGCAAGGCCCGGAAGACTACCAATGGATCTAGAACTTGGAGTGGTAGAACCGGAGGCAGACGACGCCGTTGAAAACTGGGACATCAATCGGCAAGAGCAATACAGAAGAGTGCAAGTCTGCGTGGAGGAAAGTCTCAACAAGGCACGGGGAAAACAGGAAGATGTTTACAACAGAAATGCTCCTGCCAACCCTTTGATGCCTGGAGAGGTAGTATTAAAAAGAAAAAGGAAGATGCACAAATTGGATAATCAGTGGGAGCAAGAACCCTACGTCATACAAGATTCTAAATATGACAACAGAAAAGTTTGTGTCGTCAGTAAGGACGGAGGAAGAACAACAACCACTGTGTCCAGAGACCATTTGAAATTGTGTCCAGAACCCTTAAAGCGTTGTGAAAAGAACCCTGTCATCAATCAAGGAGAAAGAAAGGAAGAGGTCATACACACAGATCTGGGAGATTTTCCTGCGGATTGGCCCCGACTGGGAGATGCTGTGATAATTCCAGTGTTGCAGTTTTATCAGCCACAAGAGGAAGTTCTACCTCCAGTTGTGCCCGTGGTGCCAGTTGAGCCCGCTCAGGAGTTACCCATCCCAGCAACACCTCAACCTGTGGAATCTCAAGAAGGATCATCAGAAGCAGCGCCCCATACTATGGGACCCCCTGGTGAAGCTGACTCACACCGCCCAGCCATCAGTACGCTTGCCAGATCCATAGAAAGATTGAGGCAGTTCTATAGTTTGCCGTTACGCAGTGCAGACAGATCGCAACTTGATATACCTGAAGCTACACCACGTAGATCAGAGCGAACCACCAAAGGGAAGTTACCCATTAGATATCAGCAGTGATTATAACGAATTAATGTGAATATTGTAAAAAGTCTATATATATATATGTGTTTTTCCCTATTATGTCTTATAATGGACTCAGAGGCTGAGGACTGAGCCAGCCCAAAAACTGTATCCTGTAAATAGTTGCACTAAGGTGCCTTTTAATGGTTTCACATGAAGCCTTGACTTACCTCTGAATACAAAAACCCGTGTGGTGTGGCACTGAGTGAGGTCTGCATTCGGATGTCCTGCAGCCCACCCAGGACCTACGTTGAAGGTTTGGTGCGGGTCCTTCACAAGAATACTGAGTATTTATTGAATGTTTTGATGCCTTAATACTTTTTGTATTTTTCTATATTCAATGTGTTATTATCGCAACGTTCAAGACATCCTAACCTCCCGGATGGGACGAATTAATGTTTAATGTTGATGTTTTCATGCATAAACAAAACTGTCTCTTTGTATTTTACAGCCCGGGAGTGCTGTCGTTTACCATGGGGGAATGTGTAGCCCTGGTACACAATACCAGGAGGATGAGTGGAGAGGTAACAGTTAAGGGCTCTTCATGACATCACGTACACTTCGGACACACCCAGCAGGGGTGTGGAGGGGAGTGATTCTGTCAGTCAGATTCCTGTCCTTGGACAGAGCAGACGTGTTCAGTCTGAGCCTGTTAGCAGTTCAGAAAGTGGAGGCTAGTACAGGTGGCTTAGTTCACCTCAGCCTAGTCAGAGCTGTGCCCCACTGGAAGACAGACTGAGATATCTATTAAGAGTGAGCAAATCGAAGGGCAAAGTGGAAGAGAACAGAGAAGTGCCATAGGTAAAGGATACCTGCACATTGTAACCGGTCACTGGGGACCGAAGGATCACTATAGCTTCAAGCTTAGTGGTGAGAAAACCAGAGGCTTACCGGACCTTAGGTCGTGGAAAGCAGCCCTGAAGAGTTAGTACGTAACTGGGGTCAGGGGAAGTGAGGACCTTGAGTCTCTGCAGGACAAGATAGGAATTCAGCTCTCCCACAGGAAGGCTCCGACCACAAAACTGACCGGGCAGAACAGCTTTGGAATAGCTGGAATTATAGAGGGAACTACGCTTCAGGCTGGTTGCACTCATCATCATTGGACAGTAAAGGAGGCCCCTAACTTGCTTAACCGTTGCCTCAAAGCTCATCCTCCATCAACCCCATCAGCCTCCCGGGACCTGCCTTACCATCTTACAAGTAAAAGGTATGGAGAGACGCTGATGTGTGAGACTGAGTTATTTATTGCATGCCTGCACAACCCTGCTTTAACTACCGACCTGAGGGAAGAGTCCCACCTGTAGGGGACCCGACATCTAGCTGCCTTACCATCCCCTCAGAGATCTACAGCAGCGCTGGTACAAATTACCAGAGACTACAGGTGGCGTCACGAACTGTATATAAATCTATCCCCTGTAAATATACCCCCCAACATACGCCAGACCGCCAGGGCCACAGACCGAGCCACCGCTACCTGTGACAACCCCATAGACTTCCATGGGCTCGGCTCTGAGTACCCCATTGCCCTGGTAACCCAAAATTGTGGTGGCGGGTCGACACAGAGCCAGGATCTGATGATGACAGGAGCCCCATTAGCAATATAAGAGCAAGGATCTGATGATGACTGGAGCCCCATTATCAATATAGGAGCCAGGATCTGATGGTGACAGGAGCCCCATTAGCAATATAAGAGCAAGGATCTGATGATGACTGGAGCCCCATTAGCAATATTGGAGCCAGGATCTGATGATGACTGAAGCCCCATTAGCAATATAGGAGCCAGGATCTGATTATGACAGGAACCCCATTAGCAATATAGGAGCCAGGATCTAATGATGACTGGAGCCCCATTAGCAATATAGGATCCTGGGTCTGATGATGACAGGAGCCCCATTAGCAATATAGGAGCCAGGATCTGATGATGACAGGAGCCCCATTAGCAGTATAGGAGCCAGGATCTGATGATGACTGGAGCCCCATTATCAATATAGGAACCAGGATCTGATGATGACTGGAGCCCCATTATCAATATAGGAGCCAGGATCAGATGATGACTGGAGCCCCATTATCAATATAAGAGCCAGGATCTGATGATGACTGGAGCCCCATTAGCAATATAGGAGCCAGGATCTGATGATGACAGGAGCCCCATTAGCAATATAGGAGCCAGGATCTGATGAGACAGTGTGTAGCCCTGGTGTAAGGCACACGCAGTACCCTGGAGGATGTGTGGAGAGATAGCAGTTTAATGCTCAATGAACATTCATTTCAACACACACACTTAGACACGCACACAGGTATATATATAGTCTAGTCACATGCATCAGCAGTTAGTTAGTCATTCAGGGAGTGTTTCCCTAGTGAGTTTCCTGTCTTCAGACAGAGCAGACAGTGTGAAGTTTGTGCAGGAGAAGAAAGAAGTGAGTTGCAGATATACTTCAGTCTCCTGTCTCAAGGACAGTGAAGGTTCAGAGACGTGCTCCTGCCTAGAAGATTACTGAGAGTCTGGCAACAAGCTCAAGAAAGGAATTAAGAAAGGGACTGACTTTATTAACCTGTGAAGTGAGAAATGCTTATGCTACCAGCGCGGACAAGGCGAAAGGCACAGTGGTAGAAATTCTGAGTGCAATAGGATTGGAGAAGTCCTGCACGTTGTTACCGGTCACTGGAGACCGAAGCATCACCATAGCTTCATGCATGGTGGTAGGAAACCCAGAGGCTTACCGGACCTTAGGTAGCGGAAAGCAGCCCCTAAATAGTCGGTACGTAACTGGGGTCAGGGGGAGTGAGAACCTTGAGCCTGATCAGCAAGAATAGGAACTCAGCTCTCTCACAGGAAGGCTCCGACCACAAAACTGACTGGGCAGTACAGCTTTGGAATAGCTGGAGTTATAGAGGGAACTACGCTTCATGCTGGTTGTACTCATCGTTGTGAAAGTAAAGGAGGCCCCTAACTTGTCCAGCTGCTACCTCGAAACACATCCTCCATTGGATCAGCCTCCCTGGGACCTGCCTAACCATCTTGCAAGTAAAAAGGTATGGAAAGACGCTGATGTGTGAGACTGTGTTATTTGATTGCATCCCTGCACAACCTCACCATAACTATCGACCTGAGGGAAGAGTCCCACCTGTAGGGGACCTGACATCTAGCTGCCTCACCATCCCTTCAGAGATCTACAGCAGCGCTGGTACAAATTACCAGGAGACTACAGGTGGCGTCACGAACTGTATATATATATCCCCTGTAAATATACCCCCCAACATACGCCTGACCGCCAGGGCCACAGACCGAGCCACCGCTACCTGTGACAATCCCATAGACTTCTACGGGCTCGGCTCTGAGTACCCCATTGCCCTGGAAACCCACAATTGTGGTGCGTGGTCGAGACAACTTGGCGTCACGAACAGGATGCGAAACTCGCAAAATTGCGAGCCCTGTGTGCCTGTGGAATTGTTTTTGTGAAAAAGGACTGTTTGCACTTTTGGCGCCAAAAATCGCCATCTTTGTCGCCATATTCGCGCCCTCAGGCGCTGGAGAAGAAGGTGGGCGTACCTTCGTGGGCGTGTACCCCCCTGTGGCGCGAAGAAAATGCCTGCCCTCTCAAAGTGCTATTACAATATGCGATCTTGCCCTACAGCAAAGGAGGTCCGCCTCCTCTTCACCTTTCCTGCAAAGAGGAGGAGACGCAAACCCCGCCTCCACGGAAGAGACCGGACGTCTCTGGAGGTGGAAAATGTAAGAACGCTCTGGAACATCATGGAAGCAGGACGTGTGCAGCCGAGCAGGGAAGCGGTGGGAGGCAGGCCCCGCTCCCCAGCCAAGTTGCCACCAGCACCGGAACCATCCGTGGTCCTGCACCTGCAGCAAGCATTGCTGGAAGTCAAGGAAGAAAATGCACGACTAAGAAAGATGATTTTGCCACAACCTGGATTTGAAGAGATCGAGAGACGCCGGCGTACCCTGGAGCAGCGGGGCTGTGGGACGCGGTGTTCTCCCCCTTCGATGATCCCCTACGTCTGGAGTTACCAAAACTTCTGCTGCCCAAGGCAAAGGAGCAACCGGAGGCTGCCCCCGAAAGTACCAATCCTGATCCCACCGGTGAAGCGGTGGAGGCGAAGGAGGTTGAGGAGGTACCGCCAGTTCCGGAACGCCCGCCCGGCCAGGAGGCCGCAGCAGATGATCGATCCCCGGTAGGGACACCGGAGGGGTCCTGTCCGTCGTTACCAGACGTGGACTGGGACGAGATGGCGCGCCTGGATGACGTCGCCTATACCGCCCAGTGGGAATGTGAGTGGCAGCGTCGTGAGGAGAAGCAGCAACGCCAGCAGGAGGAAGAGCGGGAAGCTCAGCGGAATCGACAGCGGCAACATGCAGAGCTGATCGCGGACAAGGAAAGTGTCCGTCGAGAAAAAGGTACTCTGAGGGAACCGCGGCGGCAGGGGTGTGTGACAGAGTTCCAGCTCCGGAAGGGCTGGGGCTTCATTAGAGAACCGGGCCTCTACCCAGGGGTCTTTGTTAGTCGCAGGGACGTAGAATCCCACCTACCGCAAGGCCATCCCGGGAGGGACCTAATTAATGGAGACATTGTCACATATACACGACACTGGGGAATGAAGGGATGGTATGCCCTTAACGTCGCCATCGTCCGTGACCCCGTCCCAGACGCAGGTAACGTCACCATTACCGCAGCGTCCCCGTCTCCAGCTCAAACAGCATCCGGCCGTGCCCCAGCATCGCCCCCTGCAGGCTCATCGCAAATGAAAGCAACATCTACATCGCAACTTGCGACCCAGTTTCCATCGCAATCTATGACACCGATCGATACGCTAACTGTAACGCAAATTGAAACGCAATCGGTGTCTCGCAAGGAGAAAGTACCCGTTGCGCCCCTAGAGGTTCGCACGAGAACTGTGGCGACCCAGACCCTAATAGCAGCGCACGACTTGTTAGTAATGGGATCTAGGGACCATCGCATTGTTCCAGCCCCCGGGGTGGAAAATGTATTTGAAATAATTAAACAGTAAAAGAAAAACCGGTGAGATCCAGATAGGGTCTACCATAAGTAATGTTGTAAAAGTTTAAGAATGTTTGCCAATTTTTGCACAAGTTAAATGTGTATATAACGTATATATATATTGCCAAAAATAGAATGCCCGGCTGGGTAATCAGATAAAAAGTTTTTGCACTTTATTATGATGTGATTTGATATAATGTGTCTTTGTTTTACAATGGACTTCGAGGTTGAGGACTGTGCCAGCCCAGAACTTATCTGTATATAGTTGCGCTTCGGTGCCTAATCTTGGTTTTACATAAAACCAGCACAATTACCTCTGAATACAAAACCCGTGTGGTGTGGCACTGAGTGAGGTCTGCATTCGGATGTCCTGCAGCCCACCCAGGACCCACGTTGAAGGTTTGGTGCGGGTCCTTCACAAGCATATTGTCTATTTATATGAAAATGTTATTTATATTTGTACTTTTCTATATATAATGTTTTGTTTGCAACGTTCAAGACATCCTTACCTCCCGGATGGGACGAATTAATGTTTAATGTTGATGTTTAATGCATAAACAAAATTGTCTCTTTGTATTTTACAGCCCGGGAGTGCTGTCATTTACCATGGGGGAATGTGTAGCCCTGGTGTAAGGCACACGCAGTACCCTGGAGGATGTGTGGAGAGATAGCAGTTTAATGCTCAATGAACATTCATTTCAACACACACACTTAGACACGCCCACAGGTATATATATAGTCTAGTCACATGCATCAGCAGTTAGTTAGTCATTCAGGGAGTGTTTCCCTAGTGAGTTTCCTGTCTTCAGACAGAGCAGACAGTGTGAAGTTTGTGCAGGAGAAGAAAGAAGTGAGTTGCAGATATACTTCAGTCTCCTGTCTCAAGGACAGTGAAGGTTCAGAGACGTGCTCCTGCCTAGAAGATTACTGAGAGTCTGGCAACAAGCTCAAGAAAGGAATTAAGAAAGGGACTGACTTTATTAACCTGTGAAGTGAGAAATGCTTATGCTACCAGCGCGGACAAGGCGAAAGGCACAGTGGTAGAAATTCTGAGTGCAATAGGATTGGAGAAGTCCTGCACGTTGTTACCGGTCACTGGAGACCGAAGCATCACCATAGCTTCATGCATGGTGGTAGGAAACCCAGAGGCTTACCGGACCTTAGGTAGCGGAAAGCAGCCCCTAAATAGTCGGTACGTAACTGGGGTCAGGGGGAGTGAGAACCTTGAGCCTGATCAGCAAGAATAGGAACTCAGCTCTCTCACAGGAAGGCTCCGACCACAAAACTGACTGGGCAGTACAGCTTTGGAATAGCTGGAGTTATAGAGGGAACTACGCTTCATGCTGGTTGTACTCATCGTTGTGAAAGTAAAGGAGGCCCCTAACTTGTCCAGCTGCTACCTCGAAACACATCCTCCATTGGATCAGCCTCCCTGGGACCTGCCTAACCATCTTGCAAGTAAAAAGGTATGGAAAGACGCTGATGTGTGAGACTGTGTTATTTGATTGCATCCCTGCACAACCTCACCATAACTATCGACCTGAGGGAAGAGTCCCACCTGTAGGGGACCTGACATCTAGCTGCCTCACCATCCCCTCAGAGATCTACAGCAGCGCTGGTACAAATTACCAGGAGACTACAGGTGCGTCACGAACTGTATATATATATCCCCTGTAAATATACCCCCCAACATACGCCTGACCGCCAGGGCCACAGACCGAGCCACCGCTACCTGTGACAATCCCATAGACTTCTACGGGCTCGGCTCTGAGTACCCCATTGCCCTGGAAACCCACAATTGGGTGCGTGGTCGAGACAACAGGAACCCCATTAGCAATATAGAAGCCAGGATCTGATGATGACTGAAGCCCCATTAGCAATATAGGAGCCAGGATCTGATGATGACTGTGACTCGCACCACAATTGTGGTTACCAGGGCTATGGGGTACTCGGAGCCGAGCCCATTGATTTCTATGGGAGTTGTCACTGGCAGCGGGACTCGGTCCGTGGCCCTGGCAGTCATGTGATGGGGAATATTTACAGGGGATTTGTAGGTAGTTTGTGACGCCACCTGTGGTATCTGGTCAATTGGACCAGCGCTGCTATAAGGATCTTCGCAGGGGATGTTATGGGGGCAGCTGGGTGGTAAGTCTCCCACAGGTGAGACTGGTCCCTGGAAGTCTATGGTGATGATGCAGGGTGTAGTTAAGAATTCAGTCACACACAATGCAGCTTCTTTTCATACCTTTACTGGTAGATGGTTCAAGCAGGTCCCGGGGAGCTGGTCGGGGTGGAGAATGCACATTCGGGATACCGCTGAGCAGGTTAGAGGCCTCCTTACTTCATATATATATCTGAGTCCAAACTTGCATGAAGCGAAGTTAACTCTTTCAATAGCAACTATGCCCGGCCGACATAGTGGTAGAGCCTTTTCTGTGGTAGAACTAAGTCTATTTCTGCAGCGTTGTCAGTATTCCGGGTTTTCTAGGTAACTTTGTCAATGATTTTGCCCTTTGTTAAAATGGAGTTTGCTGTTTTCTGTGCCCTACTTCCTGTTCGTTTGTTTAAAACCCGGCTCAGGTGCTGGCTTCACTGCTGGAATATTCTGCTTCCGTTTCCCTGCAACCCAGCTGCTTGTTCCTCACAGATCGTTGTGTATTTACCAGGGAAGTGCATAACCAGGTTATCTTCAGGTGTTTCTCTGCCACAGCAGTTTCTACCCATGGCTCTGGACATTCTCTGCATATGTAAGTTGCACATACTGTGTTGTCACTAAACTGTTGACTTGGGAATTTAACCCTTGGTTCACTCCATCTGATAAGAACTGTGTTTCTGAACTGTTGCTGTTTAACCCTTTGTGCATTACCTCTGGTGAGAGCTGTTGGAACTATTACTGGAACCTTACTGACTTATGAACTTGTTGTTGGACTTCACTGAATTAAGCCACAACTGAGATTAACTTGTTCCTGGACCTCCCTGTGTTTTCTGCATACCTGGATCTGACTCTTCACACACCAGCAGTGTGTAAATCCAGCCACGTTATCTGTGCATCAGACTTACCTTGTGGTCACATTTGTGTGAGGACTCCGTCGTAAGAACTTTACTACCCTCGCTATAGAGGTTCAAGGACTTATATTTCCGGATTCATATAACTGGACTTGTGTATATATATATGGACTCATTGCATGTCACTACGGGTTGTTTGAATATTGTTTTTGGGTGTTTTGCTGTGTCACAAATACATTATTTGCATTCAAAGAAACCCGTCTCTGATTGTTCATTGCCCCACGCTATCAGAATCCTCGAGTTCCTACAATAGTATTACAGGATATTCCAGCCTAAAAAAGAGGATTCTGCTGGGGCAATGACGGAGACACGGGCAGACAAACTGTTCACCATAGTTAACTCCTTGCAGCAGGAGGTGTCGGCTGCACTCAATCAAATTAGAGACTTGGAGTCTCGGGTTAACCACAATGCACAGGGTTTGGTCAGGCTCTCCAAGATCTACGTTCTAGGTTAGGAGTCCTGGAGGCCTTACCTACTGAGCCTACCTCATCCACTAGTATGCCCAAATTGCCTCCATTCCGTTTTAATGGTGACCGAAGTCAATTCCGTGGGTTTGTTAATCAATGTATATTATTTTTTGATGTACATGCCTCTTACTACCGGTCTGATAGATCTAAGGTTCTATGTATTATTATGTTGTTGACATCACGTGCACTGGCTTGGGCAAATCCTATGGTTGAAAGTCATGATACCCGTCTAAATAATTTGGACAATTTTCTGGCAGCCATGGCGCAAATGTTCGACGATCCCAACCGCCGTGCTACCGCTGAATCTGCTTTGCTTTCCTTACGCCAGGGGAAACGGTCAGTCATAGAATATGTTACTGAATTTAAAAGGTTAGTGGTGGACACCCAGTGGGAAAACAATGCTTTATTACCAATCTTTAGAAAAGGTTTGTCAAATGTAATCAAGGATGAGCTAGCTCGTTCAGAGTCTCCACAGGAGTTTTGAATTGTTTATACAGCACTGTGTACGATTGATATCCGTTTAACTGAACGCAGACAAGAAAAATGGGCCGCTGTAAATCGCATTACTAATTACTCTCTTCCGTCCAGGGAAACCACAAGCAAAAACCCGCGAGAGGCTGAGGAGGTGCCTATGCAGGTGGACTCACTGCAGAGACGTGAGAATAATGAACGCCGCGAACACCGTTTCCGTGAGCGCTTATGTTTCTATTGTGGTCAATCGGACCATTTCCTCATCAATTGTCCTAAATGTCCTAGGCGACCCAACAAGGTGTTGGCGGTAGTAGGGGATTATGATAACACAGACGCTGAGTCTGAAGTTTCGGAAACCAGTCTACATCTAGATGCGGTTTTTTCCCCCAATACTGATGCCGACTTCCCCTAAAGATCAAGGGAGAAATATTCACATTGTTCTCTTCCTATACAGATTCAGTGGGAGGAACAGTGGATATCAAGTTCTGCCATGATAGACTCTGGAGCAGGTGGGAATTTCATGGATTCTTCTTTTGCAGAGGAACATGGTATAAAGACACAACTAAGAGCTTCACCAATCACTATGGAAACGGTGGATGGTTCCCCATTAGTTTCTGGACCAGTAGATCGGGAGACAGTGCCTCTGGAGTGTAAGATGGAACCAGACCATCAAGAAACACTTTCATTCATGTTAATATCTTCTCCTCATTTTCCTATAATTTTAGGAATTCCCTGGTTACGGTCACAAAATCCAATCATCAATTGGGAAACCAAGGAGATAACCTTTCTCCCGAAGTGCAGTTCTACCATCAGTCCAACTGTAGCGGCTCCAGTTACCCAGAACTTGGAAGAGGTGATACAGGTACCTACTCTCCCTCTGATTTATCAGGAATTCTCAGACATTTGTGATAAAAGGAAGGCAGATCAACTTCCCCCACATAGACCGTATGACTGCCCCATAGAATTGCTTCCTGGAGCAGCGATTCCTTTCGGCCATGTTTACCCGTTGGCGGCTCCAGAATTAAAATCTTTACGAGAGTATATAGATGAGAATTTAGCCAAGGGGTTTATCCGACCATCTTCTTCACCAGCGGAGCTCCAATATTCTTTGTAAAGAAGAAGGATGGTAACTCTAAGACCCTGCATTGACTACCGGGAGTTAAATAAGTAACCATTCGTAACAGGTACCCGTTGCCCCTAATTCCAGAATTGTTGGAAAGAGTTCGCCAGGCCAAAGTATTTACCAAATTAGATCTTCGTGGGGCATATAATTTACTCCGTATACGGCCCGGAGACGAATGGAAGACAGCTTTTAGATGCCGGTATGGACATTTTGAATATTTGGTGATGCCATTCGGACTCTGTAACGCTCCTGCTGCTTTTCAACATTTAGCCAACGACATTTTCAGGGATTTATTGGACCAATATGTGGTAATTTACCTTGATGACATCTTAATCTTTTCTGACTCCTTACAGGAACATCAGGAACATGTCAAGACCGTACTTAGACGTTTGAGAGATAATCATTTGTACATCAAACTCGAAAGTGTGAGTTCCATTGTTCTGAAATTCAATTTTTGGGCTATGTTATCTCGCCTCAGGGATTGAATATGGAGTCCAGCAAGATCCAGGCAATCTTGGACTGGCCGTACCAGGAAACATTAAGGAGGTACAACGATTCATTGGTTTTGCTAACTTTTATAGACGGTTTTATCCGAAATTTTTCAGAAATTGTCCATCCCATCACTCTCCTCACCAAGAAGGGGAAGAAGTTTGAATGGTCTTCGCAAGCTCAGGAAGCCTTTGATCGCCTGAAGGGTTGTTTTACCACAGCTCCAATATTGATGCATCCGGATCCTGCACAGCCTTTTATCGTGGAGGTGGACGCGTCTGACTGTGCATTGGAGCTATCCTCTCACAACGTACCGGAGACAAAGGTTTGCTGCACCCGTGTGCCTTCTTCTCTCGTAGGTTATCTTCTGCAGAACTGAACTATGATGTGGCAGATAAGGAACTTTTGGCAATTATTTCTGCCTTTAAGGAATGGAGACACCATTTGCAGGGGCAACTCAGCAGGTAGTAGTACTCACGGATCATCGCAATTTGGAATTCCTTAAGTCTGCCAGGTGTCTTTCTCCTCGACAAGCTAGGTGGAGTTTGTTCTTGAACCAGTTTAATTTTATTATTTCGTACCGCCCAGGTTCACGTAATGGGAAAGCTGACGCATTATCCCGAATCCATACCGTGGATTCCGTGCCTGGGACCCCCGTCGAAGACCATCTTGTCGAGGCCAATTTCGTTGGAGTGCTCCGGAACCGGGACTTGTGGCAGGAGATCAAGCTGGCCTATGACGGTGACGTATTTCTTGCAGCTCCACCTGACAATGTGAATCTTGTCCTTCGGAATGGTGTGTGGCTTAGAGATCGATGTATTTATGTCCCAGAGGCTGTAAGACTTCGAGTTCTCAGATTGGTCCACGACTCTAAATTGGCTGGTCATAGGGGGGTACAGAAGACGCAGGAATTGTTAACTCGTTTTTTTTGGTGGCCTACCTGCTTGAAGGATGTGAATGACTATGTCCGCTCTTGTGAAGTTTGTGCCCGGTACAAGGTTCCTCGTGTTTCACCTACTGGTCTTCTTAAACCGCTACCTGTACCGTCTCGCCCTTGGGGTCTATTTCGATGGACTTTATTGTGGAGTTACCCACCTCTGGTGGTAAAAATACTATTTTGGTGGTAGTAGATCGTTTAACGAAAGCTGCTCATTTCATTCCGTGCGCTGGTCTTCCCTCAGCTACAGAGACAGTAGATCTAGTTATCCAGAACATTTTCCGGCTGCATGGGTACCAGATGACATCATTTCTGACCGGGGAATACAATTTACCTCTAGATTTTGGAAAGGATTTTGTTCTGCGCTCCACATTAATGTTTGCTTGTCTTCTGCATACCATCCTCAGACCAACGGGCAGACCGAACGGACAAATCAAACTTTGGAGCAATATCTACGCTGTTACGTCAGTCATTTGCAGGACGATTGGCTGAAGCTACTTCCTCTAGCGGAATTTTCGTACAACAACTCCCAAAGCAGTTCCACGAAGGTAACGCCTTTTTTTGCCAACCTGGGTTATCATCCAAATATTTTGCCTAGGTCTCCGGTTACGATTTCGGTACCAGCGGTTGAAGACAGAGTGACGGCGTTGCAACGTAATCTTGAAGTTTTGAAGGACTCCCTGACCACAGCACAGGAGCGTTACAAAAAGTCGGCCGATAGATTCCGGAAACCAGCACCTATGTATAAGGTAGGAGACTCAGTTTGGTTGTCCACCAAGAATCTAAAATTGGGTGTTCCTTCGCAGAAACTGGGACAGAAATTCATCGGTCCATTCAAGATCACGGGGATTGTGAGCTCTGTTGCCTGTCGGTTGAAGCTACCACGGACTTTAAAGGTACACCCAGTATTTCATGTTTCCTTATTAAAACCAGTCTCTCCTAACACATTTCAGGGACGTATCGTACCTCCCCCTCCACCAGTGTTGGTTGATGGCGAAGAACAATTCGTGGTACAGGATATTGTTAATTCGAGACTTCATAGAAACCGGCTTCAGTATCTAGTTAGATGGCAAGGTTACTCTCCTGAAAATGATTCTTGGGAACCAGTAAGTAACATCAATGCGCCTCTGAAGATTGCTCAGTTTCATCGGAGATACCCGGACAGGCCTGGTCCAGGACCGTCCGGAGGCCGTCTTTAGGGGGGGAGTAATGTCAGTATTCCGGGTTTTCTAGGTAACTTTGTCAATGATTTTGCCCTTTGTTAAAATGGAGTTTGCTGTTTTCTGTGCCCTACTTCCTGTTCGTTTGTTTAAAACCCGGCTCAGGTGCTGGCTTCACTGCTGGAATATTCTGCTTCCGTTTCCCTGCAACCCAGCTGCTTGTTCCTCACAGATCGTTGTGTATTTACCAGGAAGTGCATAACCAGGTTATCTTCAGGTGTTTCTCTGCCACAGCAGTTTCTACCCATGGCTCTGGACATTCTCTGCATATGTAAGTTGCACATACTGTGTTGTCACTAAACTGTTGACTTGGGAATTTAACCCTTGGTTCACTCCATCTGATAAGAACTGTGTTTCTGAACTGTTGCTGTTTAACCCTTTGTGCATTACCTCTGGTGAGAGCTGTTGGAACTATTACTGGAACCTTACTGACTTATGAACTTGTTGTTGGACTTCACTGAATTAAGCCACAACTGAGATTAACTTGTTCCTGGACCTCCCTGTGTTTTCTGCATACCTGGATCTGACTCTTCACACACCAGCAGTGTGTAAATCCAGCCACGTTATCTGTGCATCAGACTTACCTTGTGGTCACATTTGTGTGAGGACTCCGTCGTAAGAACTTTACTACCCTCGCAAATAGAGGTTCAAGGACTTATATTTCCGGATTCATATAACTGGACTTGTGTATATATATATGGACTCATTGCATGTCACTACGGGTTGTTTGAATATTGTTTTTGGGTGTTTTGCTGTGTCACAAATACATTATTTGCATTCAAAGAAACCCGTCTCTGATTGTTCATTGCCCCACGCTATCAGAATCCTCGAGTTCCTACAATAGTATTACAAGCGTCCCGCTAGACTCCTGTTCTCCTGACTCCAGTTACGTATCGACACATTGGGCTGCCTTCTGCTACCTGTAGTCCAGAAAGCCTCCGGGTATCTTGTTACTATGCTTGAAACACTAGCAACGCTTCGGACTCCGGTGTCCGGCGAATTAGTGCAGGTAATCTGGTACCTGAAGCACTTCTCTGTCCTTCTCCACTGCGCCCTTCGCCCTGCTCTCGCTCTTAGCATAAGCACTTGTAGCTTTGATGGAAATGTCAGCTTTCTCCAGAGCTCGCTGAGCAGCTCTCAGTATCCTCCTTGTTTCTGCTTCTGTTGAGGTACTGATTAAGGTAGCTCTGACTAGGCTAGGATGATTCACTTCACCCGTACTAGCCTCCACTTCCTTGTCAAGTGAGCTACGCTAGCTCTGCGAGGATTCAGTCCTCTCTCCTCTCCCTCCAAGTCCAGACTGGACTGGCACTGAACTGCACTGTCCTAAGACAGGAAACTGACTGATCTGAGCTCTTCTCAGACAGGAAACTTGAAACTTGAATGAGCTCTGCTACGTGTCACTCCCTTTTATACCCCTAGTGGGTGTGTCTAAAAGTGTGAGTGAAGTGAATGGATAGCAAGCTTTTGCGGTTTACCTTCCTGTGCATTCTCCTGGATTTATTTGTGTGCCTGACATAGCTGGGCCACACATCCCCCCTTGGTTAAACACAGCACTCCCGGGCTGTAAAAGAGAAAAAGAAAACATTTTTGTTTTGCATATAAACAACAACATTTTAACTCTTCCCATCCGGGAGGTAAGACTTCTTGAACGTTACAATTTGTATATTAGAAAAATACAAAAGTATCAAAAGTATCAAAACATTTTTCAATAAATGCAAGATAATATTCTTGTGGAGGACCCGCACCAAAAACCTCCCACGTGGGTCCTGGGTGGGCTGCAGGACTTCTGACTGCAGACCTCACTCTAGGCCACACCATACGGGTTTTTCTTCAGAGGTAGATAGTAATGGTTTCATGTAAAACCAAGATAAGGCACCGTAGTGCAAACTATTTACATTGAAAGTTTTTGGGCTGGCACAGTCCACAGCCAGGCAGTCCATGCATGAGAAAAGGTACATTTCAAGACATATAAATAGAAATCACATTAATACTTTTTCAAACTTTATACAATTCTTCAGATGCAGTAAAACCCTGTCTGGGACATGCTAAACTAGTTTACTAGGACTACACTTGATAGCGAATAGGTAGTTTTCCTTTAAAAATACGTTCTGACCTACGTGGTGTGGTGTCAGGTATAGTATTCTCTGGCCTATCTGTTCTGCGTACTGGCAAATGGTAATACTGTCTCAACCTTTCTATGGATCTGGCAAGTGTACTGGTGGCTGGGCGATGCGATTCGGTTTCACCAGGGATTCCACTTCTTGTGGTGCTGCTTCTTGTGGTTCCGCTTCTTGGGGTTCCTCTGGTTGAGGTTCTGTTGGAACAGGTCCCTCTGGAACTGGCTCTACTGGCACAATGGGTGTGACTGGATGTAGAGATTCTTCTTGCGGTTGATAAAACTGCAACACAGGAATGATTACAGCATCTCCCAGTCTGGGCCAATCTGCGGGTAAATCTCCCAAATCCGTATGTATGACCGCTTCATCATTTTCTTTCTGAAGGACAACAGGTTCTTCCTCACGAAGCTCTAATGGGCCCGGACACAACTTTAGATGATCTCTAGACACAGTTGCAATCGTTTTTCCTCCATCCTTGCTGATGGTACAGACCTTTCTGTTATCAAAATTGGAATTTTGCACGACATATGGCTCCTGTTCCCACTGATCATCCAATTTGTGCATTCTTCTTTTTCTTTTGAGCACCATTTCTCCAGGCATAAGAGGCTTAGCGGGAGCATTTTTGTTATAGTTCTTCTCTTGTTTTTCTCTTACTTTATTGAGACTGTCTTCCACGCAGGCTTGTACTGTTGTGAATGGGTTTGAGATGAGTTCTGAGCAGAGGCTCCCTCTGGTGGTTACAAGCGGTGCTAGTGAAGATTGTGAGGACTGGGAATCAGGTGTTACTAACTGGTCTTATATAAGGGAGTCATTTTCCCATCAGGGTTGCCGGTGATCAATTGTTCTGGTCTGAATCCTTCATTCCAGTTTCCCTTGTAGCCTGCTGTGTCGTGTCTGCATCTCCTGCTAACAGATAAGACTTTTGCTTCTTTTGTGTTTTTGCTATATTTTTGCATTTTGTCCTGCACTTCTTTGGGGGCCTTCAGGGTCCCCTCCGGGGGCTTCTGCCCTCTCAGTTTAGTTCAGCCACTGAGTTTTGTTCTTTTGCTTTTTCCAGTTTTTTCAGTGGCTGCTGTTTTGATTTTGTTACACCAGAGAACTAATTTAGGTGGTAGAGGTCGTGTGATCTCAGGTGATTTTGAAATTAGTGAGTTGGTGCTTTTCAGGGTTTTCTGGGATTGCAGTAAGTGCCCTTCCTATCCTTTTCTATTTAGATAGTTTGGGCCCCAGCGTTTGCTCATTCTATTTTCTTTCTGTGTCAGTATTTCCTCTTGTCTAACCGCCATTACATGTTTGGGGGCTTTCTATTATCTTTGGGGTTCTGCTCCGGGGCAGATAGCTTTCCTTTTTCTATCTTTAGGTGTAGTTAGTTTCTCAGGCTGTGACGAGGCGTCTAGGACCAACGTAGGAACGCTCCACGGCTGCCTCTAGTTGTTGTGGTTAGTCAGGGTACTGCAATCTCATAGATTCCAACTGCTCTGGTGTATTGCTTTTTTTTTACCTGCACTCCTCAGCTACCGAAACATAACAGTATCACCGGCCAGAAAAAATTGAAAATTGTATGGTACTCACAGAAGGGAAAAAATATTGTCATAGTTTGTCAGAGATATTTTTCTGTTTGTTGCATTTTTTTTTTTTTTTTTTTTCCCTCTGTATCTCTGGGTGCTGGGGAGGATCTTTTCTCCCAATGGAGTTTGCACAGTTGTCTGGCCGTGTGGATCAGCTTGCCACTGAGGTTCAGAGTATTGCTGCATATCTTGCTGGGTTGCCTGTTGTGGAACCTAGGATTCCCATGCCAGATTTGTTTTTAGGGATCGAGCTAAGTTTCAGAATTTCAAAAATAATTGTAAATTGTTTTTTGCCCTAAAATCTAAGTCCTCAGGGAACGCAGCGCAGCAGGTTCAAATTGTCATCTCTCTCCTGCGCGGCGATCCTCAGGATTGGGCTTTTTCCCTGATACCTGGGGATCCTGTTTTGAGTGATGTTGATGCATTTTTTCAGGCCTTGGGGTTATTGTACGATGAGCCTAATGTCACGGATCAAGCTGAGAAAGCCTTGTTGGCATTAAATCAGGGGCTTGATGACGCTGAGTTATACTGTCAGAGATTCCGTAGGTGGGCAGTCCTGACCAAATGGAATGACGACGCTTTGGCTGCCCTTTTCCGGAAGGGTCTGTCAGATAATGTAAAGGATGTTATGGTGGGATTCCCTGTCCCCTCTGGTCTCAATGATTCTATGTCATTAGCGATTCAAATTGACAGACGTTTGCGTGAGCGGAGAAGTATGCGTGGAATAGTGTTGCCTTGTGAACCTGCTTCTGAATCCATTGCAGTGTGATAGAGTGGTGTCTGGGGCACAGCGTCATGAGTTTCGAAAGCGCAATGGGTTATGTTTCTACTGTGGTGATGCCTCTCATGCTATTTCAGTCTGCCCTAAGCGGGGAAGACATTTTGCACGCTCAGTTGTCTTGGGTAGTGTTCAGACTAAGTTTTTATTAACTGTCACTCTGATATGCTCTCTGTCCTCATTTTCTGCTCAGGCTTTTGTTGATTCTGGAGCAGCTATTAACCTGATGGATTATGATTTTGCTAAACGTTGTGGGTTTCCCTTGATACCCCTACAGAAGTCTATTCCCCTACTGGGGATCGATTCTACCCCTTTGGCTGAGAATAAACCCCAGTTTTCTACTCAGGTGATAATGAGGTTGAACCTGATCACCAGGAGTGCTGCAAATTTTTGGTTCTATATAATCTGCATGACATTATCGTGCTGGGTTTCCCTTGGTTACAGTCTCATAATCCTGTTTTGGATTGGAAATCTGTGTCTGTAACCAGTTGGGGCTGCCAATGTGTTAATACCAACACTCCTGTTTTTCTGCCTCCCCCCAGGCTCAGGATGTTCCTGACTTTTTGTTTGATTTTTCTGATGTGTTTAGCGAAAGTAAATCTGCATCCTTGCCTCCCCATAGGAGCTATGACTGCGCTATTGAATTAGTGCCGGGTAGTAAATTCCCTAAAGGTCGCCTTTTTAACTTGTCTGTACCTGAACATGACGCTATGCGGTCTTATATCAAGGAATCATTGGAGAATTCCTGAAACAATTCAGCTTCGAATGCAGGACCTCGATCATCAGTACCTGCTCTGGATATCCGTGTGGTCTGCAAAACTTGCTTGGAAGTCCTTGGCTGCTGTCTCTGCTGTCAGATCTTTGACAGGGGCGACCACCAGGAATCTGGAATAGTGATCCACCATGGTCAGGGCATATGAGTATCCTGACCTGCTTGGGGACAACTTGACGTGATCCAATGCCACGATTTCCAGGGGCCGAGTCGTCCGGATAGGCTGCAAGGCTGCTCTACACCATATTAACATTTCACTCATTGGGGGTATTACAATGGATTCGAGTCTGTGACCCGTACATTACCGATTTCACCATCTGTAAGCTTCGCTTGCTGCTGGCACATCAGGGCCCGGATCTCCCTCTGGATCACTCCCTTCTGCTTTGGCTTGGCAACTTCAGCGAGCTGTTGGAGCAAAAACACAACTTCTCCCAGACAGTTACTGATAATGTTAGTACCTAATATCACATTTAGGCCATTTCCTCATTTACAGTCCTGACTACTAGAAGTCCCTGATCCTTCAGCTCCACTCTGCCCACTTTTACGTCCACATTTTTGGCTCCGAGTACCTCAATGGGAGACCATTGGTGGCGTACACTGTAAAGTCAGGGCTCGGGGACTGAGACTGTCCTTTGACCAAAATTTATTATAAAGGACATCAGGTATTATGGTTACCTGGGATCCAGTGTCCAGTAGTGCAGGAATTGCAATCCCGTCCAGAATGATGGACAGGTAGGGCCGTCCACCCACGAACCTGCGGTTCCAGTCTAAGGGGCCTGATGAGTCTACTCCTGGGTGTTGGCCCTTGGACCCAGGATCGGCTCGTTTAAAGGACATTGCTGAGCCATATGACCTTTTTGGTTGCAGAGGTAGCAGATGATCTCCCGGCGAGGATGGTGTTGATCAGGAGTCGCTCCTGGGGGTGGCGTGGTCCTCCTCCGGTGAGGCGACGTCCTCCATTTCCTCCGGTTCATCCAAGGGACATCCTCCGGACAGTCGGCTAGTAGGATCTTTCCTCCTTCCTCTTTCCGCAGTTGCAGGGCATCCATTACAGTGGCCAGGTTCTTAGTCAGCTGGCGCACTTCTGAGCGCAGACATTCCAACTCACTAGGGGGCGCCACCTGCATTGTAGCTTCTGCCACCTGCGGGGAAAAGGTGGGTACTGCCGGCTTTAGAGTGGCTTCACCTGGTGATACTGATTTGCCACCTCAGGCTTTTCCAAGGGTCGCAGTCCTTTTATTGCCATGTCTTTTAGGGCATCAAAAGTGGCATCTGGATGATCTAAGGACCACCAGATTACAGTCCTGCCTTCCGCTGGAGACCTCAGTCCCCGCACGAATTGCTCTTTCAACATTTGGCTCTCATCAATGGGACTTGTAGGGTTAGCCTGTTTAAGAGCTCGCAGGGCCCCCTGTAGTCGGCAGGCGTAGTCCCTAATACTGTCACCCGGTCTCTGGAAGCACTGATAAAATGCCATCCGGAGATCCGTTTCTGTGCGGTCCTCAAAGACGGCCTGTAGCTTTAAGAGAATCGCAGGTACTGACTCCTGGTCTGCAGTGGGCCAAGTCTCTACTTCTCTCTCAGCCGCACCAGCTAACTGTCCTATTACCACAGCAGCTTTTTGCTTTTAAGTCATTGAGTACATATCCAAAATACTACATATCTTCCGTTTAAATCCTGGCAGGGTGTCTGGCTCGCCGCTGTACTGGGGGAGCCACTTCGCTCCAGGCATGTATGGGAGCGTTAGGGGCATAAGCGGGACCACCGGACCAGGTGAGGGGCCTGCACCTCCATCCGGCACTACAACGCCAAGCGGTGGGCTATTGGGGCCACCGGCGGGGGCCGCTCCGTCTGCCGGTTGCTGCGACATGTTGATGCCCCCTTGGTTAATCTGAGCCTACCTCTTTCACAGGCTGCAGCGTCGCAGGCACAGCGGTGGAGACAGGACCTTTGTCGCTGGCGCTCTGATGTCAGAGCGTTCACTTCCTGTTTCACAGGACCTGCCGCCGCGACAGAGTTGGGGGCGGGGACAGGGAACCAGCGCGCTTTTTCAGGTACGCCCCCTTTCTTCACCAGCGCCTGAGGGCGCGAATATTGCGGTAAAGATGGCGGTATTATGGCGCCAAACACAGCAAACAGTCTTTTTCACCATACAGTTCAATATAGGCACACAGGACTCACAATTGCAAGCTTCTTATCCTGTTCGTGACACCAAGTTTAGTTGACTCGCACCACAATTGTGGTTACCAGGGCTATGGGGTACTCGGAGCCGAGCCCATTGATTTCTATGGGAGTTGTCACTGGCAGCGGGACTCGGTCCGTGGCCCTGGCAGTCATGCGATGGGGGAATATTTACAGGGGATTTGTAGGTAGTTCGTGACGCCACCTGTGGTATCTGGTCAATTGGACCAGCGCTGCTATAAGGATCTTCGCAGGGGATGTTATGGGGCAGCTGGGTGGTAAGTCTCCCACAGGTGAGACTGGTCCCTGGAAGTCTATGGTGATGATGCAGGGTGTAGTTAAGAATTCAGTCACACACAATGCAGCTTCTTTTCATACCTTTACTGGTAGATGGTTCAAGCAGGTCCCGGGGAGCTGGTCGGGGTGGAGAATGCACATTCGGGATACCGCTGAGCAGGTTAGAGGCCTCCTTACTTCATATATATATCTGAGTCCAAACTTGCATGAAGCGAAGTTAACTCTTTCAATAGCAACTATGCCCGGCCGACATAGTGGTAGAGCCTTTTCTGTGGTAGAACTAAGTCTATTTCTGCAGCGTCCCGCTAGACTCCTGTTCTCCTGACTCCAGTTACGTATCGACACATTGGGCTGCCTTCTGCTACCTGTAGTCCAGAAAGCCTCCGGGTATCTTGTTACTATGCTTGAAACACTAGCAACGCTTCGGACTCCGGTGTCCGGCGAATTAGTGCAGGTAATCTGGTACCTGAAGCACTTCTCTGTCCTTCTCCACTGCGCCCTTCGCCCTGCTCTCGCTCTTAGCATAAGCACTTGTAGCTTTGATGGAAATGTCAGCTTTCTCCAGAGCTCGCTGAGCAGCTCTCAGTATCCTCCTTGTTTCTGCTTCTGTTGAGGTACTGATTAAGGGTAGCTCTGACTAGGCTAGGATGATTCACTTCACCCGTACTAGCCTCCACTTCCTTGTCAAGTGAGCTACGCTAGCTCTGCGAGGATTCAGTCCTCTCTCCTCTCCCTCCAAGTCCAGACTGGACTGGCACTGAACTGCACTGTCCTAAGACAGGAAACTGACTGATCTGAGCTCTTCTCAGACAGGAAACTTGAAACTTGAATGAGCTCTGCTACGTGTCACTCCCTTTTATACCCCTAGTGGGTGTGTCTAAAAGTGTGAGTGAAGTGAATGGATAGCAAGCTTTTGCGGTTACCTTCCTGTGCATTCTCCTGGATTTATTTGTGTGCCTGACATAGCTGGGCCACACAACTGAAGCCCCATTAGCAATATAGGAGCCAGGATCTGATTATGACAGGAACCCCATTAGCAATATAGGAGCCAGGATCTAATGATGACAGGAGCCCCATTAGCAATATAGGATCCTGGGTCTGATGATGACAGGAGCCCCATTAGCAATATAGGAGCCAGGATCTGATGATGACAGGAGCCCCATTAGCAATATAGGAGCCAGGATCTGATGATGACTGGAGCCCCATTAGCAATATAGGAGCCAGGATCTGATGATGACTGGAGCCCCATTAGCAATATAGGAGCCAGGATCTGATGATGACAGAAGCCCCATTATCAATATAGGAGCCAGGATCTCATGATGACTGGAGCCCCATTAGCAATATAGGAGCCAGGATCTGATGATGACAGGAGCCCCATTAGCAATATAGGAGCCAGGATCTGATGATGACAGGAGCCCCAATAGCAATATAGGAGCCAGGATCTGATGATGACGATGTGTGGCCCAGCTATGTCAGGCACACATAATCCAGGAGAATGCACAGGAAGGTAACCGCAAAAGCTTGATATCCATTCACGTCACTCACACTTTCAGACACACCCATCAGGGGTATAAGAGGGAGTGACACGTAGCAATAGTCAGTCTGTTTCCTGTCTTCGGACAGATTGATCAGTCAGTTTCCTGTCTTAGGACAGTGCAGTTCAGTTCAGCCTGGACTTGGAGGATACTGAGAGCTGCTCAGTGAGCTCTGGAGAAAGCTGACATTCCCATCAAAGCTACAAGTGCTTATGTTAAGAGCGAGAGCAGGGCGAAGGGCACAGTGGAGAAGATAGATGCTAGTGCACCAGGTACCGGATTACCTGCACTAATTCACCGGACACCGGGTCCGAAGCGTTGCTAGCGCTTCACGCCTAGTAACAAGATAACCGGAGGCTTTCTGGACCACAGGTCGCAGGAGGTAGCCCTAAGCGCTGATACGTAACCGGAGTAAGGGAGAACAGGGACTTTGAGTCAAGTGCACGACAAAAGTAAGGACTTAGTTCTCTCAACATCTGATAATCAGAGACATAGAAGGCTCTACCACAATGTCAGCCGGGCTTGGCAGCTATTGAGAAAAGCTGGAGATTGCAGAGTTAACTTCGCTTCATGCAAGTTTGGACTCACATACATATGAAGTAAAGGAGGCCTCTAACCTGCTCAGCGGTTATCCTGAATGTGCATTCTCCACCCCGACCAGCTCCCCGGGACCTGCCTGAAACACCTACAAGTAAAGGTATGAAAAGAAGCTGCATTGTGTGTGATTGAATTCTTAACTACACCCTGCATCATCACCATAGACTTCCAGGGACCCGTCTCACCTGTGGGAGACTTACCACCCAGCTGCCCCCATAACATCCCCTGTGAAGATCCTTATAGCAGCGCTGGTCCAATTGATCAGACACCACAGGTGGCGTCACGAACTACCTATCCTTATAATCCCCTGTAAATACCCCCATTGCATGACCGCCAGGGCCACGGACCGAGCTCTGCTGCCAGTGACAACTCCCATAGACTTCCATGGGCTCGGCTCTGAGTACCCCATAGCCCTGGTATCCACCTCAGTGTGGTGCGCGTCAACAGGAGCCCCATTAGCAATATAGGAGCCAGGATCTGATGATGACTGGAGCCCCATTATCAATATAAGAGCCAGGATCTGATGATGACAGGAGCCCCATTATCAATATAGGAGAAAGGATCTGATGATGACTGGAGCCCCATTAGCAATATAGGAGCAAGGATCTGATGATGACAGGAGCCCCATTATCAATGTAGGAGCCAGGATCTGATGATGACAGGAGCACCATTATCAATATAGGAGCCAGGATCTGATGATGACTGGAGCCCCATTAGCAATATAGGAGCCATGATCTGATGATGACAGGAGCCCCATTAGCAATATAGGAGCCAGGATCAGATGATGACTGGAGCCCCATTAGCAATATAGGAGCCAGGATCTGATGATGACTGGAGCCCCATTATCAATATAGGAGCCAGGATCTGATGATGACTGGAGCCCATTATCAATATAGGAGCCAGGATCTGATGATGACTGGAGCCCATTATCAATATAGGAGCAAGGATCTGATGATGACTGGAGCCCATTAGCAATATAGGAGCAAGGATCTGATGATGACTGGAGCCCCATTATCAATATAGGAGCCAGGATCTGATGATGACAGGAGCCCCATTATCAATATAGGAGCCAGGATCTGATGATGACTGGAGCCCCATTATCAATATAGGAGCCATGATCTGATGATGACTGGACCCCATTATCAATATAGGAGCCAGGATCTGATGAGGACTGGAGCCCATTATCAATATAGGAGCCAGGATCTGATGATGACTGGAGCCCATTATCAATATAGGAGCCAGGATCTGATGATGACTGGAGCCCCAATAGCAATATAGGAGCCAGGATCTGATGATGACAGGAGCCCCATTAGCAATATAGGAGCCAGGATCTGATGAAGACTGGAGCCCAATTATCAATATAGGAGCCAGGATCTGATGATGACTGGAGCCCCATTATCAATATAAGAGCCAGGATCTGATGATGACAGGAGCCCCATTATCAATATAGGAGCAAGGATCTGATGATGACTGGAGCCCCATTAGCAATATAGGAGCAAGGATCTGATGATGACAGGAGCCCCATTATCAATGTAGGAGCCAGGATCTGATGATGACAGGAGCCCCATTATCAATATAGGAGCCAGGATCTGATGATGACTGGTGCCCCATTATCAATATAGGAGCCAGGGTCTGATGATGACAGGAGCCCCATTATCAATATAGGAGCCAGGATCTGATGATGACTGGAGCCCCATTAGCAATATAGGAGCCAGGATCTGATGATGACTGGAGCCCCATTAGCAATATAGGAGCCAGGGTCTGATGATGACAGGAGCCCCATTATCAAATATGGAGCCAGGATCTGATGATGACAGGAGCCCCATTATCAATATAGGAGCCAGGATCTGATGATGACAGGAGCCCCATTATCAATATAGGAGCCAGGATCTGATGATGACTGGTGACCCATTAGCAATATAAGACCCAGGATCTGATGATGACTGGAGCCCCATTAGCAATATAGGAGCCAGGATCTGATGATGATGACTGGAGCCCCATTATCAATATAGGAGCCAGGATCTGATGATGACAGGAGCCCCATTATCAATTTAGGAGCCAGGTCTGATGATGACAGGAGCCCCATTAGCAATATAGGAGCCAGGATCTGATGATGACTGGAGCCCCATTATCAATATAGGAGCCAGGATCTGATGATGACAGGAGCCCCATTATCAATATAGGAGCCAGTATCTGATGATGACTGGAGCCCCATTATCAATATAGGAGCCAGGATCTGATGATGACTGGAGCCCCATTATCAATATAGGAGCCAGGGTCTAATGATGACAGGAGCCCCAATAGCAATATAGGAGCCAGGATCTGATGATGACTGGAGACTCATTAGCAATATAGGAGCCAGGGTCTGATGATGACAGGAGCCCCATTATCAATATAGGAGCCAGGATCTAATGATGACTGGAACCCCATTAGCAATATAGGAGCCAGGATCTGATGATGACTGGAGCCCCATTAGCAATATAGGAGCCAGGATCTGATGATGACTGGAGCCCCATTATCAATATAGAACCCAGAATCTGATGATGACAGGAGCCCCATTAGCAATATAAGAGCCAGGATCTGCTGATGACAGGTGATATGGAAATTTAATTAGGATAAAAATATCCTGTGTTTGCTGCTTGCCATGTCCAAATCTCTATATAATGTCTTTTTGAGCGCTCAGAACGAAATGAGGACTGTCCACACGAAAGTGTCAGTATAACAGTTCGTCAAAGACATACATTTATTATTGTTTCAAGTTTTTATACGTTTACAAAAAGGGGCTGGTTAGTCAATTAACATACAATTAAAAGCTGCTAGATTATTGGCTGTTCTAGTGTAAATATGATAATTATGATAATCATGATTAAAAGAGCTGAAGTTGCAGAATTATTGTTTATATTCTTGTGACCTAGTTGCCTTGCATAACTATAATGTAAACAACAGATATCTAATAGGACATTTTGTACTTCATGCATTTGTTCCTTTACGAAGGTCTTATGAAGGCCAGATTTCTTTAAAACGACTGATTATATCTGGCCTAGAAATATGTGAGCACAAGGTTTTTTAGCAAGTGAAATCTATCTAACTGTGAACTGTGAATACATATATGTGAATATACTTTGAATATATGGAATACATATATATTTCCATGACAGTCCCCCCTTAGATACCACTTGCCCTAAAAACCTGCTCCTGGCCCAAAGCGCTGCAACTCTTTTATGCTGCCGGTGAGTTGAGACACCCCTAGTACATGCCTCCCCCACCGAATACAGACTTTTCGCAAATGGGCGGTCAGGAGGACTGTCCCTGTCGGGGGTTTATGTGTTTGCAATCATAGTCTCCTTATTTGATAGGATGATTCATCAAGGATGTGTATTCTCAGTCTGGAGGTAGTTCGGAGATCTGGTCAAGCCAGGCAGTTCTATCCGGACTGGTGCGAGGTCCAAGATGGTGAGTGGCATCAAATTGGTTGTCTCCTGAACAGCTTTTTCCATTTTCCTGCGGATACAAGGAATTACACAGCAACCAGTAATTAATGCAAAAATGAGAACCCCCATAATGGCTGTCCCAACCTGTGCCAACATTTTCTGCCACCCACTCATCCACCCAAAGTATCGATCCCATGGGTCAGTGACACCTGAGTTCTGTTTCAGTTCCTCTGATAACTCATTAAGTTTCTGTATTGCCATTGTGACTTTACCATTTGGGCCAGTGTTGTCTGGGATGTAGGTGCAACAGGTGTCTTTGATCATTTTGTAAACACCTCCTTTCTCAGCTAGAATCATATCCAAAGCCATTCTATTCTGGAATGCCATAATGGAAGTGGGGCCTAACTGTGCTGCCAAACCTTTTACAGCATCTATGGTGAAGTTAACAAATCTCTGCTGGTTATAATAGATGTAATTTATCCAATCAACATTTTTGTTTATAGTGACTCAAATCCTGCTTTAACTTGGTCTCTGGCCTTGAACTCATCAGGTAGGTCATCTGGTCATCTGTCTGGTCAGTCAGAGCATCCACGACATCCTTCATGGCTTAGGTGTCTCTCCTGGTACGGGAGCTTCCTTGCAATGCGATACGTGGATTCAAACAGGCTTTCCCTCTAGTTACACAGAGGTTGATGTCATCTGGGGCTCTTGGACAGGATTATCAAATCTGGCAGTGAGGAGAAAAACTCGAGAATGGACATTAGTTTTTTGACCAATTCAATTACATAAGTGTTATGATTTGGTAGCTGAGGAGAGCAGGCAAAAAAAGTAATACACCAGAGAGGTTGGAATCTATGGGATTGCAGTACCCTGACTAACCACCACAACTAAAGGCAGCCGTGGAGCGTTCCTACGTTGGTCCTAGACGCCTCGTCACAGCCTGAGAAGCTAACTACACCTAAAGATAGAAAAAGGAAAGCTATCTGCCCCGGAGCAGATCCCCAAAGAACATAGGAAGCCCCCAAACATGTAATGGCGGTTAGACAAGAGGAAATACAGACACAGACAGAAAATAGAATGAGCAAACGCTGGGCCCAATCTGTCTAGATAGAAGAGGATAGGAAAGGCACTTACTGCAACCCCAAAAAACCCTGAAAAGTACCAACTCTACTAATTACAAAAACACCTGAGATCACACGACCTCTACCACCTAAATTAGTTCTCTGGTGTAACAAAAACTAAACAGCAACCACTGAAAAAAACTGGAAAAGGCAAATGAACAAACAGTGGCTGAACTAAACTGAGAGGAGCATAAGCCCCCCGAAGGGGACCCGGCAGACCCCCACAGAAGTGCAGGACAAAATGCAGGCACCAAAAAAACTAAAAGAAGAAAATGTCTTATCTGTTAGCGGAAGATGCAGGCATGAAACAGCTTTTCTGGGTCTCTGGGAGTGTGCCTTACGCTAAACAGTGCAATAGGGAGTGTGTGTCAGATTTGCTGTGAATGCGGGTCCCTGATCACTTTCTATCATTTCTGGAACCCCGTATCTGCACACTATTTTCCGAAAGTAGCTTCTCTGCAGTAGTCTTTGCTGACTTGGAAGGCTTCTGTTCATCTTGAAAATACTTCTTTTGACCACAATGGCGTATTTGAATCCTTCACTTGGCGATATCTGGATGTGGTCTATCTGGATCCTTTGAAGCTGGTAGAGTGGTCTTTCCAGATGAGGTGAGGGGGACTTTCTTCCATACGTCCAGGCTTGCATTTGCCGCAGGTCAGACAGCTGCTGGTGAATTTGGCTGTTAGGGTGGAGATCCTGAAGCGAACCAGTAAGCACCAATCAGATCATTCATTTGTGTCTTTGATATGTGGATGTGGGTCCATCTACCCATTGGACCACCATAGGGTGCATACTTTGTGGTAGGCAGAGTTTGAAGTCTATTATTGTTAGCCTTCCTTCTTCACGTGTTGCTTTTTCGCATTCAGCTCTTCTTCTCCTTTTGGAGCTTGGTCTTGTAACTTCTTGAGCAGATCCCAGGACGTCTTTTTGTCAGGTTTCTT
This sequence comes from Oophaga sylvatica, assembly GCA_033576555.1. Lineage (NCBI taxonomy): Eukaryota > Metazoa > Chordata > Amphibia > Anura > Dendrobatidae > Oophaga > Oophaga sylvatica. The sequence continues at coordinate 196,354 of JARQOD010000092.1, forward strand.
GTCTTCAGTCGTCATGTAGTAGCCGTCCGGCTCTACGACCTCTCCCACTTCTCCATGTTGTCTTCCTTTGGCTGCTTCTTTGGCTGCCATGTCCGCCATGTTATTGCCTCACGCCTCTTCTGTTTTCAGTTTTCCATGCACTTTGATTTTTCAAATTGCCACCATTTTGGAAGTTGGAGTACACCCAGCAGGTCCCTGAAGGCTCCATGATGCTTCACGGTTGTCCTGTTTGCTGTGATGAAGTCACTTGTAGCCCAGATGGGTCTAAAGTCATGTGCTATGCCATGCGAGTAACTGTAGTCCATGTAGATGTTTGCAGTCTTGCCTTCTGCCATCTGACAGGCCTTCGTCAGCGCTATCAATTCTGCTTCCTGGGCTGACAGGCTAGGTGACAGACTTCTGGACCACAGGATTTCTTGATTGCTGGTCACTGCACTTCCTGTGTTGAAACTTCTTCATCATCTGCAAATCTGGAGCCATCCAAGTATCCCCCCTTGGGAGTGGGAGTAGAGTGACCGGGCTGAGGACTGTAGGTCTGGAGACGATGACATTATGAGACAAAGGCAATAGAGGCACCACAAAGATGCCTGGCGGTGGAGAGATTACTGTTGGTTGAGCTTGATTGAAGATTGCCAAGATGTCATGTGGAGTGAGAGTTTCCAGTGGCTGTCCAAAAGTGATGTCAGCAACCTTGTCCAGGAGGGTGTGTGCTGCAGATACTGCCATCAGGCAGGAGGGTGTTCTTCTTGCAACTGGATCCAAGCGGGCTGAGAGGCAGCCTAAAAGTCTCTGTTTTCCCCCGTGAATCCGTGCCAGGACTCCAATAGCATGACCTTCTTTCTTCCATCAGGTAGACGGAAAGACTTTTCATAGTCAGGTAGGCCTGGTATTGGCGCTGAGACTGTGGAGTTCTTCCAATCTCCTGAATGGGTTGAAGGCTGCGTCTGATAGAAGGAGCGGGGTTGCGTTGATGCAAGCGCACAGAGGCTGCATTAGGTCTGAGGCATCAGGGATCCAGGTTCTCCAATATGACACTAGACCAGGGAAGGCCTGCAGCATTCTTGGAGTTGTTGGGGGAGCCATCTTCTCCACAGTGGTCTTCCAGTCTTTTGACATGTGTTTCGTCTTGTGGGCAATACAGTGTCCCAGGGATGTAACTTGCTTCTGGCATCACTGGACTTTGTTCTTCCAGACCTTGCGTTGCTGTTCTTCCAGGTAGAGTAGGAGAGATAAGGAATAGGCTGTGCAGGTGTCGATGTAAACCACACAAAAGAGAAAGTCATCCACGTGTTGTAGAAGAGTGACTCTTGCATATTCTGCAATCCAGTTGACAAAGATGGAGGACATTGTCTTGGTGAAACTTGAAGGGCTTGTTTTGAGCACCTTGAGGCAACATTGTCCATATGCACTGCACTGGTGCGTGAAAGCAGGCCTCCAGGTGGAGGGGAAACACTGAAGAAGGTACTGGCCAGGTTGATCACCGTGAATACCGTTGCGGTGACTGGGACTCTTGAGAGCAGAGTGTGATGGTTCAGCACTGTTGGGGTTTCAAATACCGTAGCCTCTTTCGCGGACTCTTGAGAGCAGAGTGTGATGGTTCAGCACTGTTGGGGTTTCAAATACCGTAGCCTCTTTCGCGGCCTCCAGGCCTTGCACCATTCTGAACTCAGTGGGGTTTACAGTCTTTTTCTTCACTGTGGAAAGCTGGGATTGATTCCGATGGGCGAGGCAGCCCAATTTGGCCTTGTCCTTCAGTATGCAGCAGGGGACTCCCATCTGCTGGTGCAGAGCTGGCGGGAAAACAAGCCGTCTACTAGGATCCACATCATGAGAGATGACGACCAGCTGACTTTCTTGTTCTCCACCAAGACAGTCACTGTGTTAGCACCTGCTCTGGTCACAGGGGGTCTTCTTGTTGGGACGTCTCCTTAAACGGCTGCTTTTCTCTCAGCACGGGCCATCAGTAGTTTCTTTTTCTCCAGCTCGGTCTCAGGTCAGTATTTGTGCACAAGTTTGAAGAGCTGAGTGGCCTTTTTCCGGTCTAGGGCCTGGGTGAACTGGTTGATTGCAAGGGGCACCTCCTGGTGCTTGCAAAAGATGAACCTCTGGCGTTAGAGCTGGATGAGGTGTTGCCATTCCATGAAGCGAGTAGAGTCCTTCTTGAGTTGAATATCCTGGCCAATGCCAAAGGTCTCAGGCCGTCTTCTTAAGCGAGTTCACTTAGACCTTCAGTTGGTCAGAGACATCTTGACCCTGGGTGATGGAGTGGCTTTTCTGGTACTATATCCAGCGCCTCCTGTGATAGGTCTGCAGTGTGGTTGTTTGAGGTTCCTGTTTCTTCTTGGGTCAGGGGTGAAGAAAGTGTCATGGTCCCATCTTCCTGGAACACTCTGGTCGCTTTCAGCTTCTGCAGTAGGTCCACTCCCAATAGGTTGAGGGTGCAGGTTTTTTACACAACAAACTGGGACATGATGGAGTGTTCTGGCTGAGTCCACACGCTCAGGGACTTCATAATCTGGAAATATCTGACTTGACCATCAATTCCCATGCAGGAAGCAGAAGATTCTGATAGGTAGGTGAGGTTGCGGAGTTCCACAAGAAAAGATATGACTACGCCATCCACTCTCAGGATATTGGTCCCACTGGTGGGGTTCCTTGTGGACTTGGTGTGCTCTTGTCCTATGGACGGGGTTCTTCACTGCTTTCTGTGTTTCTTCCTTGGCTTGCTTCTCTAGACAAAGTGGTGGGTCGTAGGGGTTCTCTGCAGCGGTTCCGGTAATGGCCAAGCTTGCCACATTTGTAACACTTGACATTTCTTCTGTCTTTAAAACGTGGTTGGCCATCTGGCTCTGAGACCACCATCAGGGGAGCTGTTTTGCGCACTCCTGGCTGGGATTCTATCCCTTTTGCGACTGTGAGAAGGGTGTCCATTGCTATTGACGTGTACTCAGGCCTGGCTGCTACCAGTGGTTTCCTGATTGGTTCTCTCAGTCCATGCACAAAAGCCTGTGCCAACATCCGTCTGTGTGTCTGATCATGGGTAATGAGGCCCAAATCTTGAAACACTTGCATTACTCTGTCATGGAACTTCTCCACAGACTCTGTCTTGTCTTGACTCGTGACATGTAGGCTGAGAGTTTGTCCTGTCAGTCTGCTTTTGGCCCATTCTCTGAGTTGCTCAATTAGCTTTGGTCCTGTCTCCCAGGCATACGCATCTAACTCTGTTGGAAGCTTGAAGTGTTCTCTCATAATTGGCCAGAATGCATCACCTGCTTTTATTTCCATTACGGTCCAGAGATCAGTCCAGGCTGCTGCATACGTTTGCTGGATCTGCTGCATTTTTTGGCAAAATAGCATGGGGTGTATCCCTGGGTCTGGCAGCATACTGATCACCTGGCTTGGGATGAAAGGCTCATAGGATGGTGCCTCTACCTGTCCCTGCTCTATTGGTGCTTGTGTGTTTTCTTCCCTAGTATTGGGCAGCATGTGTGACGTTGCATCTTCATCTTCATCAGATAAGAAGTGACATGGTGTACTTGGTGCATACACTGGTGAGATTTGGGCTTTAAAGTTGTCTTGCTGCATGGGGATTTCCCACTTCCTTGCTGAGGCTGCGGTGGATCAGTGTCATGGTTCCATGCTAGCAGCCCTGTAGCTATACCACTCCCCTGTGAAGCCCTAGCAGTGGACTGTTGTGTCTGGGGGCTACATGTAGCGTTTTGTGTAGGGAGATTTGCACTTTCTTCTCCGGAAATCATGAGTGGCAGTGTCTGGACTGTGCTTGGGACATAGAACGTGCCTTGTGCTGTAAGCACTGGATACAGGGATACAGCATTGCTCTGGTTGGTCGTTGGCCCAGCTGGTAACGAAGCAGGAAAAAAAGGAAAAGAAGGGAGGTGTGAGGGAGGAGCGAGAGAAAGAGGAGGGGAGGGAGAGAAGAGTGAAAGGGGGACACGAGAGAAAGATGGAGAGAGAGAGAGAGAGAAGAAAGATGGAGGGGGAGAAGTAGAAGAAAATGAAGAACAAGATTTGAGAGTTGGAGAGGAAGAGATAGAAGAAGAGGAAGATGAAGAAAATGGATGTGTTAGAGATGTGATGGAGGGAAAAGAAGGAATGAGAGGGATGGCAGCGAGGAAAGAGGAGAAAAGTCTGAAGAAGAAAGAGAAAGGGACTGAGAGAAGAAGAAGAAGAGGGTGTCCCCCCTGTGACTCTTGAGAGGGGATGGTTGAAACAAAAATGCCTTCTCCCTGTGGAGAGAGGCGGGGAGCGTTTTTCCCTGTACAAGGCTCCTTACTCAATGAGAGCAGCCTACACCTGTCCCGTGTCTCCACATGATGGACATGTGATGTGTGTGACTCTGAATTCTGCTCTTGTGACATGTCAGTGATCTTTTTCTCACAGATGATTTAACACCTTTTCAAACTTATTCACATAAAAAAAAAAAAAAAAAAAAATTTCCTCGCCGAATGCCCGACGGGAGGGGCTGCTCAGACCACTGCGTAGTTTGTGTCTGCTCTCTCCCACAGCCTGTAATTCTCCTTATCTATGTGACCTTGTTGTAAAGCAAGCTTGTAGAAAAAAAAATGGCTGGAGAAATAAAGCTCTAAAATAAATTGCTCAGAGAAAAAATCTCTCCAAAATCATTCAAAAATGTACTTAAAAGAAAAATTTTAAAAACAAAAGTTAGATTTAGTAAAAAAAAAACTCTAGAAAAAGAAAACAAAAAAAAAATAAATTCACCAAAAAGGGGAGAAAAGAAAAACCGTATTAATCATAAAACTCTGAAAAACAACCCTTGTTACTAAAACAGCTAATTAAAAATCTCTGGAATGTCAGCTGGCTGCTTCCCCCCTCCCTTCCTTATATCTCTGCTTGCTGTCTCTATAGCCACTGAAATCACGTATCAAAAAAAAAAAAAAAAATTATTATTCCTCAGAATAGCAAAAAATGAATATAGTTCAGTCTGAATGCCTGATAATTCTCACATTAAAACCTTAGTGACCAAAAATAAGTCAAATGTATAAAGGTAAATATTTATTACACAAATCAATATAAAAAGGGGTATCACAAAATAACATATGTATACAAACAATGAAAACACATACAAAACGTGTGCACATACAGGGAAGTATATCTCAAAAAAGCGGTATAACAAAGTAACAGATGGCGAGGATAAAGGTAACAAGGTAATGGCACTCTATAAATAGTAGCAATATCCCCATATGGTGGGAATGAGATGCCCATCACAATAATCATACGCCACAGTAAATCACCAAGCATGTTTCTCAAACATGGCCAGCGTGTGAAGACAATAAGATAGTTTAGGGCGCCAGATAGGTAGAAAGCTGTGCTAACCACAAGGGTTAAGGTAGCGCACGCTATACCAGGTGAGAGGGCGCTGCAGTAAAGAATCAGAAAAACCGCTGCCATATCTGAGGGAAAGACATGCTTACCAAGAGGGTATGGTGACCGCAGGAGATAACACCCTGTAAGGCGATACTGCCCCAACGCACGTTTCGTGGCTATCTGCCACTTTTTCAAGGGGATAGTAGCGTACTGTGCATAGGACCTTTTTGTACCTAGTACTTCCTGATCACATGGTTAGCGTCCTCCAATGGGAGACAGTATGGCGGCGCATGCGTCGTTTGAAACCCGGGAGCTCTCAGCGGCGAAAGCGTCATGCATCCAGACATGCGCAAAGGCACAAGGCCTAAGCACCGCCCGCATGCAAGAGAGACTCCCCCACCGCAGAGAAACAGCCCAGGTGAAACGGGGCATGCGCGCACTGGTCTCCCATAGTGATGAATACTATTGTAATGAACTAACAACAATTATACAAGACGGGAATGAAGCATATATAGCAAACCAAATGTAATTACAATAAAATGTCAAGAATATAACAACATATATCCATAGGAAAACGTTTGCAATTTTTCTATATTCCATCAGTAAATTCAGTTCTTCATATCCAAGTAGGAGTCAAGGTAAAGAGTCCCAAAATATACGAAATAAAGAGACAAATATAAACTGTGAAAAAATAAAAAATTCTTTTAAAAACACAGATTAAAAAGCGAGAAAGCATCAGAAAGGAACCAGGGAGGGGGAAAATTCAAAAGGGAAAATTTCAAAGAAAAAAAGGTAATTATATCATATCAACAAAAAATCAACAAAAACATCTACAAAAAAGGTCCTATGCACAGTACGCTACTATCCCCTTGAAAAAGTGGCAGATAGCCACGAAACGTGCGTTGGGGCAGTATCGCCTTACAGGGTGTTATCTCCTGCGGTCACCATACCCTCTTGGTAAGCATGTCTTTCCCTCAGATATGGCAGCGGTTTTTCTGATTCTTTACTGCAGCGCCCTCTCACCTGGTATAGCGTGCGCTACCTTAACCCTTGTGGTTAGCACAGCTTTCTACCTATCTGGCGCCCTAAACTATCTTATTGTCTTCACACGCTGGCCATGTTTGAGAAACATGCTTGGTGATTTACTGTGGCGTATGATTATTGTGATGGGCATCTCATTCCCACCATATGGGGATATTGCTACTATTTATAGAGTGCCATTACCTTGTTACCTTTATCCTCGCCATCTGTTACTTTGTTATACCGCTTTTTTGAGATATACTTCCCTGTATGTGCACACGTTTTGTATGTGTTTTCATTGTTTGTATACATATGTTATTTTGTGATACCCCTTTTTATATTGATTTGTGTAATAAATATTTACCTTTATACATTTGACTTATTTTTGGTCACTAATGACTCCTCTCTTCTCCTGTATTTATATGTTTATATATGAGTAGTGACTTTTTTGGCCTCACCCATGTTCTGTGTGGCCCACATTTCCCTTGCCATACTTATGCGGCTGTTTGTTATTTCACATTAAAACCTGTAGCCAAAAAACTAGCTTAAAAAAATAAAAATCAAAGCCAAGAAACAGAATGTCTGATAACGTGATTAGCAGAGGAGGGGGGGTCAAAGGGGTTTTCTCGCTGCTGCAGCCAGCACACTGCTCTGAATGAGTTACTGACAGAGCGCAAGGAGATGTGATTTAAAGCGACAGTACCTGATACAGACAATGAGACAGACACCCGGGAGAATACAAATCCCTCTTTTGATGATTTGTGACACATACAAGCTGCTCTGGTAACTGATAACTCACCAATTGCACTGAGCGCGGTGAGGCTCAAGGTTCTATCGCTCTGTACCGTAGCCCTGGCCGGTGCGCCGGTCACAGTAATCTGCAATAGCCTTCATCAAAATTCTCACTATCCACGTCTGATTTGACTGGGATGGCCTCCCGGTGCGTGGACAATTATTGTGAGAACTTATCCAAACAAAGCTTCTGCCCTTCACGTCTGATTTGACTGGGATGGCCTCCCAGTGCGTGAAAGTTTACTGCAGAAACTTAACCGAACAAAGCCCTCGCTTCCACAACTGGATTTTTTGGGATAACCTCCCTCCAATGTGTGAAGAATATCTGCGTGGACTTATCCAAAACAAAGCTCCCGCCCTTCACGTCTGATTTGACTGGGATGGCCTCCCGGTGCGTGAAAGTTTACTGCGGGAACTTATGCAGCAATTGTCTTTTGCTATACAGCCCCCAGAGATCAGCAAGCAAAAACACAGTCACCGTTCCAACTTTCTCCCGGTTCACATAAAACATGAAACATATACAGCACAGCAGCAACCAACTCGGCTTATATCCCAGGGCTTTTGGATAAGGGTATGGACTTTTTACACAACCTGGGAATGCGGTGATGACCACGTCCGACCGGCTGGAAGTGTAGGCTAGGACTAGGCACAGGGAACATTCAGGTAAGATGACAAAGTTTTCTTACCTTACTGATGGAGCTGCAGTCTCCGTCCCGTATGCCAAGGCCAGGGCCAACACCCCCGTCTCTCCGGTCGGCCGAGTCCTCGTGCGTTTCGTCCAATGCCCCACGTTGGGCGCCAACTGATATGGAAATTTAATTAGGATAAAAATATCCTGTGTTTGCTGCTTGCCATGTCCAAATCTCTATATAATGTCTTTTTGAGCGCTCAGAACGAAATGAGGACTGTCCACACGAAAGTGTCAGTATAACAGTTCGTCAAAGACATACATTTATTATTGTTTCAAGTTTTTATACGTTTACAAAAAGGGGCTGGTTAGTCAATTAACATACAATTAAAAGCTGCTAGATTATTGGCTGTTCTAGTGTAAATATGATAATTATGATAATCATGATTAAAAGAGCTGAAGTTGCAGAATTATTGTTTATATTCTTGTGACCTAGTTGCCTTGCATAACTATAATGTAAACAACAGATATCTAATAGGACATTTTGTACTTCATGCATTTGTTCCTTTACGAAGGTCTTATGAAGGCCAGATTTCTTTAAAACGACTGATTATATCTGGCCTAGAAATATGTGAGCACAAGGTTTTTTAGCAAGTGAAATCTATCTAACTGTGAACTGTGAATATGTGAATATACTTTGAATATATGGAATACATATATATTTCCATGACACAGGAGCCCCATTAGCAATATAGGAGCCAGGATCTGATGATGACTGGAACCCCATTAGCAATATAGGAGCCAGGATCTGATGATGACTGGAGCCCCATTATCAATATAGGACCAGAATCTGATGATGACAGGAGCCCCATTAGCAATATAAGAGCCAGGATCTGATGATGACAGGAGCCCCATTAGCAATATAGGAGCCAGGATCTGATGATGACAGGAACCCCATTAGCAATATAGGAGCCAGGATCTGATGATGACAGGAGCCCCATTAGCAATATAGGAGCTAGGATCTGATGATGACAGGAGCCCCATTAGCAATATAGGAGCCAGGATCTGATGATGACAGGAACCCCATTAGCAATATAGGATCCTGGGACTGATGATGACAGGAGCCCCATTAGCAATAAAGGAGCCAGGATCTGATGATGACAGGAGCCCCATTAGCAATATAGGAGCCAGGATCTAATGATGACTGGAGCCCCATTAGCAATATAGGATCCTGGGTCTGATGATGACAGGAGCCCCATTAGCAATATAGGAGCCAGGATCTGATGATGACAGGAGCCCCATTAGCAATATAGGAGCCAGGATCTGATGATGACAGGAGCCGCATTAGCAATATAGGAGCCAGGATCTGATGATGACTGGAGCCCCATTAGCAATATAGGAGCCAGGATCTGATGATGACTGGAGCCCCATTATCAATATAGGAGCCAGGATCTGATGATGACTGGAGCCCCATTAGCAATATAGGAGCCAGGATCTGATGATGACTGGAGCCGCATTAGCAATATAGGAGCCAGGATCTGATGATGACTGGAGCCCCATTAGCAATATAGGAGCCAGGATCTGATGATGACTGGAGCCCCATTATCAATATAGGAGCAAGGATCTGATGATGACTGAAGCCCCATTAGCAATATAGGAGCCAGGGTCTGATGATGACTGGAGCCCCATTATCAATATAGGAGCCAGGATCTGATGATGACAGGAGCCCTATTATCAGTATAGGAGCCAGGATCTGATGATGACAGGAGCCCCATTATCAATATAGGAGCCAGGATCTGATGATGACTGGAGCCCCATTAGCAATATAGGAGCCATGATCTGATGATGACAGGAGCCCCATTAGCAATATAGGAGCCAGGATCAGATGATGACTGGAGCCCCATTAGCAATATAGGAGCCAGGATCTGATGATGACTGGAGCCCCATTATCAATATAGGAGCCAGGATCTGATGATGACTGGAGCCCATTATCAATATAGGAGCCAGGATCTGATGATGACTGGAGCCCATTATCAATATAGGAGCAAGGATCTGATGATGACTGGAGCCCCATTAGCAATATAGGAGCAAGGATCTGATGATGACTGGAGCCCCATTAGCAATATAGGAGCCAGGATCAGATGATGACTGGAGCCCCATTATCAATATAGGAGCCAGGATCAGATGATGACTGGAGCCCCAATAGCAATATAGGAGCCAGTATCTGATGATGACAGGAGCCCCATTAGCAATATAGGAGCAAGTATCTGATGATGACTGGAGCCCCATTATCAATATAGGAGCCAGTATCTGATGATGACAGGAGCCCCATTATCAATATAGGAGCCAGGATCTGATGATGACTGGAGCCCCATTATCAATATAGCAGCCCGGATCTGATGATGACAGGAGCCCCATTATAAATATAGGAGCCCGGATCTGATGATGACTGGAGCCCCATTATCAATATAGGAGCCAAGATCATGATGACGAGCCCAATAGCAATATAGGAGCAAGTATCTGATGATGACTGGACCCCATTATCAATATAGGACCCAGTATCTGATGATGACAGAAGCCCCATTATCAATATAGGAGCCAGGATCTGATGATGACTGGAGCCCCATTATCAATATAGCAGCCGGATCTGATGATGACAGGAGCCCCATTATAAATATAGGAGCCCGGATCTGATGATGACGGAGCCCCATTATCAATATAGGAGCCAGGATCTGATGATGAATGGAGCCCCATTAGCAATATAGGAGCCAGGATCTGATGATGACTGGAGCCCCATTATCAATATAGGAGCCAGGATCTGATGATGACAGGAGCCCCATTAGCAATATAGGAGCCAGGATCTGATGATGACTGGAGCCCCATTAGCAATATAGGAGCCAGGACTGATGATGACAGGAGCCCCATTAGCAATATAGGAGTCAGGATCTGATGATGACAGGAGCCCCCATTATCAATATAGGAGCCAGGATCTGATGATGACTGGAGCCCCATTATCAATATAGGAGCCAGGATCTGATGATGACTGGAGCCCCATTATCAATAAAGGAGCCAGGATCTGATGATGACTGGAGCCCCATTAGCAATATAGAGCCAGGGTCTGATGATGACAGGAGCCCCATTATCAATATAGGAGCCAGGATCTGATGATGACTGGAGCCCCATTAGCAATATAGGAGCCAGGATCTGATGATGACTGGAGCCCCATTAGCAATATAGGAGCCAGGGTGTGATGATGACAGGAGCCCCATTATCAATATAGGAGCCAGGATCTGATGATGACAGGAACCCCATTAGGAATATAGGAGCCAGGGTCTGATGATGACAGGAGCCCCATTATCAATATAGGAGCCAGGATCTGATGATGATAGGAACCCCATTAGCAATATAGGAGCCAGGATCTGATGATGACTGGAGCCCCATTATCAATATAGAAGCCAGGATCTGATGATGACAGGAGCCCCATTAGCAATATAGGAGCCAGGATCTGATGAGGACTGGAGCCCCATTATCAATATAGGAGCCAGGATCTGATGATGACAGGAGCCCCATTAGCAATATAGGAGCAAGGATCTGATGATGACTGGAGCCCCATTAGCAATATAAGAGCCAGGATCTGATGATGACAGGAGCCCCATTAGCAATATAGGAGCCAGGATCTGATGATGACAGGAGCCCCATTATCAATATAGGAGCTAGGATCTGATGATGACTAGAGCCCCATTATCAATATAGGAGCCAGGATCTGATGATGACTGGAGCCCAATTAGCAATATAGGAGCAAGGATCTGATGATGACAGGAGCCCCATTAGCAATATAGGAGCCAGGATCTGATGATGACAGGAACCCCATTAGCAATATAGGAGCCAGGATCTAATGATGACTGGAGCCACATTAGCAATATAGGATCCTGAGTCTGATGATGACAGGAGCCCCATTAGCAATATAGGAGCCAGGATCTGATGATGACTGGAACCCCATTAGCAATATAGGAGCCAGGATCTGATGATGACTGGAGCCCCATTATCAATATAGGAGCCAGGATCTGATGATGACTGGAGCCCCATTATCAATATAGAGCCAGGATCTGATGATGACAGGAGCCCCATTATCAATAAAGGAGCCAGGATCTGATGATGACTGGAGCCCCATTGTCAGGAGTCGAACCCAGTACCTCTTGTCTACTGGCCAGCAGCTCTACCATCTGAGCTATTCTGCTGGCTGCAAAGTTCCTTGCTGAACCCAGATACCATTGACTGTTCTTCCTGATTGGCTACACCTAGTGCTCTCTTGATTGGGCCTCTGATTGCCAATTACACACCCTATATAAACCTGGCCCTGTGGGTGTGTCATTGCGAGATTATTGAGCTCCAAGCCTTTAGTCAAGCGTTTCCTGCTGATCCATTGCTACAAACACTGCTCTCCTGTGAACCGACCTCGGCCTGCCTTCTGACTACGCTCTCCGCCTGATCCATTGCTACAAACACTGCTCTCCTGTGAACCGACCTCGGCCTGCCTTCTGACTACGCTCTCCGCCTGATCCATTGCTACAAACACTGCTCTCCTGTGTACCGACCTCCGGCTGCCACCTGACTACGTTATCTGCCTGCTCCTCTGTTACCGAACTGCCTTTCCTGTGTACCGACCTCCGGCTGCCACCTGACTACGTTATCCGCCTGATCCATTGCTACAAACACTGCTTTCCTGTGTACCGACCTCCGGCTGCCACCTGACTACGCTACCTGCCTCTGCTTCCCCTAGTGTTTGCAGTAACATCGGCTCCAACCCAGACGGGATCTTGACAGAATAATCTCGCGCCAAAATGGAGTCCGCTGTGAACACCCTGAGGCGGCAAGTTACGGAGCTTCAAAGTTTTTGTACTGACTCTCAAGGAAAATATGCCAAGTTACAAACTGATTTCACGGCGATACAACAGGAAGTAATTGAGCTACAAAAACAACTTCTGGACGTGCGCAATTCAGGGTCCGAATCAAACGCGCGGCTGCCGCTGCCTGCAAAGTTCAGTGGGGATCGCAAGCAGTACCGAGGATTCCTCAATCAATGCCGCATATACTTCCAGATGCAACCTGCTCCCTTTACCAGTGAGAGGAAGAAAGTTTTTTTCATGATAAATCTCCTGACGGATGAAGCTCTTGCTTGGGCTTCACCTTATGTAGAAAAGGACTATGACCTCCTTAATGACCTGGAAGCCTTCACCGCAGCTATGAATCAAGTTTTTGATGACCCAAACCGCTGTGCCACAGCAGAAACCAAATTACATAATTTGCGCCAAGGACGTCGCTCTGTTGCGGAATACACATCGGAGTTCCGTCGCTGGGTGGCCGACACCACCTGGAATCCAGCGGCCCAGAGAAGTCAATTTCGACGAGGGTTATCAGAACCAGTGAAAGACGAGCTTGCCAGGGTTGAGACCCCTGACCAGTTGGAGGACTTTATTCAACTATGTATCCGGATTGACCAGAGACTTACTGAAAGGAGAAAGGAGAGACTGCGAGCACTTGGGAATAGCCCTGGCTTCTCATTTTCAGCATCGGACCACCAAGAAAAGACGCAAGGCGTGTCTGAACCGATGCAGATCGACGTCATCCGAAGACCACTCTCTGCACAGGAGAAGGAGAGGCGACGTGCAGAACATCTCTGCCTCTATTGTGGGGACCCTGGACACTATGCCATCAACTGTCCTAACAAAAGGACTATAGCCTTTACCAACAACAGGTCTGCCAGCAATATGGACCTTTCTCAGCAGTCGGATTCCATCTTGCAGACTATCTCATCAGTAACGCCAGAAATAGACAAAATACATACTACATCATCTCATTTTGTAATCCCCATTCAGGTTGTAATGGGCACCCAAAAAATACAATGCTCTGCCCTGTTGGATTCGGGAGCAGGAGGGAATTTTATGGACTTAAAATTTACACGTGATAATAATATTTCCAGTAGGACCAAATCCACACCAATTGAAATGGAAACGGTGGATGGATCACCCTTGTCTTCTGGACCTGTCACGCATGAGACAATCGAACTGGAGATTTGTATCGAACCGGATCATCATGAAGCTGTCAGTTTCCACCTTATCTCATCTCCGAAATTTCGGTTATTCTAGGGATCCCCTGGTTTTCAGTCCATAACCCTTCTATCAACTGGGCATCAAGGACCATCACCTTTCCATCTGACTACTGTAAGAATAATTGTCATAAGGAACCCCCTGTTCTCCAACAAGTCCAAATCTCTGAGATTTCGCATGAGAAGGAAGAGAAACTACCACCTCAATATCAGCAGTTCTCTGATGTCTGCAGTAAGAAGAAAGCAGATCAATTACCTCCTCACCGTCCTTACGACTGTCCCATTGAATTGCTGCCAGGAGCAACCATTCCATTTGGACGGATTTACAATCTTTCCGAACCTGAATTGAAGGTATTAAGAAAGTTCCTGGATGAAAATTTAGAGAAAGGCTTTATTCGACCTTCCACATCTCCAGCTGGGGCACCCCTGTTCTTTGTTGAAAAGAAAGACTCCACTCTGCGGCCATGTATTGACTACAGAGAGATGAATAATATCACTGTCAAGAATCGCTACCGCTACCCTTGATTCCTGAACTATTTGAGAGACTCCGTTCTGCGAAAATCTTTACGAAGCTGGATCTTAGAGGGGCTTACAACCTCATACGGATTCGCCCAGGAGATGAGTGGAAGACCGCCTTCAGAACGAGATATGGACATTTTGAATCTCTGGTTATGACCTTTGGTCTTAGCAATGCCCCAGCCACCTTTCAACATTTTATTAATGATGTATTTCGAGATTTCTTGGACCAATTCGTTGTGGCTTATCTCGATGACATTCTTATATTTTCAGACACCTTGGAAGAGCATCGCAGGCACGTCCAGTTAGTCTTGGAACGACTACAGGAGAACCATCTTTACATTAAACTTGAAAAATGTGAGTTTGAACAAACCAGTATCCAATTTCTGGGATATATCATCTCCCCAGAAGGTCTGAGCATGGATCCCGGCAAAATCAATGCTGTAGTGGACTGGCCTGTTCCAAGAAATTTAAAAGACGTCCAGCGTTTCATAGGATTTGCAAATTTTTACCGAAAATTTATAAAGAACTTTTCTCGGATCATACTACCAATTACTACACTAACAAAAAGACCAAAGCATTTTTCTGGTCTCCGGAGGCACAGGAGGCTTTTGACAAATTGAAAACTCTTTTTACGTCTGCTCCATTGTTAGTACACCCAAATCCTGAATTGCCATTTACTGTCGAAGTGGACGCCTCGGACTCTGCAGTAGGAGCCATTCTGTCTCAGCGAGTTGGGGACAAAATGCAACTTCACCCATGTGCGTTTCTTTCCCACACCATGTCATCTGCAGAAAAGAACTACGACATCGGTAATAAAGAACTGTTAGCCATTAAAGTTGCCTTCTCCGAATGGAGACATCTTTTGGAAGGTGCCAATCACCCTGTGACTGTCCTCACGGACCACAAGAATCTTGAATTCCTCCGTACAGCAAAAAGATTGTCTGCAAGACAAGCACGATGGGCCTTATTTTTCTCAAGATTCAATTTTATAATTTCTTACCGGCCTGGTTCAAGAAATGGCAAGGCTGACGCCCTGTCCAGGATGTGTTCGGAACCTCAGGAGAGGTCTAGTAATGACGATACAATTCTAGGCCCTAAAAATTTTTTGGGAATATTGCACTCTAGAGGACTATGTAATAGAATTAAAGATGGATATCAAGAGGACTCTTTCCTTAACCATCCTTCGGAAGACGTCGATCTTTCATTCAAAGAGGGGTTTTGGATGCAGAAACACAAAATATATGTACCTGAATCTTCTCGCCTTGAAGTCCTCAAAAGTGTCCATGATTCTAAACTGGCAGGACATCCTGGAGTTGCAAAAACACAAGACTTACTACTTCGTTTCTTTTGGTGGCCTAATTGTAGGAAGGACGTGAGGAAATATGTTTCAACCTGTTTAACATGCGCACGAAACAAGACCCCACGATCGTCTCCTCTAGGACTCTTGCAACCACTTCCAGTTCCATCCAGGCCTTGGGGATCTATTTCCATGGATTTTATTGTGGAACTACCCCCTTCCAAACAGATGACCGTCATCCTTGTCATAGTGGACCGACTCACAAAAATGGCCCACTTTATTCCAACTGAAGGAATTCCTACTGCTGAAAAAACTGCAGAACTGATAATCAAAGAGGTATTCAGGTTACATGGAATTCCTGACAGCGTGGTGTCTGACAGAGGCGTTCAGTTTACGTCAAAATTTTGGAAGAGTTTCTGTACAGCCTTGGGAGTCACGGTGAATCTTTCTACCGCTTTCCATCCTCAGTCCAATGGCCAGACGGAGAGAACGAACCAGACTTTGGAGCAATACCTCCGTTGCTTCATTTCCTATCTTCAGGATGACTGGGTGGACTATTTACCAACAGCAGAGTTTGCCTACAACAACTCCATACATAGCGCTACATCTCAAACCCCATTTTTTGCTAATTATGGAGTACATCCAGTATTTATCCCTAATCTGCCAGTGAACACTCCCATTCCTGCTGTAAATGACAGGCTTGCAAAATTACAGGAATCCCAGAAGGAATTATCAGAGATATTACTCAAGACCCAGGAAGTATATAAGGAAGCAGCAGATAAACATCGGAGAGTGCCCCCTGCTCTTCAGGTTGGAGACAAAGTTTGGCTGTCCACTAAAAACCTTAAGACACATGTGCCATCCTCCAAATTGGGTCAGAAATTCATTGGACCTTTTCAAATTTCTGCAAAAATTAACCAGGTTGCTTTTCGTTTAAAACTTCCCAACAATCTAAAGATTCATCCAGTGTTTCACATATCCTTGCTCAAACCCTTCTGTGAAAACCCGTTTCCAGGAAGAATTCAGCCACCTCCTCCACCAGAAAGGATCCGTGGTGAAGAAGAATACATTGTGGATAAGATTCTGGACTCCCGAAAATTCAGAGGTAAACTGCAGTATCTGGTGCAGTGGAAGGGTTGCAGACCAGAGGAAAATTCATGGGAACCAAGGGACAACGTCTGCTCCAATACAAGCTTCATAAGGTACCGAAGCAGCTCCTGAGATGTCCAGAGGCCATCCTGGAAGGAGGGGAGTACTGTCAGGAGTCGAACCCAGTACCTCTTGTCTACTGGCCAGCAGCTCTACCATCTGAGCTATTCTGCTGGCTGCAAAGTTCCTTGCTGAACCCAGATACCATTGACTGTTCTTCCTGATTGGCTACACCTAGTGCTCTCTTGATTGGGCCTCTGATTGCCAATTACACACCCTATATAAACCTGGCCCTGTGGGTGTGTCATTGCGAGATTATTGAGCTCCAAGCCTTTAGTCAAGCGTTTCCTGCTGATCCATTGCTACAAACACTGCTCTCCTGTGAACCGACCTCGGCCTGCCTTCTGACTACGCTCTCCGCCTGATCCATTGCTACAAACACTGCTCTCCTGTGAACCGACCTCGGCCTGCCTTCTGACTACGCTCTCCGCCTGATCCATTGCTACAAACACTGCTCTCCTGTGTACCGACCTCCGGCTGCCACCTGACTACGTTATCTGCCTGCTCCTCTGTTACCGAACTGCCTTTCCTGTGTACCGACCTCCGGCTGCCACCTGACTACGTTATCCGCCTGATCCATTGCTACAAACACTGCTTTCCTGTGTACCGACCTCCGGCTGCCACCTGACTACGCTACCTGCCTCTGCTTCCCCTAGTGTTTGCAGTAACATCGGCTCCAACCCAGACGGGATCTTGACACCCATTAGCAATATAAGAGCCAGTATCTGATGATGACAGGAGCCCCATTAGCAATATAGGAGCCAGGATCTGATGATGACAGGAACCCCATTAGCAATATAGGAGCCAGGATCTGATGATGACTGAAGCCCATTAGCAGTATAGGAGCCAGGATCTGATGATGACTGGAGCCCCATTATCAATATAGGAGTCAGGATCTGATGATGACTGGAGCCCCATTATCAATATAGGAGCCAGGATCTGATGATGACTGGAGCCCCATTATCAATATAGGAGCCAGGATCTGATGATGACTGGAACCCCATTATCAATATAGGAGCCAGGGTCTAATGATGATAGGAGCCCCATTATCAATATAGGAGCCAGGATCTAATTGTGACTGGAGCCCCCATTAGCAATATAGGATCCTGGGTCTGATGATGACAGGAGCCCCATTAGCAATATAGGAGCCAGGATCTGATGATGAGTGGAGCCCCATTAGCAATATAGGAGCCAGGATCTGATGATGACTGAAGCCCATTATCAATATAGGAGCCAGGATCTGATGATGACTGGAGCCCCATTAGCAATATAGGAGCCAGGTCTGATGATGACAGGAGCCCCATTATCAATATAGGAGCCAGGATCTGATGATGACAGGAACCCCATTAGCAATATAGGAGCCAGGATCTGATGATGACTGGAGCCCCATTATCAATATAGGAGCCAGGATCTGATGATGACAGGAGCCCCATTAGCAATATAGGAGCAAGGATCTGATGATGACTGGAGCCCCATTAGCAATATAAGAGCCAGGATCTAATGATGACTGGAGCCCCATTAGCAATATAGGATCCTGAGTCTGATGATGACAGGAGCCCATTAGCAATATAGGAGCCAGGATCTGATGATGACTGGAACCCCATTAGCAATATAGGAGCCAGGATCTAATAATGACTAGAGCCCCATTAGCAATATAGGATCCTGAGTCTGATGATGACAGGAGCCCCATTAGCAATATAGGAGCCAGGATCTGATGATGACTGGAACCCCATTAGCAATATAGGAGCCAGGATCTGATGATGACTGGAGCCCCATTAGCAATATAGGAGCCAGGATCTGATGATGACTGGAGCCCCATTATCAATATAGGAGCCAGGATCTCATGATGACTGGAGCCCTATTAGCAATATAGGAGCCAGGATCTGATGATGACTGGAGCCCCATTAGCAATATAGGAGCCAGGATCTGATGATGACAGGAACCCCATAGCAATATAGGAGCCAGGATCTGATGATGACAGGAACCCCATTAGCAATATAGGAGCCAGGATCCAATGATGACTGGAGCCCCATTAGCAATATAGGATCCTGAGTCTGATGATGACAGGAGCCCCATTAGCAATATAGGAGCCAGGATCTGATGATGACTGGAACCCCATTAGCAATATAGGAGCCAGGATCTGATGATGACTGGAGCCCCATTAGCAATATAGGACCAGGATCTGATGATGATTGGAGCCCCATTAGCAATATAGGAGCAAGTATCTGATGATGACTGGAGCCCCATTAGCAATATAGGATCCTGGGTCTGATGATGACTGGAGCCCCATTAGCAATATAGGAGCCAGGATCTGATGATGACTGGAACCCCATTAGCAATATAGGAGCCAGGATCTGATGATGACTGGAGCCCCATTATCAATATAGGAGCCAGGATCTGATGATGACTGGAGCCCCATTAGCAATATAGGATCCTGGGTCTGATGATGACAGGAGCCCCATTAGCAATATAGGAGCCAGGATCTGATGATACAGGAGCCCCATTAGCAATATAGGAGCCAGGATCTGATGATGACAGGAGCCCATTAGCAATATAGGAGCCAGGATCTGATGATGACTGGAACCCCATTAGCAATATAGGAGCCAGGATCTGATGATGACTGGAGCCCCATTAGCAATATAGGAGTCAGGATCTGATGATGACAGGAGCCCCATTATCAATATAGGAGCCAGGATCTGATGATGACTGGAGCCCCATTATCAATATAGGAGCCAGGATCTGATGATGACAGGAGCCCCATTAGCAATATAGGAGCCAGGATCTGATGAGGACTGGAGCCCATTAGCAATATAGGAGCCAGGATCTGATGATGACTGGAGCCCCACTAGCAATATAGGAGCCAGGATCTGATGATGACTGGAGCCCCATTAGCAATATAGGAGCCAGGATCTGATGATGACTGGAGCCCCATTATCAATATAGGAGCCAGGATCAGATGATGACTGGAGCCCCAATAGCAATATAGGAGCCAGTATCTGATGATGACAGGAGCCCCATTAGCAATATAGGAGCAAGTATCTGATGATGACTGGAGCCCCATTATAAATATAGGAGCCGGATCTGATGATGACTGGAGCCCCATTATCAATATAGGAGCCAAGATCAGATGATGACTGGAGCCCCAATAGCAATATAGGAGCAAGTATCTGATGATGACTGGAGCCCCATTATCAATATAGGAGCCAGTATCTGATGATGACAGGAGCCCCATTATCAATATAGGAGCCAGGATCTGATGATGACAGGAGCCCCATTATCAATATAGGAGCCAGGATCTGATGATGACAGGAGCCCATTATCAATATAGCAGCCCGGATCTGATGATGACAGGAGCCCCATTATAAATATAGGAGCCCGGATCTGATGATGACTGGAGCCCATTATCAATATAGGAGCCAGGATCTGATGATGAGTGGAGCCCCATTAGCAATATAGGAGCCAGGATCTGATGATGACTGGAGCCCCATTATCAATATGAGCAGGATTGATGATGACAGGAGCCCATTGCAATATAGGAGCCAGGATTGATGATGACTGGAACCCCATTGTAAGGTTCTGTATATCTGTTTCTGAAACTCAGTTTGTTCGTCGGCCATTTTGCTTTCTGTTTTGCTGCAGCTATCTTGCCCTCAGTTAAAATGGAGTTTTCCAGCTTGCATGTTCCCGCCCTGATTCTCTCCGTTTGCTTCTTAAACAGCCACACCTGAGCAATCAGTGCTTCAGAATCTGGCCTGCAGTGAACCTGTGTTCTGACTCCTGAAGCCTTGGACTTTGTACTCCAGCCATTTCTACTGAGAAACTCTGGAGCTCTTGTGGACTCTGAACTCTGCTCTTGAAAGCCTCACGTTGCATGGACTTGCGGTAACATAGAAGAAGATCTGAATCTGTTGTGGAGAGTTATTGATGAACTTAGATTACTTTGGCCTGCTGTGTCTCCTGCTTCTGTGTTTGCAACCTGTGTGTTTATTTTTGTCAATTTGTATGAAGCAATACAAGACTTTCTTTTTCAACCTGTGTCTCAAGTATTTTCATCGCACCCAAGCACAAGACGCTATATGAACTGTATCACATACATTACAAGATTCTGAAGCCAAACGTTAGTGTCTGCTGGGTCTGGAAAGGCTTGTCTGCTGTACTGTGGATATCGGATGTCCGGTTGTACTTTCTGTGATAACAGTGGTTGTGACTTCTCACAACCATTCCAGATGTCTGGTTGAAAGCTTTCTGTGATGATAGTGGTTGTGACTTCTCACAACCATTCCAGGTGAGCAGTTCCCTTAAAGTTTTTTCTTTCTTCAGTGTTGCCACAGGTGAACACTATTGTTTTTTTTTTTCTCTCCTCTTCTTCCAGTATCCTGTCTTAAAAGATCTGGAAAATGGAGGCCCGCATAAAGGAACTTTGTGGAGTGACTGATAATATCCTTGCAGATTTGCAGAATATAAAGACCCGTCTTACAAATCTTCAGGACCTAAATAATCACAATTTGCAAGTGGTTGGACAGACTACTCAGGATTTGCGAGCCAGGATTGAGGTTCTGGAGGGGCAAGTCCAGGCTCCTGCCATGGCCCCGAGTTCTGGGATTCCCAAGTTGCCCCCTTTTCGTTTTGGTGGTGAACGTGAAAAATTCAGGGGATTTGTTAATCAATGTAATCTTTTTTTTTCTGCACATGCTTCACAATTTCCTACTGAACGATCTAAGGTGCTTACTATAATTATGTTGCTTACCAACAAGGCTTTGATATGGGCAAACCCTCTGATTGAGACTGAGGATAATTGTTTGAATCACTTTGATGACTTTATTTCAGCCATGGGGCAGGTGTTTGATGACCCCAATCGAGGTGCAACAGCTGAAGCAGCCATGTTAGCTTTGCGCCAAGGTAAGCACTCAGTAGCTGAATATGCCTTGGATTTCAGGAGATGGGCCCTTGATACCACCTGGGACAATTCCGCCAAAAAATCTATTTTTCGAAAGGGGTTATCCCCACTAATTAAGGATGAACTTGCTCGTGCCGACCCTCCCACTGCGTTAGGTGACTTTATTAACTACTGCATCCGTATTGATACTCGTTTAACTGAACGCAGGCAAGAGAGATGGTTCGAAAGCAATCGTACTAACCTTTTCCTACCTTCCTCTCCAGCTAAGGAACCTTTGAATAGGATTACACGGGAACCTGAACCTGAACCCATGCAGGTAGACTCTTTACTACGACGGGTTAGTGATGCACGCAAGGAACATCGTTTTAAGGAGAATCTATGTTTTTACTGTGGTAAGTCAGGGCACTTTATTATTAACTGTCCCAGCCGTTCTCGCAAGACTACTGCAGCACTCATTCATTGTGAGTGTTGCGAGAGGGGATCTGTCAGGTCCGAGCCTCAGGCTCCAGAGATAGCTGCCGCAACAGATCTTGATTTCTCGGACTTAAACTCCGTTACCTCTGAGGACGTTGACTGTGTAAATGCTGCCATCTTTCAGGTTTCCTCAGCGGTGTCCCAGCTGAGTTGTAAGAAAAACAATTCTCACTGTTTTCTTTCCATCAAACTCTGGGTTGACTCAGCCTGGGTGTCTAGCTCTGCCATGATCGACTCAGGTGCAAGTGGAAATTTTATGGATGTCTCCTTTGCTCTAAAACAGGGAATACGTTCAGTGAAGAAGGCTGCTCCCGTACAGATGGAAACTGTGGATGGCTCCCTGCTGACCTCTGGACCAGTGGATCAGGAAACAGAGCCTTTAAAGGTTCTTATGGGTAAAGATCATCAAGAGAAACTGTCCTTTATGCTTATCTCTTCTCCTCACTTTCCCATTATTCTAGGGCTACCATGGCTGCAGGCTCAGAATCCTACCATTAACTGGGAGACCAAGGAATTACACTTCCAGAGAAACAGATGAGTCAAAAAATTTCAGCTTGCTCTGTTCCTAAAGGAACCATGTCAGTCCCTGAATTACCAGCTGTATACCAGGACTATGTGGATTTATGTGACAAGAAGAACGCTGACCAGCTTCCTCCTCACCGTCCATATGATTGTCCAATTGAATTATTGCCTGGAGCAGAATACCTTTTGGTAAGATCTACCCCCTGGCGGGGCCCGAGCTGAAGGCTTTAAAAGAGTACATAGACGAAAATCTAGCCAAGGGCTTCATACGCCCCTCTTCATCTCCTGCAGGGGCACCCATATTCTTTGTAAAGAAGAAAGATGGATCTCTGAGACCATGCGTAGACTATAGGGAACTTAATAAGGTTACTATTAGAAACCGTTATCCATTGCCTTTAATCCCTGAGTTATTGGAGAGAGTGCGACATGCTAAAATTTTTTCTAAACTAGATCTTCGTGGGGCCTATAACTTAGTCCGTATTAGACCTGGGGATGAATGGAAGACTGCATTCAGGTCACGCTATGGACACTTTGAATATCTGGTTATGCCTTTTGGTCTGAGTACCGCCCCAGCCACTTTCCAACACTTGGTGAATGACATCTTCAGGGATCTCCTAGATACATTCGTGGTAATTTATTTGGATGATATTTTAATTTTTTCTAACTCCACAGAGGAACATCATGGACATGTGAGAATGGTCTTGGAACGTCTAAGACAAAATCATCTTTACATCAAGCTTGAAAAGTGTGAATTCCATAAGACCGAAATTCAATTTCTGGGGTATGTACTGTCTACACAAGGAATTAGTATGGATGGAAGTAAAACCCAAGCCATCAATGATTGGCCAAGTCCTAGAAATGTGAAGGAGGTACAGCGCTTCATCGGGTTTGCAAACTTCTATAGACGTTTCATTAGAAATTTCTCTGAGGTAGTGTCACCTATCACCCAACTTACCCGGAAAGAGTCTAAGTTCTCCTGGACTCCCCAAGCCCAGGAAGCATTTTCCCGTCTAAAAGATAAATTTACCACTGCACCTATTCTAGTACATCCCAACCCAGAGCTTGCCTTCATAATAGAGGTGGATGCTTCAGACTGTGCCGTAGGAGCTATACTCTCTCAGAGAACAGGTGAGAAGAATGTCTTGCATCCCTGTGCCTTCTTTTCCCAGCAGTTGTCTTCGGCTGAGAAGAACTACGATGTGGGCAATAGAGAGTTGTTGGCCATTATTGCCGCCTTCAAAGAATGGAGACACCTTCTGCAAGGAACTGCACAGCAAATAGTCGTTCTGACAGATCATCGTAATCTTGAGTTTATCAGGTCGGCTAAGTGCCTGACTCCTCGCCAGGCTCGCTGGAATCTTTTCTTAAACCAATTTAATTTTATTATTTCTTATAGACCAGGATCGCGCAATGGAAAGGCTGATGCACTCTCTAGGATTTACTCAGCAGAGACACGTCCAATTACTCCTCCTAAGACTATTCTTCCTGACTCTAGATTCTTAGGAGTGATTCATCATCAAGACCTAATTAAAGACATCAAGGAAGCATACCATGCGGATTCTTTTTTGGCTCAACCCCCAAGGGACGTAAGTCTTGTCTTTAAGAATGGTGTGTGGATTCTGGGACAACGTCTGTATATACCTGAAACAGTCAGATTGAGAGTATTGCAACTCATTCATGATTCCAAAATAGCCGGGCATAGAGGAATTCTAAAGACACAGGAATTTCTTTCTCGTTTCTTTTGGTGGCCCACTTGTAGGAAGGATGTTTTGGATTATGTCACTTCGTGTGAGGTTTGTGCAAGATGCAAAACACCTCGCTCTTCACCAACTGGTCTGTTACAGCCTCTTCCCACCCCGTCCCGCCCGTGGGGATCCATTTCTATGGACTTCATTGTCGAATTACCAACCTCTCAAGGGAAGAACACTATTCTAGTGGTGGTTGATCGTTTAACAAAGGCAGCTCATTTTATCCCTTGTGTCGGCTTACCCACTGCAAAACAGACATCAGATTTGATGATTAAAGATGTGTTTCGTTTACATGGAGTACCGGATGAGGTTATTTCGGATCGAGGGGTGCAATTCACTTCTAGGTTTTGGCAAAATTTCTGTGCAGCATTGGACATTAAAGTAAACCTTTCTTCTGCTTTTCATCCCCAGACTAATGGACAAACCGAACGAACCAATCAAACCCTGGAGCAGTATCTCCGCTGTTTTATCTGCCACCTACAGGATGATTGGGTGGATCTACTTCCATTGGCTGAGTTCTCTTACAACAACTCTCAGAGTGCCTCCACTAAACAGTCTCCTTTTTTCTCTAATTTAGGTTATCATCCTAATATTCTACCACGATTTCCCATAGAGACGCCTTTGCCAGCAGTGGCTGAAAGAGTCACGACTTTACAGAAGAATATGGATCTTCTAAAGGAGAATCTGGAATCGGCTCAGGAAAGGTACAAGAAGGCAGCAGATAAATTTCGTAAACCTGCACCAGTTTTAAGGTAGGAGACCTGGTCTGGCTGTCAACCAGAAATCTTAAGTTAAGGATTCCATCATCTAAGTTGGGACATAAGTACATTGGACCCTATAAAATCAGTAAGATTATAAGTGCCGTTGCTTGTCGTCTTCAATTGCCCAGAACTATGAGAATCCACCCTGTCTTTCATGTATCCTACTAAAGGCTGCGACACCCAATACGTTTCCTGGACGTTCTTCTCCTTGCCCTGACCCAGTGCTAGTCGATGGTCAGGAAGAATTTGTGGTGGAAAGGATTTTAGATTCCAGGTTGTATAGAAATCAGTTACAATATCTGATCAAATGGCAGGGCTACCCAGTGGAGGACAACTCATGGGAGCCAGTCAATAACGTTAATGCTCCTCGCTTGCTCCGTCAGTTTCATCAGAGGTACCCACACAAGCCTGGTCTAAGGTCATCCGGAGGTTGCCCCTAAGGGGGGAGTAATGTAAGGTTCTGTATATCTGTTTCTGAAACTCAGTTTGTTCGTCGGCCATTTTGCTTTCTGTTTTGCTGCAGCTATCTTGCCCTCAGTTAAAATGGAGTTTTCCAGCTTGCATGTTCCCGCCCTGATTCTCTCCGTTTGCTTCTTAAACAGCCACACCTGAGCAATCAGTGCTTCAGAATCTGGCCTGCAGTGAACCTGTGTTCTGACTCCTGAAGCCTTGGACTTTGTACTCCAGCCATTTCTACTGAGAAACTCTGGAGCTCTTGTGGACTCTGAACTCTGCTCTTGAAAGCCTCACGGTTGCATGGACTTGCGGTAACATAGAAGAAGATCTGAATCTGTTGTGGAGAGTTATTGATGAACTTAGATTACTTTGGCCTGCTGTGTCTCCTGCTTCTGTGTTTGCAACCTGTGTGTTTATTTTTGTCAATTTGTATGAAGCAATACAAGACTTTCTTTTTCAACCTGTGTCTCAAGTATTTTCATCGCACCCAAGCACAAGACGCTATATGAACTGTATCACATACATTACAATTAGCAATATAGGAGCCAGGATCTGATGATGACTGGAGCCCCATTAGCAATATAGGAGCCAGGATCTGATGATGACTGGAGCCCCATTATCAATATAGGAGCCAGGATCTGATGATGACTGGAGCCCCATTAGCAATATAGGAGCCAGGATCTGATGATGACTGGAGCCCCATTAGCAATATAGGAGCCAGGATCTGATGATGACAGGAACCCCATTAGCAATATAGGAGCCAGGATCTGATGATGACAGGAACCCCATTAGCAATATAGGAGCCAGGATCTAATGATGACTGGAGCCCCATTAGCAATATAGGATCCTGAGTCTGATGATGACAGGAGCCCCATTAGCAATATAGGAGCCAGGATCTGATGATGACTGGAACCCCATTAGCAATATAGGAGCCAGGATCTGATGATGACTGGAGCCCCATTAGCAATATAGGACCCAGGATCTGATGATGATTGGAGCCCCATTAGCAATATAGGAGCAAGTATCTGATGATGACTGGAGCCCCATTAGCAATATAGGATCCTGGGTCTGATGATGACTGGAGCCCCATTAGCAATATAGGAGCCAGGATCTGATGATGACTGGAACCCCATTAGCAATATAGGAGCCAGGATCTGATGATGACTGGAGCCCCATTATCAATATAGGAGCCAGGATCTGATGATGACTGGAGCCCCATTAGCAATATAGGATCCTGGGTCTGATGATGACAGGAGCCCCATTAGCAATATAGGAGCCAGGATCTGATGATAACAGGAGCCCCATTAGCAATATAGGAGCCAGGATCTGATGATGACAGGAGCCCCATTTGTGTCGACCCGCCACCACAATTGTGGGTTACCAGGGCAATGGGGTACTCAGAGCCGAGCCCGTAGAAGTCTATGGGGATTGTCACAGGTAGCTGTGGCTCGGTCTGTGGCCCTGGCGGTCTGGCGTATGTTGGGGATATATTTACAGGGGATAGGTTTATATACAGTTCGTGACGCCACCTGTAGTATTCTGGTAATATGTACCAGCGCTGCTGTAGATCTCTGAGGGATGGTGAGGCAGCTAGATGTCGGGTCCCCTACAGGTGGGACTCTTCCCTCAGGTCGGTAGTTAGGTAGGGATTGTGCAGGCATGCAATAATAACTCAGTCTCACACGATCAGCGTCTTTCCATACCTTTACTTGCAAGATGATAAGGCAGGTCCCAGGGAGGCTGATGGGGTTGATGGAGGATGAGCTTTGAGGCAACAGCTAAGCAACTTAGGGGCCTCCTTTACTGTCCAATGAAGATGAGTACGACCAGCCTGAAGCGTAGTCCCCTCTATGATTCCAGCTTATCCAAAGCTGTGCTTCCCAGTCAATTTAGTGTTAGGAGCCTTTCTATGAGGGAGCTGAATTCTTATTTTGTCCTGCAGAGACTCAAAGTCTTCACTTCCCCTGACCCCAGTTACATACTGACTATAAGGGGTGTTTGCCGCGACCTAGGGTCCGGTAAATCTCTGGTTTTCTCTTCACTATGCTTGTAACAATAGTGATCCTTCGGTCCCCAGTAACCGGTAGCAATGTGCAGGACTCTTCCAAGCCAAACGCACTTTTCCAATAATCTTCCTTCCACTTTGCCCTTCGATTTGCTCGACTCTTAATAGATAGTTCAGTCTTTCTTCCAGTGGGGCACAGCTCTGACTAGGCTAAGGTGAATTAGACCACCTGTACCAGCCTCCACGTTCTGAACTGATGACAGGCTCAAACTGGACACGTCTACTCTGTCCAAGGACAGGAAACTGACTGACTAGAAAATCACTCCCTTCCACACCCCTGCTGGGTGTGTCAGAAGTGTACATGATGTCATGAAGAGACCTTAACTGTAAGGCTATGGTTCCACGGTCCGGAACCATAGCGCTTTGGACGGAGCGGAAATTCCGCTCCGTCTAAGCCCCGCCCCCTTTCTGACGCGCGATCTTTCCGGAGGTGTTCAGGACACCTCCGGAACACCTCCGGAAAGAGCGCAGGGCTACATAGCCCTGTGTTAATTCTGTTGCGGCGACGCACCGTCGCCGCAATACGCGAGGACATGCTGCGGTCTAAAAAGACGCGCCGCATGTCCGTTTACGCAGGTTTGCCACCTGCGTATTGTTACGCATGGTGGAGACGGGATTCCTTGAAATCCCTCCACTATGCTGTAACATCTGGACGCTGCGTGTTTGGCGCTGCGCCAGCGCACAGCGCCAAACACGCAGCGTTTCCTGACCGTGGAAACTCACCCTTACCTCTCCACTCATCCTCCTGGTATTGTGTACCAGGGCTACACATTCCCCATGGTAAACGACAGCACTCCGGCTGTAAAATATAAAGAGACATTTTGTTTATGCATGAAAATATTAAACAATTAACATTAATTCGTCCCATCCGGGAGGTGAGGATATCTTGAACGTTGCAAACAATAACATTATATAGAAATACAAAAGTATTAAATAGCATTTAATAAATATACAGTATACTTGTGAAGGACCCGCACCAAACCTTCAACGTAGGTCCTGGGTGGGCTGCAGGACATCCGAATGCAGACCTCACTCAGTGCCACACCACACGGGTTTTTGGTTCAGAGGTAAGTCAAGGTTTCATGTGAAACCATTAAAAGGCACTTTAGTGCAACTATTTACAGGATACAGTTTTTGGGCTGGCTCAGTCCTCAGCCTCTGAGTCCATTATTAAACGAAGACATAATAGGGAAAAACACATTTATATTTATAGACTTTTTACAATGTTCACATAAATTCGTTATAATCACTGCTGATATCTAATGGGTAATTTCCCTTTTGTGATTCTCTCTGATCTACGTGGTGTAGTTTCAGGTATAACAAGTTGCGATCTGTCTGCACTGCGTAACGGCAAACTATAGAACTGCCTTAATCTTTCTATGGATCTGGCAAGCGTACTGATGGCTGGACGGTGTGAGTCAGCTTCACCAGGGGATCCCATAGTATGGGGCGCTGCTTCAGATGATCCATCTTGAGGTTCCACAGGTTGAGGTGTTGCTGGGATGGGTAACTCCTGAGCGGGCTCAACTGGCACCACAGGCACAACTGGAGGTAGAACTTCCTCTTGTGGCTGATAAAACTGCAACACTGGAATTATCACAGCATCTCCCAGTCGGGGCCAATCCGCAGGAAAATCTCCCAGATCTGTGTGTAGGACCTCTTCCTTTCTTTCTCCTTGATTGAGGACAGGGTTCTTTTCACAACGTTTTAAGTGTTCTGGACACAACTTCAAATGATCTCTGGACACAGTGGTTGTTGTTCTTCCTCCGTCCTTACTGACGACACAAACTTTTCTGTTGTCATATTTAGAATCTTGTATGACGTAGGGTTCTTGCTCCCACTGATTATCCAATTTGTGCATCTTCCTTTTTCTTTTTAATACTACCTCTCCAGGCATCAGAGGCTTGGCAGGAGCATTTCGGTTGTAAACATCTTCCTGTTTCTCCCGTGCCTTATTGAGACTTTCCTCCACACAGATTTGTACTCTTCTGTATTGCTCTTGCCGATTGACGTCCCAGTTTTCCACGGCATCGTCTGCCTCCGGTTCTACCACTCCAAGTTCTAAATCCATTGGTAGTTTTCCGGGCCTTGCTCTCATAAGATAGGCTGGAGTGCAGTTAGTTGAGCTTACAGGTATATGGTTGTACAAATCAACCAAATCAGGTAGTAAATCCGGCCATCGATTCCTGTCTTCTAACGGTATGGATCTCAACAAGTCAAGGACAATATGGTTCATCTTTTCACAAAGACCGTTGGTTTGAGGGTGGTATGGTGTCGTTCTTATTTTCTTGCACCCGTACATATGACAGAATTCCTTGAATAAATCAGCTTCGAAAGCAGGTCCCTGATCGGTTAAGACTTGCTCGGGATACCCATGCGGTCTGCAGAAGCTTGCTTGAAAGGTCTTCGCGGCCGTCACTGCGGTCTGGTCTTTCACTGGAACAACCACCAGAAATCTGGAGTAATGGTCCACCATGGTCAAGGCGTATGAGTATCCAGATCTACTCGGCGACAGTTTGACGTGGTCCAGGGCCACAATCTCCAGGGGACGAGTCGTCCGGATAGGTTGCAGGGGGGCCTTTTGACTACCGTAGTCCTTTCTTCTGAGACCACAGGGTCCACAGTTCCGACACCACCTCTCAATGGAGCTGCGCATCCCTACCCAGTAGAACCGGCATCTCAACAGGGTCTCCAGCTTTCTCCAGCCAAAGTGTCCTGCTTGATCGTGGTACGCTTCCAACACCATTGGGACGTCTGCCTTGGGGACCACGATTTGCCAGACCATCTCATGGGTTCTGGGGTTGACGTATCTCCTGCACAACTTCTCACGGTATAGGAACAACCTGCTTTTCTCGTTCCACAGGAGCTTGGCTGACATAGGTGCATCCTTTTCCAAGGAGGAACCTTCCTGTTTTAACAACTCCTTGATGCGGCTGACCACTGGATCACTGTCCTGAGTCTCTTTCCAGCTGTGATGGGGTAAAGGATTTAATGTTGCACCATTCTGCTTTCTGTGGACTCGATGCTCGTGGACTACCCCATTTCGATGGAACGCGGGTAGCTCAATTTCTTCCAGGTCGTCCGATTCTTCTTCCGTGTCAGAGTCATGCGGCATTCGGGACAACGCATCAGCATTAGCATTCTTTCGACCTGCCCGGTACTTGATAGTAAACTGGTAATTGGACAACCGGGCCATCCATCGCTGCTCCATGGCGCCCAGCTTGGCAGTTTCCAGGTGCGTTAACGGATTGTTATCTGTAAACGCAGTGAACTTGTTGGAGGCCAGATAGAGCTTAAATCTTTCAGTAATGGCCCAGACCAGCGCCAGAAACTCCAGCTTGAAGCTGCTATAATTTTCCGGATTCCTTTCAGTTGGCCTGAGTTTTCTGCTGGCATATGCGATGACTTTTTCTTGGCCATTCTGCTTCTGACTGAGAACTGCTCCCAGCCCTTCATTACTGGCGTCGGTGTACAACAGGAAAGGTTGGCTGTAATCAGGATAGGTTAAGATCTCATCACCTGTCAGGATCTCTTTCATCTTTTGGAATGCTTCAGCCTGTTCTTTACCCCAATTAAAGGGAGGGTTTCTGCTCTTTAAAGATTGTCCTACCAGGAGGTCCTGTAAAGGAGCTGCCTTCTTCGTGTAATCTTTCACGAATCTCCTGTAGTAACCCGTTAGTCCCAGGAACTGTCGCACTTCCTTAAGGTTCTTCGGCTCCGGCCACTTCTGGATGGCAGTGACTTTCTCTGGGTCCGGCGCTACTCCTTCCGAACTGACGATGTGCCCCAAGTATTGTACCTTCTGCTTGAGTAGATGGCATTTTGAGGGTTTTAATTTCATCCCGTACCTGGACAGGGACTCGAATACTTCTGCCAGGTGCTTCAGATGGTCCTCATAAGTCTTGGAATACACGATGACGTCGTCTAGGTATAGCAGCACGGTTTCAAAATTGAGATGTCCCAGACAGTTTTCCATCACTCTCTGAAATGTTCCTGGGGCACTACTGAGCCCAAACGACATTCTGTCGAACTCACAGAGCCCCATTGGGGTGGTGAAAGCCGTTTTCTCACGATCCTCCTCAGCCACAGCCACTTGCCAGTAACCACTAGTCAGATCGAGGGTAGAAAAGTAGTTAGCCGTTTTCAGAGCAGCTAATGATTCCTCTATACGTGGTAGCGGGTATGCATCCTTGTGTGTTATGCGGTTCACCTGCCTGTAATCCACACACATTCTCATACTACCATCTTTCTTTTTAACCAGAACTAGAGGGGCTGCCCAGGGGCTACAACTATCCCTTATCACCCCAGCTTTCTTCATATCATTCAACATTTCTTTAGCTTTCTGATAATGAGCTGGAGGTATGGGCCTATACCGCTCTTTGATGGGAGGATGACTGCCAGTAGGGATATGATGTTGTACTCCCTTAATTGTCCCAAAATCAAGTGGATTTTTGCTAAACACTTGGGCGTACTCTTGCACCACCCGTAATACCCCTTGCTTCTGGTGAGCGGGAGTGGTGTCCGTCCCAACATGGAGTTGCTGACACCATTCCGCCACCTGAGTTGCTGGGTCATTGTCCTCCTCTATTTGACAGGAGTCTAAGGACTCAGCCGGGAGAATAGAATTATTATCAACAGCATGAAGTTTAGCAATGGTTGCATAACGGGGTAAATTTACCTCATCATCTCCCCAATTGAGAAGCCGTACCGGTACTCTTCCATTCACCACTTCTACTACTCCTCTAGCAGTCATAAGTGTAGGTCTATGTTCTGAATGGTGGGGTTCTACTACAGCTTGGTAATTCTGTCCTCTCAGACCTATGGCTGCCCTGCACCAAATGATCATTTCACTCATTGGGGGTATCACAATAGGATCCGAGTCAGTGACCCGTACATTACCAATTTCGCCGTCGGTAAGCTTCGCTTGCTGCTGACACACCAGGGCCCGGATCTCTCTTTGGATTACTCCTCTCTGCCTTGGTCGGGCAATCTCAGCGAGCTGTTGGAGCAAGAACACAACTTCTCCCAAACAATTACCGATAATGTTAGTACCCAAAATGATATTTAAACCGTTCTCCTCATTTACAGTCTTTACTACCAGAAGCCCTTGGTCTTTCAACTCCTCTCTGCCCACCTTTACATCTACACATTTTGTTCCGAGTACTTCTACAGGAAGACCATTCGAAGCATACACAGTAAAGTCAAGGCTCGGAGGTTTAAGACTGTCCATTGACCAGTACTTGGTATATAGAGCATCAGGTATTAGGGTCACCTGCGACCCAGTGTCTAACAATGCTGGAACAGCAATACCATCTAGAATAATAGACAGGTAGGGTCGCCCGCCCACATACCTGCGGTTCCAGTCTAGGGGGCCTGACGGGTATTCTCCTGGGTGTTGGCCCTTGGACCCAGGTTCTGCCCGTTTAAAGGACACTGTGTAGACAGATGACCTTTCCGGTTGCAGCGATAACAGATGATCTCTCGACGAGAAGGGTGTTGATCAGAGGTTGCTCCTGGGGGTGGCGTTGTCCTCCTCCGGG
Organism: Oophaga sylvatica; assembly: GCA_033576555.1. Lineage (NCBI taxonomy): Eukaryota > Metazoa > Chordata > Amphibia > Anura > Dendrobatidae > Oophaga > Oophaga sylvatica. The sequence goes on from JARQOD010000092.1 coordinate 229,734, forward strand.
GGGGCGACGTCTTCTTTCTTCTCCGGTGCATCCACGGGACGTCTTCTGGGCAGTCAGCTAACAAGATCTTTCCTTCCTCCTCTTTCCGCAGCTGTAGGGCACTCATCACAGCGGCCAGATTTTTAGTCAGCTGGCGCACCTCTGAGCGCAGACAGTCCAATTCACTAGGAGGTGTCACCTGCGCTTTGGCTTCAGCCACTAGCGGGGAAAAGGGGGTTACTGCCGGTTCCGGAGTGACTTCAGCCTGATGATGTTGGGTGGCCACCTCAGGTTTGCCCAGGGGCCGCAGCCCTTTTATTGCCATGTCCTTTAGGGCATCAAAGGTAGCATCCGGATGATCTAAGGACCACCAATTCACAGTTCTGCGTTCCTCTGGGGATCTCAATCCCTGTATAAATTGTTCTTTCAGCATTCTATTCTCGTCGATAGCATTTAAATGGTTAATTTGCTTGAGGGCTCTCAGGGCTCCCTGTAGTCGGCAAGCGTAGTCCCGGATGCTGTCACCTGGCTGTTGTGAACAGTGATAGAAGGCCATCCGGAGATCCGTTTCTGTGCGGTCTTCAAATATGGCATGTAGCTTCAGGAAGATCGCAGGTACCGACTCCTGATCAACGGTATCCCAAGTCTCCACTTCCCTCTCAGCAGCGCCAGTTAGCTGCCCTATTAGCACAGCAGCTTTTTGTCTCTCAGGCATGGAGTACATTTCTAAGATGCTGCATAACTTCCGCTTGAAGCCTGCTAATGTGCCTGGCTCACCGCTGTATTGGGGAAGCCATTTCGCCCCAGGCATATATGGGAGCGTTAGTGGCATGATCGGGACTACCGGACTGGGTGCAGGGCCTGGCCCCCATCTGGCGCTACAATACCAGACGGTGCGGGATTGGGGACTCCGACCGGGGCCGCACTGTCAGCCGGTTGTTGTGACATCTTAGCGCCCCCTTGGTTAAACGGAGCCTACCGGTTTCAGACGCTGCTATTTCACAGGCACCGCAGTGGGAACAGGACCTTCGTCGCAGGCGCTCTGATGTCAGAGCGTTCACTTCCTGTTGCAGGACCTGCCGCTGAGTCAGAGCAGGGGGCGTGTCCAAGACTTTGCGCGCTCTTTCAGGTACGCCCACCTTCTTCTCCAGCGCCTGAGGGCGCGAATCTGGCGGCAAATATGGCGGTATTTGGCGCCAAACAACAGCAACAGTCTTTTTCGCCAAAACACTCCACAGGCACACAGGGCTCGCAATGCTGCAAGCTTCGGATCCTGTTCGTGACGCCAAATTTTTGTGTCGACCCGCCACCACAATTGTGGGTTACCAGGGCAATGGGGTACTCAGAGCCGAGCCCGTAGAAGTCTATGGGGATTGTCACAGGTAGCTGTGGCTCGGTCTGTGGCCCTGGCGGTCTGGCGTATGTTGGGGATATATTTACAGGGGATAGGTTTATATACAGTTCGTGACGCCACCTGTAGTATTCTGGTAATATGTACCAGCGCTGCTGTAGATCTCTGAGGGGATGGTGAGGCAGCTAGATGTCGGGTCCCCTACAGGTGGGACTCTTCCTCAGGTCGGTAGTTAGGTAGGGATTGTGCAGGCATGCAATAATAACTCAGTCTCACACGATCAGCGTCTTTCCATACCTTTACTTGCAAGATGATAAGGCAGGTCCCAGGGAGGCTGATGGGGTTGATGGAGGATGAGCTTTGAGGCAACAGCTAAGCAACTTAGGGGCCTCCTTTACTGTCCAATGAAGATGAGTACGACCAGCCTGAAGCGTAGTCCCCTCTATGATTCCAGCTTATCCAAAGCTGTGCTTCCCAGTCAATTTAGTGTTAGGAGCCTTTCTATGAGGGAGCTGAATTCTTATTTTGTCCTGCAGAGACTCAAAGTCTTCACTTCCCTGACCCCAGTTACGTACTGACTATAAGGGGGTGTTTGCCGCGACCTAGGGTCCGGTAAATCTCTGGTTTTCTCTTCACTATGCTTGTAACAATAGTGATCCTTCGGTCCCCAGTAACCGGTAGCAATGTGCAGGACTCTTCCAAGCCAAACGCACTTTTCCAATAATCTTCCTTCCACTTTGCCCTTCGATTTGCTCGACTCTTAATAGATAGTTCAGTCTTTCTTCCAGTGGGGCACAGCTCTGACTAGGCTAAGGTGAATTAGACCACCTGTACCAGCCTCCACGTTCTGAACTGATGACAGGCTCAAACTGGACACGTCTACTCTGTCCAAGGACAGGAAACTGACTGACTAGAAAATCACTCCCTTCCACACCCCTGCTGGGTGTGTCAGAAGTGTACATGATGTCATGAAGAGACCTTAACTGTTACCTCTCCACTCATCCTCCTGGTATTGTGTACCAGGGCTACACACATTAGCAATATAGGAGCCAGGATCTGATGATGACAGGAACCCCATTAGCAATATAGGAGCCAGGATCTGATGATGACTGGAGCCCCATTAGCAATATAGGAGTCAGGATCTGATGATGACAGGAGCCCCATTATCAATATAGGAGCCAGGATCTGATGATGACTGGAGCCCCATTATCAATATAGGAGCCAGGATCTGATGATGACAGGAGCCCCATTAGCAATATAGGAGCCAGGATCTGATGAGGACTGGAGCCCCATTAGCAATATAGGAGCCAGGATCTGATGATGACTGGAGCCCCATTAGCAATATAGGAGCCAGGATCTGATGATGACTGGAGCCCCATTAGCAATATAGGAGCCAGGATCTGATGATGACTGGAGCCCCATTATCAATATAGGAGCCAGGATCAGATGATGACTGGAGCCCCAATAGCAATATAGGAGCCAGTATCTGATGATGACAGGAGCCCCATTAGCAATATAGGAGCAAGTATCTGATGATGACTGGAGCCCCATTATAAATATAGGAGCCAGGATCTGATGATGACTGGAGCCCCATTATCAATATAGGAGCCAAGATCAGATGATGACTGGAGCCCCAATAGCAATATAGGAGCAA
>JARQOD010000093.1:0-61247 GCA_033576555.1 Oophaga sylvatica
TATAGCGTTTCATTAGGAATTTCTCTGAGGTAGTTCACCTATCACCCAACTTACCGAAACGTTTAGGTTCTCCTGGACCCCCGCAAGCTCAGGAAGCATTTTCCTGTTTAAAGGATAAATTTACCACCGCACCTATCTTAGTACATCCCAACCCGAGCTTGCCTTCATAATAGAGGTGGATGCTTCAGACTGTGCCGTTGGAGCTATACTCTCTCAGAGAACAGTGAGAAGAATGTCTTGCATCCCTGTGCCTTCTTTTCCCACAGTTGTCTTCGGCTGAGAGGAACTACATGTGGCAATAGAGAATTGTTGGCCATTATTGCCGCCTTTAAGGAATGGAGACACCTTCTTCAGGGCTGCACAGCAAATAGTCTCCTGACAGACCATCATAACCTTGAATTTATCAGGTCGGCTAAGTGCCTGACTCCTCGCCAAATCGCTGGAATCTTTTCCTAAACCAATTTAATTTTGTAATTTTTATAGACCAGGATCGCGCATGGAAAGGCTGATGCACTCTCAAAGGATTCATTCAGCAGAGACACGTCCACTTACTCCTCCTAAGACTATTCTTCCTGACTCTAGATTCCTGGAGTGATTCATAATCAAGACTCTTAAGGACATCAAGGAAGCAACCATGCGGATTCTTTGTTGGCTCAACCCCCAAGGGACGTAAGTCTTGTCTTTAAGAATGGTGTGTGGATTCAGGGACAAGTCTGTATATACCTGAAACAGTCAGATTGAGAGTATTGCAACTCATCCTCGATTCCAAAAAATAGCCGGGCATAGGGGAATTCTAAAACACAAAATTTCTTTCTCGTTTTTTTTGGTGGCCCACTTACAGGAAAGATGTTTTAAACTATGTCACTTCATGTGAAGTCTGGGGCAAGATGCAAAACACCTTGCTCCTCACCAACTGGTCTTTAAAACCTCTTCCACCCCGCCCCCGCCCGTGGGGATCCATTTCTATGGACTTCATTGTGGAGTTACCAACCTCCAAGGAAAAACCATTCTAGTGGTTGATCGTCTAACAAAGGCAGCTCATTTTATCCCTTGTGTCGGCTTACCCACTGCAAAACAGACATCAGACTTGATGATTAAGAATGTGTTTTTCGCTTACATGGAGTAACCGGATGAGGTCTTTCGGATCGAGGGGTGCAATTCACTTTAAGGTTTTGCAAAATTTCTGTCCGCATTGGACATTAAAGTAAACCTTTTCTTCTGCTTTTCATCCCCAGACTAATGGACAGACAAGAACGAACCCTCAGACCCTGAGCAGTATCTCCGCTGCTTTACTGCCACCTACAAGATGATTGGGTGATCTACTTCCACTGGCTGAGTTCTCTTATAATAACTCTCAGAGCGCCTCCACTAAGCAGTCTCCTTTTTACTCCAATCTAGGTTATCATCCTAACATTCTTCCTCGATTTCCCATAGATTACGCCCTTCCCCGGCAGTGGCTGAAAGAATCACTTCTTTACAAAAGAATATGGATCTTCTAAAGGAAAATCTAGAATTGGCTCAGGAAAGTTACAAAAAAGCAGCAGATAAATTTCGTAAACCTGCACCACTTTCAAGGTAGGAGATTTGTCTGGCTGTCAACCAGAAATCTTAAATAAAGATTCCATCGTCTAAATTGGGACATAAGTACATTGGACCTTATAAGATCAGTAAGATTATAAGTGCTGTTGCTGTCGTTTTCAACTGCCCAGAACTATGAGAATCCACCCTGTCTTTCATGTATCCCTACTAAAGGCTGCAACACCCAATACGTTTCCTGGACCTCTTCTCCTTGCCCTGACCCATGCTGGTCGATGGTCGGGAAAAATTTTATGTGGAAAGGATTCTAGATTCCAGGTTGTACAGAAATCAGTTGCAATATTTGATTAAATGGCAGGGCTACCCAGTGGAGGACAACTCATGGGAACCAGTCAATAATGTAAATGCTCCTTGCCTGCTCCGCCAGTTTCATCAGAGGTACCCTGACAAGCCTGGTCTGAGGTCAACCGGAGGTTGTCTTAAGGGGGAGAATGTAAGGTTCTTTGTCTCTTTTGACATGTTCCTTGAAACTCAGTTTTCCGTCGGCCATTTTGCTTTCTGTCTTTCTGCAGCTCTTGCCTCACGTTAATATGGAGTTTTCAGTTTCATGTTTCCCGCCCTGATTCTCTCCCTCTTGCTTCTTAAGCAGCCTCACTGAACAAACAGTGCTCCTGAATCAAGCCTCAGTCAGCCTGTGACCTGACTCCTGGAAACCTAGGATTTTGGACTCCAGCTATTTCCTACTGAGGAACTTTGGAACACTTTTGGACTTTGGAAACCTGCTGTCTGGTGAATCCATGTTGCAGAGGAATTACGGTACAGAGAAGAGATCCTGAACCTGCTTGGAGAGTTATTGTACAGCTTGAAGTTACTCTGGCCTGCTGTTTCTCCTGCCTCTGTTCCTGCAAACTGTGTGACCTTTTCTGCATGCTTGTATGAAGTAATACAAGTCATTTCATATCAACCTGTGTCTCATGTGTTTTCCTCGCACCCAAGCACAAGACGCTATAGGAACTGTACACTATACATGACACTCTGTGAGTTTGACAGAATGCCGTTTGGACTCAGCAGTGCCCCGGGAACATTCCAGAGAGTGATGGAGAGCTGCCTGGACATCTCAACTTTGAAACCGTGTTGCTGTACCTGGTCGACGTAATTGTGTACTCCAAGACGTATGAGGATCATCTGAAGCACCTGGCAGAGGTATTCGAGTCACTGTCCAAGTATGGGATGAAACTGAAGGCTTCAAAGTGCCATCTGCTCAAGCAAAAGGTACAGTACTTGGGACATATTGTCAGCTCAGAAGGAGTAGCGCCAGACCCGAGAAGTCACTGCCATCCAAAATTGGCCGGAGCCGAAGAATCTCAAGGAGGTGCACCAGTTCCTGGGACTGACAGGTTACTACTGAGGTTTGTAAAGGACTACACCAAGAAAGCAGCGCCTCTGCAGGACCTCCTGGTAGGACAACCCCTCAGAGCAGAAATCCTCCATTCCACTGGGTAAAGAACAAGCTGAGGCGTTCAAAGAGATAAGGAGATCCTGACAGGCGATGAAATCTTAGCCTATCCTGACTACAGCCAACCGTTCCTGCTGTACACTGATGCCGCAACGAAGTCATCGCATATGAAAGCAGGAAGCTCCGGCCGACTGAGAGAAACCCAGAGAACTATAGCAGCTTCAGTTGGAGTTTCCTGCGCTGGTCCTGGGCCATTACAGAAAGATTCAAGCATTACTAGCCTCCAGCAAGTTCACTGCGTACACAGACAATAACCCCTTGACACATCATGAAACAGCCAAGCTGGGAGCCATGGAGCAACGTTGGATGGCTCGGCTGTCAAACTAACAATTTACCATCAAGTACAGGGCGGGCCGTAAGAACGCCAACGCTGACGCCTTGTCCAAATGCCGCATGAATCCGACACGAAAGAGGACCCCGGATGACCTAGAAGAAATTGAGCTACCTGCATTCCACAGAAATGTGACGATCCACGAGCAACGAGCCTACAGGAGGCAGCGTGGTAAGACGTTAAACCCTTTACCTCACCACAGCTGGAAGGAGACCCAGAACAGTGACCCGGTTGTCAGCCACATCAAGGAACTGATAACTCAGGAAGGTTCCTCCTTGGAGAAGGAGGGTTTCTCAACAAGCAAAGCAGCTGTGGAATGAGAGAAGCTGGCTGTCATCTACCGAGAGAAGCTGTGCCAAAGGTACGCAACCCCAGAACCCATGAGATGGTATGGCAGATAGTAGTGCCAAGAACAGACATCCATGGTGTTGGAAGCCTACCACGATCGAGCGGGGCACTTTGGCTGGAAGAAGCTGGAAACCCTGCTGAAGTGTCGTTTTCTACTGGGTGGGAATGCGAAGTTTCCTCGAGAAATGGTGTAAAAACTGTGCGTCCTGTAGCCTCCGAAGGAAAGACTACAGTAGCCAGAAAGCACCCCTGCAATCCATCAAGACGACTCGTCCCTTGGAGATCGTGGCATTGACCATGTCAAGTTGTCACCAAGCAGGTCAGGATACTCATATGCCCTGACCATGGTGGATCACTACTCCAGTTCCTGGTGGTCGCCCCTGTTAAAGATCTGACAGCTGAAACAGCAGCAAAGACGTTTCAGGCGTGTTTTCTGCAGACCCCATGGATATCCAGAGCAAGTGCTAACTGATCAAGGTCCTGCTTTGAAGCCGAGTTGTTTAAGGAATTCTGTCACTTGTACGGGTGTAAGAAGATAAGAACCACACCGTACCACCCCCAAACCAATGGTCTCTGTGAAAAGATGAATCACATAGTCATGATCTGCTGAAGACGGTACCACTTGAGGAGAGGAATCGGTGGCCAGAACTACTACCTGACCTGGTAGATCTGTATAATCACATACCGGTGAGTTCCACCAACTGCACTCCAGCCTACCTTATGCGAGCAAGACCAGGAAAGCTGCCCATGGATTTGGAACTTGGTGTTGTAGAACCAGAAGCTGATGTTACTACTGAAGATTGGGACACGAACCGACAGGAACAGTACAGGAGAGTACAAGCCTGCGTGGAAGATAGTCTCAATAAAGTAAGGGAAAAGCAAGAGAGAACTACAACAAAAGTGCGCCAGCTAAGCCTTTTATGCCTGGAGAAATTGTGCTAAAAAGAAAAAGAGAATGCACAAATTGGATGATCAGTGGGAACAAGAGCCATATGTCGTGCAAATTCCAAATTTGACAACAGAAAACCTGTACCATTAGCAAAGAAGGAGGAAAAACGACCACCACGGTATCCAGAGACCACCTAAAATTGTGTCCAGACAGGTTAAAACTTCCCGAGGAAGAACTTGTTATGGAAAAAGAGAAATCAGGTGAAGTCATAACCACGGACCTAGGAGATTTTCCTGCAGATTGGCCTTGTATCGGAGATGCTGTGATTGTTCCAGTACTTCAATTTTACCAACCACAAGAAGTGCTTCAACGTCCAGTCGAGCCAGTTGCCGCAGCAGAAGAAATAGTTCAAGAAGAACCTGCTCCTGTAGCATCTCCAGAAGTAGTATCTCAAGGAATGGAATCTCAAAATGTGGAACCTTCAGATGTTGGGTCTAGGTAGAAGAATCCCCTGGCGGAGCAGAACCGCATCGCCCAGTCCGCTAGCATGCTTGCCAGATCCCTAGAGAGGTGGAGTCGGATTTACAGTTTGCCAGCACGCAGGCAGATAGGCCAGATGCTACTATACCTGACACCACACCACGTAGGTCAGTACGTACAGCGAATGGAAGGTTACCTGTTAGGTACCAAGAGTAGTCCTAGCAAACTAGTCTAGTATGACCCAGATAGGGTTTACTCAACTGTACAAAGTTATGAAGAAAATTACATTTTATTGAAATGTTATATGATAATGTTTATATGCTAAATGTGATTTTTCTAGAAATGTTCTTATGCCAAGGACTGCGTGGCTGAGGACTTTGCCAGCCCAAAAACTGTATTGTAAATAGTTGGCACTCAGTGCCTCTTGGTTTTACATAGAGCCATACTACCTCAGAAGAAAAACCCGTATGGTGTGGCCTTGAGTGAGGGTCTGCAGCACAGAAACCTGCAGCCCACCCAGGACCCACGTGGGAGGTTTTTGGTGCGGGTCCTCCACAAGAATATTGTATTTATTGTGAAAAGTATTTTGATATTTTTCTATTTTGCCACTTGTACACAATGTAACGTTTGAAGTGTCCTTACCTCCCGCAAGGGATGAGTTATGTTGTTTAATGTTATTATAAAAATTGTTTTTTCTATTTCAGCCCGGGAGTGCTGACGATAACTAGGGGGGGATGTGTGGCCCAGCTGCGCTTGGTACACATGTTCCCAGGAGAATGCACAGAAAAGGTAATTACAAATATCTGATAAGCACACAACACCTGACATTTTTCCTGGTTCCACCAGAGGGAGCCTTGAGACAGCAGTGAGCAAAAGACAATCTAGCTGAACGCTAGAGGAGTCGTTGGTGTTACCTCAGGAGAGCAGGACACGAGATCTCTGTTCGGTAGTTACCTCAGGAGAAGCTGACATCCACTGCTGCCTGTGCTCATATAAGGTGTGTGTAGGATGACAGGCGAGTGGTGACCATAGGAAGGAGTGACTTCGGTGACAGATCACCTTCACTTAACTTAACCGGACACCGGTCCGAAGTATTGCTAGAACCTTTACGGCTAGTGAGAGAAAACCGGAATCCTGCTGAACTTCAAGTCGCAGAGGGTAGCCTTAAGTACCGATACGTAACCGGGTTAGGAAGACGGGAGTCTGGCAGGTACCGCCATAAAAGACACTGTTCTATCCACAAAAAGACCTCATCACAAGGTCAGCCGGGCGTAGAGGAGAAGGAGTTAAACTTCGCTTCACGCAAGTTAGGACTCATACACATTAAGGAGAAAGGAGGCCTTAAACCTACACAGTGTTACCTGGATGTGCATTCTCCACCCTGAGCAGCTTCCCAGACATACCTGCAGATACCATCAGTAAAGGTATGGAAAGAGACTGATTTGTGTGTGACTGAATTATTGCTTGCACCCCTGCACCGCCATATCACCCTGAGGGATCCATCCAGTCTCGCCTGTGGGAGACTTAACACCTTGCTGCCCCAACCCTCAGAGGATTCACCCTGCAGCGCTGGTCACCCTGATCAGAAAACCACAGTGGCGTCACAAACTATTACTACAATCCCCTGTAAATATCCCCTTTGTATGAGCGCCCAGGGCAACGGACCGAGCTGTGCTACTTGTGACATTCCCCATAGACTTCAACGGGCTCGGTGCCCGAGTACCCCATAACCCTGGTGTTGTGTTACTCAAATGCACCTGTATTGAGGAAGATCCTGATGAAAAACTGTGTGAGTTTGTGGAAAGATTATAACATGTCAGCTACCTGATCAAAATGCTGACCCAGAACTTTATAAAATTGTAACTGAAGTACAAACTCACAGCAAAAAACATTCCAAGTCATGGCAAAAAAGGGAAAAAACACTGTAGATTTGGATTTCCAAAGCCACCAATAGAACATACTTGTATAATAAGGCCAGCTCCAGCACAGACCAGAGAAGAACAGGCAGATGATTTGGGCAATGATCATTCTTTTATGTCTCTTGAAAAAGCAAAAAGGAAACTTAAACCCCTTTGGAATTACTACATGAACCTGAGGCATCATCTGCAAGCATACTACAGCTACTCGCACAAAGCAAATTAAGTAGTGAGGAATACAAGAGTTGTATTAATTCCCTAAACAGTTCTAGTACGATGATGATGAAACGACAGCCAAAGGATGCCTGATAAATAATTTAACAAGCATTTGTTAAGAGCATGGAATGTAAATATCGATATTCAGTACATACTTAATCCATACTCCTGTATAATGTACAATTTTATCATACATTTCAAAAGGTGAACACGAGATGAGTGATTTCCTTAAAAGAATTGTTGCTGAAAACAAGACAAACAAACACATCTGATCGTGATGAAATGAAACTGATCATGCAGGCTTATTCAAAAAACCGAGAGGTCAGTGTTCAAGAAGCTGTTGCCCGTGTATGCAGTCTGAAGCTTAAATCCTGTTCTCGTCTTGTTGTATTCATACCCACAGATGACAATGCTTTAAAATGAGTTTGCCCTTGAGGTCCTTGAATGATAAAAGTCCTGAATCAGAAAATGTCTGGATGTCAGGAATAACTGAAAAAATAAAAAACAGGCCAGACACACCAGACTTTGAAGGAATGTCCATGGCAGAATTTGCTTCCACTTATAGAATAGTCTATGGCAGACAGAGAAATCGCAGCAATGTCCTGTCGCTTCAAAATGGTTTTGGGTTCATTCAAAAACGAACACAAGGAAAACCTGCTGTCATTAGATATGCTCGATTTTCAGAGAAAAATTCTCCGGAGAAATTCTATGTCACATTACTAAAACTATACCTACCTTACCGCTCAGATACACAACTCAAACCAGAGATTTCCCATCATACCAATCTTTCTATGATTGGGGAACTGTAAAGCTTCCTGGAAGTAATGATCTCAGAGATGTTTTCAAATTAATCAAAAAAATAGGTTACCATATGAAAAAAATTGTAAAGCAATAGAAAAGGCCATTGTAGAGCTTGAACAAAATGGACCGATGGAGGATGCATGGAGTACACTTGCTCCTGAGAGTAAACTTATTAGACTGGAGTGTATTTCAGAGCGTGAGGAAATAAACCCAGAGGAACTAAAATGAATTAGATGATGTTCCTGAATACAGTAAAAGTCCCAAAAAGAAATGCAACACAGCAGTAAAGTTGAAGCCCCTGTTGTAAACCCTGTGGTGTTGAGACAGATGTATCAGAATCTGAATAAAAGTCAGGCATTCCATTTTCTATACAGTGCGTAAATGGTGTGAAAGACGTGTGTGCGGAGAAAATCCTGAACAGTTTTTTTCTATTTGTGACTGGTGGAGCTGGGACTGGTAAATCACACCTCATTAAATGTATCTATTTAGAGGCATCAAAGATACTTCAGAGACTTCCTAGGATTTCAGAGGAAAGTGACATTCTATGCCTATTGTCCTACTCTCAGCCTTCACTGGCACAGCAGCCTTTAACATTTCAGGTAAAACCTTACACTCTATCTTGAAACTACCAAGAAGCCTTAATGTACTGCCACACTAAATGCTCCCGCTAACGATCACAATAACGACGCATACTAATGCGATCGTTTTTGTGATCGTTTTAATGTCGCTAGTAGCTGCCACATTTAGCGATCTCGTTAACGACGCATAAGCGGTTAGCGATCTCCTTAACGACTTTGTGATGTAAAAACAGCGCAAATCGTTCACAAAAACGTGCCAGACACAGCGATATAGGCTCACCAGCCGACGCCACGATCTAAATACGGTCCAGAACTCTAGTGAACGATCAGCGAGATCACAGCAGGGGCCACGTCGTTGCTACATGCCACACACAACAGCGTCACTAACGAGATCGCTAAATAGTGATGTTTTTTAGCGATCCCGTTAGCGATCTTGTTTAGTGTGGCATACCCTTAAAACCACCATACCAGGGGCTGGGAAACTGTCTTGATGAAGTGAGAGTAACGCTATCAAATGCAAAAATAATTATTATTGATGAGGTGTCCATGGTCTCTAAACCACTGTTTACTTGTATACATTGGAGGCTACAAGACATAAAAGGTAGCAAAAACCTTTTGGAGGCATGTCTGTTCTAGCAGTGGGAGACTTCTACCAGTTGCCACCTCCAGGAAAGCTAAGCCTCTGTGTGTATTTGAAGACCATGTGCTTGATTTCTGGCAAGACTTGTTCAAGGTTGTTACCCTCACAGAAATAATGCGGCAAAAGGAGGATATAGCATTTGCCGAACTCCTAAACAGAATTCGATTAAAAGGCAAGGGAGAGGCATTATCTGAATCTGACAGAGCCTTACTTTCTCAGTCTGTGACTCAACTGACAGACTGTCCAAAGGATGTCCTTCATGTGTTTGCCAGAAATAAAGATGTAGATCAGCATAACACAAACCATCATATCTGCTTTGCATTCTGAAATAATTAACATTGATGCACATGACTATAAAAAAGATCTTCAAACAGGGCGGATGGAAAAACAGAAAACACCTTTTGAAAGTTGTAAAGGGGATTTGCCAGACAGGCTGCAGGTTGCTGAGGTGCTCGTGTGATGCTCATTAGAAACATAGATGTGGAGGATGGACTAGTAAATGGCTCATTTGGAAACATTGTCACCATTGTTTCCCAGTGTAAGGATGATAAAATAGTAATAAATAAGCTTGGTGTGGAATTAGATAATCCACATGCTGGACAGAGGAATCACAACAAACATCAGCAAATAACTTGGTGTATATAGAAAGAATAGAAGAGCCCCTGAGCAGAAAAGGAGTAGTTCGTCATCAGTTTCCCATTAAACTTGCTTTTGCCTGCACAGTCCATAAGGTGCAAGGCATGACTACAACTTCTGCAGTAGTTTCACTACAGCATATTTTTGAGCCAGGTATGGCATATGTTGCTCTCAGTAGAACTACTTCACTTTCTCGACTGCACATTATTGACTTCAATGAAGATAAAATATATGCTGATCCACAAATCACAGGATCTTTGGAAAACATGAAAAGAAGCAGCAGTCAATAATGCAATGCCCTTACTCAATAGTCTCCCATGGCCAATTTCTCCTTTATTAACAATTATTCACCACAACATACAAGGACTGTCAGCCCACATGGATGATGTGAGGCGTCATCATGAAATGTGTCTTGCAGACATTTTATGTTTCACTGAATCTCATCTCTCAGGTCAATATGTCACTAACCATCTACAATTACAAAACTATCAATTGTATAAACGCAACAGGCAGGTTTCATATTCTACCCATTCTAATCTGTCTAATAAGAATGGCGGTGGAGTAGCCATCTATGTGAAACATGACATACAGGCAAGTCCAATGCAGTATATACATGGCGTGACTGACCTTGAGTTCCTAGTTTTGAAAGTTGAGGCACCAATTCAAGCATTAATTTCAGTAATTTACAGGCCTCCAGATTACAGCACTAATCTGTTTTTACCACAACTTTGTAACTTGTTGAATTCGTTAGAAGTCATTGAACATGGTCCACTAATTATTTGTGGTGATTTCAATGAGGATCTATTGTCAGATAGAAAAAAGCCCATATTTGAAATCATGCAGTCGAGAGGATACAAACAGCTAATTACAGCAGCCACTACAGAGAAGAATACACTTTTGGACCATTTGTACATTTCCAACCAGCAGTATTGTGCCAATTCAGGTGTTCTGCAGACATATTACAGTTATCATAATCCTGTTTATTGCATTTTAACCTAATTTGCATTCCCTCATGATGCACAGAGTTCAGGTCACGAGACTCTCGGTCAGTCTGAGACCGCGGCCGCAGCTCAGGTGAGTGGCAGAGTTCAGGTCAGGAGACCCGCGGTCACACCGGTATTCACCTCCACTATTCGCAGGCAAAAGCGCAGGTGAATTTCGCCTGTGTCGGAGCCCAATGGCGATTAGCTGTCAGTAGTGTTGAGCATTCCGATACTGCAAATATCGGGTATCGGCCGATATTAGCTGTATCGGAATTCCGATTCCGAGTTCCGATATTTTCGTCTTATCGGATACCGGAATCGGGATTGTCACTGTCACTGTCAGTGTCCGTCGGTCGGGTCTGTCAGGAGTCAGCGGCACTTACCTGGCAGAAGATCTCCGGCGGTCACGTCCTGCACTGCTTCATGGCCGCCATCTTCTTTCCCCGGCGGTCACATGCAGTTTCTCGCGATAACTGCAGTGACTGCTGGTAATCCCGGCCGTAAAGCAGTCAGTCCGATGACGTCACCGCCGGGGAACCAGGTAATCAGCTGTGCTGCGTCGCGATGACAGGCTCTGCCTGTCATTGCGATGTAGCAGAGCTGGATCGTCGTGGGACTGTCGTTATGGACTGCGTCGGACAGGTGGTATACTGTTGGTTTGTTTTTTTTCTTTTTTTACAGGAGATCGATGGCGTCGCAGGAATGAGTGTATAATAAAAGAAATGAAAACTGTGTTGTCTCTTTTATTTCATTAAAAGACTTTTTTCTTGCTGTGTCTTTTTTTTATACATTTAATAACTTTGGGATTAATAATGGATCGGTGTCTTATTGACGCCTATCCATTATTAACCGGGCTTATTGTCACCGTGCAATCAACGGTGACATTAACCCCTTATTACCCCGCTTGCCACCGCTACAGGGCAAGTGGGAAGAGCCGGGTAAAGTGCCACAATTGGCACATCTTTTGATGCGCCAAATGTGGGGCTGCTGTAGCCTGGTATTATCAGGCTGTTGAGGGCCAAAATCCATGGGCCTTGACAGTCTTTTAATACCAGGCCGCAGCAGTCTGCATTTTACTTGGCTGGTTAACAAAAATAGGGGGGATCCCCACGCCGTTTTTTTTTCGAGGGGATCCCCTATTTTTGTTAACCAGCCAAGCTAAGCAGACTGCTGTGGCCTGGTATTATCAGGCTTGCAAGGTCCATGGATATTGGATCCTTACCAGCCTGAAAAACCAGGCCTCAGCGGTCTGCTTCATCTGGCTGGTTAACAAAAATAGGGGGGACCCCACGCCAATTTTTTTCGAGGGGATCCCCTATTTTTGTTAATCAGCCAAGATATGCAGACTGCTGTGGCCTGGTATTATCAGGCTGGCAAGGTCCATGGATCTTGGCTCCTTAACAGCCTGAAAATCCAGGCCTCAGCGGTCTGCTTCATCTGGCTGGTTAACAAAAATAGGGGGGACCCCACGCCAATTTTTTTCGAGGGGATCCCCTATTTTTGTTAATCAGCCAAGATATGCAGACTGCTGTGGCCTGGTATTATCAGGCTGGCAAGGTCCATGGATCTTGACTCCTTAACAGCCTGAAAATCCAGGCCTCAGCGGTTTTCTTCATCTGGCTGGTTAACAAAAATAGGGGGGACCCCACGCCAATTTTTTTCGAGGGGATCCCCTATTTTTGTTAATCAGCCAAGATATACAGACTGCTGTGGCCTGGTATTATCAGGCTGGCAAGGTCCATGGATCTTGGCTCCTTAACAGCCTGAAAATCCAGGCCTCAGCGGTTTTCTTCATCTGGCTGGTTAACAAAAATAGGGGGGACCCCACGCCAATTTTTTTCGAGGGGATCCCCTATTTTTGTTAATCAGCCAAGATATACAGACTGCTGTGGCCTGGTATTATCAGGCTGGCAAGGTCCATGGATCTTGGCTCCTTAACAGCCTGAAAATCCAGGCCTCAGCGGTCTGCTTCATCTGGCTGGTTAACAAAAATAGGGGGGACCCCACGCCATTTTTTTTTCGAAGGGAACCCCTATTTTTGTTAATCAGTTCCCTCTGACGTCACTGATTGTGTCCCTGGCTGACCTGAAGTGAAAGTGGAAAGCAATCAATTAAGCTTTCCACTTAAGGGCCCGTCTCACATAGCGATATCGCTACCGAGATCGCTGCTGAGTCACTAGTTTTGTGACGCAGCAGCAAGCTCACCAGCGATATCGCTGTGTGTGACATTCAGCGACGATCAGCCCCCCTGCCGGTATCGCTGATCGTCGCTGAAATGTCAGGACCTTTGATCGCTGGTTTCCCGCTGACAGGCACACATCGCTGCGTGTGACAGGCGGGAGACCAGCGATCCGCTGGTAACCAAGGTACACAGCGGGTTTCCAGGCGCGGGGCTGTGCCTAGAAACCCGCTGTGTACCTTGGATACCAGCGCCCTGATGCAGGGAGCTGGTATCCAAGGTACACAGCGGGTTTCCAAGCGCTGCGCGGTGCCTGGAAACCGCTGTGTACCTTGGTTACCAGCGGATCGCTGGTCTCCCGCCTGTCACACGCAGCGATGCGTGCCTGTCAGAGGGAAACCAGCGATCAAAAAAAGGTCCTGACATTTCTGCGACGATCAGCGATACCCGGCAGGGGGGCTGATCGTCGCTGAATGTCACACACAGCGATATCGCTGGTGAGCTCGCTGCTGCGTCACAAAACTAGTGACTCAGCAGCGATCTCGGTAGCGATATCGCTATGTGAGACGGGCCCTTAAGCGATGTTACCCGCAGTGTCGCTGTCCCAGATCGCTGCCTGAGCTGCCTGTTTGGCAGCTCAGCAGCGATCATGTAGCGATACACCAGCGATCCTGACAAGTGCATATCGTTGTCGGGATCGCTGGTGTATCGTTATGTGACACCCAGCCTTTACTCTCCTGTCAGGCAGGAGAGGAACTCATTCATTTGGGGTTTACTGTGAGGCTGCAGCATTAGCTGCGGTCCCTGCAGTAAACATTAACCCTTTCTGAAGGATTACACCGTGGGACCTGACTGTGCATGGGATAGGTAAGAATAATTTTGCTTTTTTATTTATTTTTATTACAGGAAATGGTTTTTGCAGTAAAATAAAAGATGGTCAAAAACATGTGTCTTTATTTTATTAAAATGATTTTTAATTAAAGTGTGTGTGTTTTATTTTTATTTCATGCAATAGGATTAATAATTGATAGTTGTCTAATTGACAGCTCTCAATTATTAACCTGGCTTAAGGTCACCTTTCAATAGCAAGGTGGCTTTAACCCCATATTAACCCATTCGCCACCGCTACAGGGCAATGGGAATAGACGGGCAAAGTGCCAGAAAGGGCGAATCTAATTATAGATTTGTCTTTCCTGGGGTGTCTGGGGGCAGATGTTAGTAGCCGGGGGGGGGCAAAAATAATGGTCCCTCTCTGGGCTATTATTATCTGCCCCCACTCACTGGCTTTGTCTGTCTGGTTGCGAAAATAGGGCGGAGCCCACGCATTTTTTTTCAGCAATTTTACACCTCATATATATATATACATGTCATTGAATTTGTGACACATATATATATATATTTATATTTGTAGTTCATACACTTCTACATAGTATAATAGCCGCTAATTCAATTGCCGGCTTTTGTGAAAATGCAGAACCCGACATGAAATGACACTTGGTGTACATAGGGTTAACCATGTATTTTCATGTCCTTTGCTATCTAATTTGCACAAACAATTAAATCAGACTATGTGTGCAAAATTTCACACCTGTAGGGGTTAATTAAAGGTGTAAATTCGTAGCAAAAAAGTCCGTTTTTTTTACAACGAATTTACACCTTTAATTAACCCCTACAGGTGTGAAATTTTGCACACATAGTCTGATTTAATTGTTTGTGCAAATTAGATAGCAAAGGACATGAAAAGACATGGTTAACCCTATGTACACCAAGTGTCATTTCATGTCGGGTGACATGAAATGACACTTGGTGTACATAGGGTTAACCATGTCTTTTCATGTCCTTTGCTATCTAAGGCCGGAGTCACACTGGCGACAAAATCGGACGACTGCAATGCGATGAAATATCGCATTGCAGTCGGACCTATGTTAATCTATGGAGCAGCTCCCAGTATCAGATTTTTTGTGGTCCGTTTTAAACGTCCGTGTACAATCGCAGCATGCTGCGATTGTCACCGATTGTCGGTCGACAATCGCCAATGCAAGTCTATGGGAGCGATGAAAAATCTGATTACAAACGGACCACACTGTGTGACTTGCGATGAAATCGCATCGGTGTCCTTTAGAAAAGCCGGCAATTCATCCCCGCCTATACTGTAAAATCACACTGACAGCTTTAATAAAGACTAGAAAGAATAGATATATACACATAGAACACATACATATATATATACATGTCATTGTGACATGTATATATACATATATTTATAGTTCCTAGACTTCTACATACTGTAATAGCCGCTAATTCAATTGCCGGGTTTTGTGAAATCACAGAAGCCGACATGAAATGATACATTGTTTCCACACATTTAACCATGTAATTTCATGTATTTTTATATATGTTTGAAACATACAATTACATGAGTGTATTTGTGCAAAATTTCAGACATGTAGGGGTTAACTAAAGGTGTAATTTCGTTGAAAAAAAATGCGTGGGCTCCCGCTGTATTTTCTCCACCAGACAGACAAAGCAAAGCGAGTGGGGGCAGATAATAATAGCCCAGGGAGGGTGCATTTTTTTGTGCCCCCCCTGGCTACTAACATCTGCCCCCAGACACCCCAGAAAGGGCAAATCTATAATTAGATTCGCCCTTTCTGGCACTTTGCCCGTCTATTCCCATTGCCCTGTAGCGGTGGCGAATGGGTTAATCTCACCTTACTGTCACCTTGCAATTGAAAGGTGACCTTAAGGCAGGTTAATGATTGATAGCTGTCAATTAGACAACTATCAATTATTAATCCTATTGAAGTAAATAAAAAAACACACACACTTTAAGAATAAATAATTTTAATGAAATAAAAACACATTTTTTTTACCATATTTTATTTTACACTAAATCCGTGCGAAGCCATTGATCTCCTAAAATAAAGAAAAAGAAATAAAACAACATTATTCTTACCTATTCCGCCGATCTGTCACGTCCCACGCTGTAATCCTTCACAAAGGGTTAACTAGCTTTGAGCCAAGCAGTGCAAGTAATCCTGCATGCTCAGCTCAAAGCTCATGAATGAATAAGTTCCTCTCCTGGTGACAGGAGAGGATGTGTTTCATGAATGAAGCTTAATTGATTGTGTCCACTTTCCCTTTAGGTCAGGTCACTACAGTTAAATTGGCAATAAATCAATTAAGCTCCATTCATGAATCTATTCCTCTACTTTCGCTGGGAGAGGAACTTATTCATTCAGGGGAATACAGGTCTGAGACAGCATTATTAGCTCTCTGCGACCTGTAACCTGTTAACCCTTTCTGATGGATTACACCGTGGGACCTGACTGTACATCGGATTGGTAAGTATAATTTTGCTTTTTTATTTTATTTTTATTACAGGAAATGGTTTTAGCAGGAAAATAAAATATGGTCAAAAACTGTGTGATTATTTAATTAAACTTATTTTTATTAAAGTGTGTGTGTTTGATTTTTCTTTCATACAATAGGATTAATAATTGATAGTTGCCTAATTGACAGCTATCAATTATTAACCTGGCTTAAAGTGACCTTTCAATTGCAAGGTCATTTTAACCCCTTATTAACCCATTCGCCACCGCTACAGGGCAATGGGAATAGACGGGCAAAGTGCCAGAAAGGGCGAATCTAATTATAGATTTGCCCTTTCTGGGGTGTCTGGGGGCAGATGTTAGTAGCCAGGGGGGGCACAAAAAAAATGTACCCTCCCTAGGCTATTATTATCTGCCCCCACTCGCTTGCTTTGTCTGTCTGGTGGAGAAAATACAGCGGGAGCCCACGCATTTTTTTTTAACGAATTTACACCTTTAATTAACCCCTACATGTCTGAAATTTAGCACACATATACTCATGTAATTGTATGTTTCAAACATATATAAAAATACATGAAATTACATGGTTAAATGTGTGGAAACAATGTATCATTTCATGTCGGCTTCTGTGATTTCACTGAAGCCGGCAATTGAATTAGCGGCTATAACAGTATGTAGAAGTGTAAGAACTATAAATATATGTATATATACATGTCACAATGACATGCATATATATATATATGTATTCTATGTGTATATATCTATTCTTTCTTTTGGCATTTAAATACTATTCTTTTGGATCCATTATATGTCAGTTTTGCAAGCCTGCGAGAAAATCTCGCAAGTCGGATGAAAATCGGATGTTACAAGGTACACACACATGCGACTAAATCGCATCTTTGAAGGAAAATCGGATGACAGAAGGATGTGTGATGTTTTTATTTTGATCCGATTGTCGACCGTCTAAAACGGACCGATTTTTTGTGGTTGTGTGTGACTCCAGCCTAATTTGCACAAACAATTAAATCAGACTATGTGTGCAAAATTTCACACCTGTAGGGGTTAATTAAAGGTGTAAATTCGTAGCAAAAAAAGTCCGTTTTTTTTACAACGAATTTACACCTTTAATTAACCCCTACATGTCTGAAATTTAGCACACATATACTCATGTAATTGTGTGTTTCAAACATATATAAAAATACATGAAATTACATGGTTAAATGTGTGGAAACAATGTATCATTTCATGTCGGCTTCTGTGATTTCACTGAAGCCGGCAATTGAATTAGCGGCTATAACAGTATGTAGAAGTGTAAGAACTATAAATATATGTATATATATATATGTCACAATGACATATATATATATATATATATATATATATATATATATATGTGCTCTATGTGTATATATCTATTCTTTCTTTTGGCATTTAAATACTATTCTTTTGGATCCATTATATGTCAGTTTTGCAAGCCTGCGAGAAAATCTCGCAAGTCGGATGAAAATCGGATGTTACAAGGTACACACACATGCGATTAAATCGCATCTTTGAAGGAAAATCGGATGCCAGAAGGATGTGTGATGTTTTTATTTTGATCCGATTGTCGACCGTCTAAAACGGACCGATTTTTTGTGGTTGTGTGTGACTCCAGCCTAATTTGCACAAACAATTAAATCAGACTATGTGTGCAAAATTTCACACCTGTAGGGTTAATTAAAGGTGTAAATTCGTAGCAAAAAAAGTCCGTTTTTTTTACAACGAATTTACACCTTTAATTAACCCTACAGGTGTGAAATTTTGCACACATAGTCTGATTTAATTGTTTGTGCAAATTAGATAGCAAAGGACATGAAAAGAAATGTTTAACCCTATGTACACCAAGTGTCATTTCATGTCGGGTGACCCGACATGAAATGACACTTGGTGTACATAGGGTTAACCATGTCTTTTCATGTCCTTTGCTATCTAATTTGCACAAACAATTAAATCAGACTATGTGTGCAAAATTTCACACCTCTAGGGGTTAATTAGAGGTGTAAATTCGTAGCAAAAAAGTCCGGTTTTTTTACAACGAATTTACACCTTTAATTAACCCCTAGAGGTATGAAATTTTGCACACATAGTCTGATTTAATTGTTTGTGCAAATTAGATAGCAAAGGACATGAAAAGAAATGTTTAACCCTATATACACCAAGTGTCATTTCATGTCGGGTGCTTCTGTCTTTTCACTGAAGCCGGCTTTACCCGGCAATTGAATCAAAGGATATTTTACTATGTAGAAGTGTATAAACTATACATATATGTATATATATATGTCACAATGACATGTATATATATATATATATGTATTCTATGTGTGTATATTTAGTGTTTACAAGGAAAGAATGGGGTTTTTTTAGTTGCGATATTTTGTTCCCATAGACTTACATGGGACTTCCGGTATCGGTATCGGTATCGCCGATTTTTTAGTGATATCGGCGATACCATTCCGATTCCGATACTTTAGCATATCGGAAAGTATCGCTCAACTCTAGCTGTCAGGCGTAGTACTATGTGGATCCCACAGTCCAGGTATATCATTGGCGGCTTACCTGAATTTCCTGGCATGGGCTTAAGGTTTTCACAGGCACTTACAGGGACGATACGGATATTTTATTCAAAGCGATTCTTGATTGGGGTCACCTATGCGAGGTGGCTCCAGTGAAGTTAGTGCATTACCCCTGTCATGGGCATTGTTGGTGGAGTCCTTGAGCGCACTGTACTCATTTTCATCATTCCTGACCCAGTTAGTAACACAAGCATGACTCCCATGTACAGTAACAGCCAGTTGCCTAGCAACCTTTTATAAGGTCAGGTGGTGGCTCAAAACTTTATGCAAGCAGCCTTGCCACCTAGTGACTTTATCAATTTTCCTGGAGCATTCGCCATTCAGTCTAGCTCGCTTAACCCCTCTCAGGCTGGCCTTGCTTCAGTTAACCCCATGCAGCTGGCGACAACTACAATGGTGTTTGCTTCCCAGCTTGCGTGCAGCAACAGCATGATACCATCCCATTCTCAGGCAGTTAATTTTACTGAGAACAGAGTTGATGAACGCAGCTACCGCCCCGTGGATTATTCAGATTCGGACGACTCATTCAGCGATGGCGAGGTCAGGGATAGTGAACCCCTAGCTTTGCTCAAAGCACCCCTGCAAATCCCAGTTAACTTAACGCAGTGCCTAGCTTCAGGTGCGTTAGGGCAGGCTTTTGTTTTACAGGACTACGCGTCGGATCATCCATCTTCTGGGAAAGGGAAAAGACCCCGGCCGCGCTCTTCTTTGGGCCTCCGGGCAGCTAACAAGATCAAGCACACCTCCAGACGCAATTTGCTGTGGGATTTATCACTTTATCTCCTATAAGTTCCGTGTCACGGCTGGCGGGTTTGTCGTACCCCCGGGACAGGCATGGCCCTCTCATGTCGTCACCGTGGCTTTCGGGGTCCCATGACTGTTCTGGGGGTGCGACGATCTCGTTTTTAACATAGCATTGCCGTGGCCGACCATTGTTTTCAATGGACCCGCCAATCACATCGCGAGCAGTTCCAACAGGAGCAGCAGCTTTTCCCACCCGCCCTCCCTTAAGGTGATTTTGTTTCCTTATTGGCTAGTTTGGCCTTCTGTACACTACACCTGATGTTTTGATTTTATTCGTTTTAAAAAAAAAAAAAAAAAAAAAGGAAAAAGAGACAAAAGAGCATTTATACGAATTACAAATTACTACAATTATTCTAACTAAAAATGATCAAAGAACAGCTGTGGGATTTATCACTTTATCTCCTATAAGTTCCGTGTCACGGCCGGTGGGTTTGTCGTACCCCCGGGACAGGCATAGCCCTCTCATGTCGTCGCCGTGGCATTCGGGGTCCCATGACTGTTCTGGGGTGCGACGATCTCGTTTTTAACATAGCGTTGCCGTGGCCGACCGTTGTTTTCAATGGTCCCCCCAACATGATTCACTACGTTTTCAACATTACTATCCCTTCAATAAAGCTGTGTTTTAAAATTACAGTCGGTTGTCTGAGTCTTATTGCCCATGCCTTTAATTCCAAGGTCTTTTAGGTCGTTTCTTATCCAAATAGTCTGGCAGTAGCCTTAAAGGATTTTTGCAAGTTTTTTTTTAACACCTCCTACACTCTCCCCCCCCCCTCCGCTACTGACCTCAATGAACCTTTTCACGCTGATCTCCGGTGCCCAGACCCGGAGATTCAGCGACTTCCTGGGTTCTGCAGCCTGCTCCCCAGTACTGCGCCTGCCTCCGGAGTAAAGAGCGCACCTCCATTGATCTCAATGGAGGCGCGCTCTCGACTTCCTGGGTTCTGCAGCCTGCTCCCCAGTGCTGCGCCTGCCTCCGGAGTAAAGAGCGCGCCTCCATTGATCTCAATGGAGGTGTGCTCTCGACTTCCTGGGTTCTGCAGCCTGCTCCCCAGTACTGCGCCTGCCTCCGGAGTAAAGAGCGCACCTCCATTGATCTCAATGGAGGCGCGCTCTCGCTCCGTGCCTGCGCTCTGATCAATCCGTCCAGATTTGGATGGATTGCTCAGAGTGAGAGCGTGCCTCCATTGAGATCAATGGAGGCGCGCTTTCTGCCTCACAGGCACACTCAGCGCTGGAGATGCAGGCGGCAGAACCAGGAAGTCGCTGAATCTCTGGTTCTGGGCACCGGAGATCAGCGTGAAAAGGTTCATTGAGGTCAGTAGCGGGGTGTCAGGCCAGTTTGCGGGAATAGGGGTGACGCCAGGTGCCCATCCTGTGGCCATATTGTATATACTTGATATCCAGTTTAGCCAAATTTCTGGAATTAACACAGCCCGAACCGCTCGGCGTACAGACTCCATTCAAACAGCGTTTCGTAGCTAGTGGCCATGACAGCTGTGCTAAGTATTTTTGGAGTCGATCGGATTTGTTACTTTTTAACCATTTGCGATTGAAATTTGAACAAAATTGCCATAGGAATGCATTGCTTTTTGAACTTGAATATCAATGTTAGGCTCGAGACTGTCAGATTTTTAAAAATCAAATTACCTCTCTGGCTTCTGATCCCCTGAGGCCATATTTGTCTCCAAAACCTGAAATACGTTTTTCTTTAAAAACACGATTTTGGATTTCGCTGTGTGTAATTTGGGTATAGAAGCATTCCACGTCAAAATGGCTGATTGTGCGGAAGGCCTTCATGCCCCTGAGATGCTCTGTGGCAAAACAATTCCAAAAAATTACTTTTTTGCCACCCCGCTAAGTGCGTGAAAAAAATTACGTAAAAGTAAGAAATCCCCATAGAAATCAATGGGACTTCATAGAAATCAATAGGACAGTGTTCAAAAAATTCAAATTTATGCTCCTAAGTGTATTGAAAGACTAATTAACACACGAGGCCCGCATGCAAAGTCGCTCTTAAAGGGCCGGGCACTAGTGTTGAGCGAGCACCACAGTGCTCGAATGCTCGATACTCGTACCGAGCAGGTCAGATGCTCAGAAATGCTCGGTTTGAGTAACGAGCACAACTGTAGTTAATAGGAGACCCGAACATTTTTCAGGAGAGCATAGGGGAGGGTGTCTGGTACACCCATAAATCTCTGAAAACATTGTAACAAGTATTGGAATGCATGGCAATAATATGGGAAATGCCCCTGGATGCATCTGTGACTGAAAGTTTTCTACTGGGATCAGTGTTGTCAGAGCATTGCGCCATTTTTTTCAGCACAAAGAAAAAAACATTTTTTAAAAGGTTTTTTTTTTATGCGTGTAATGGAATATGTGTTCAGAAACATTATTTACCATACAATGAATTGTATAGCAAGGCTGAGGCCTGATTCACACTGGCGTGACGGATCCACCGTGGGACTCCCGCTGCGTATCCCATTCAAAACCAGCATTTTTCCCACCGGTTTTGACTGCGGGAGGATTGCGATTCCATACGTAATATATTGCGTATGGGATCGCAGCTGCTAGCGCGGACATGCGCAGTGGCAGCCGGTGACAAATAATTGCGGTACATCCGCAATGTATTGCGTATGTACCGCAATTGGACAACGTTTTTTACCCGCACCCGTTGACTCCTATGGGAGCCTGCGGGTGCGGGTAAAAAACCGAAAACACAAAAGAATGGACATGCTGCGATATTTTATTTTTTTTATTTATTTTTTTTCCTCGCGTGTAACAAAATCGCAGCTGTCCCCACAAGTGTGAATTGGCCCATTGAAAACAATGGGACCAATTCAATTGCGTATTCCACAGCTAAAAACAACTACGGAAAACGTTTTAAAATCCTGACGTGTGAATCTGGCCTTATTCGTTTTTCTAATAAAATATAGCATCCCAGAAAGATTAGCAGGTTGGCTATATACGTATGTACAATGATATACCTCACATTTGAGGATAGAAAAATCTAGTACGTGTTTAAAAAACACAAGACATCTATAGGTTTCATCTTTAAACCAAAAGAACCTGATGCCAATAGAAAAACAAGATAAACCAGCGTCCTACCATTGTTGGTATATCCTATATACAGACTGTCCGGGTACCGTATTTTTTGCGGATGGTGTGGATGATGTTCACACTTTCTTATTTTTCTGGCGTGGTTCAGAACTGTAGATAATACTCCAGGTATCACTGTGTCGTCCCCACTACCCTGTTTAGCTCTGCTATGTCTTATACACAGTCAGTCAGTACTGTGCATAATACTCCATATATCACTGTGTCGCCTTCACTAAACTGCTCAGCTATATCTTATACAGGCAGTCCGTACTGTACACAATACTCCATGTGTCATCTCCACTACACCACTCAGCTATATCTTATACACAGTACACAATACTCCAGGTATCACTGTGTCGTCCCCACTACTCTGTTCAGCTCTGCTATATCTTATACACAGTACACAATACTCCTTGTATCACTGTCATCTCCACTACACAGCTCAGCCCTGCTATGTCTTATACACAGTACACAATACTCCAGGTATCACTGTGTCGTCCCCACTACTCTGTTCAGCTCTGCTATATCTTATACACAGTACACAATACTCCTTGTATCACTGTCGTCTCCACTACACAGCTCAGCCCTGCTATGTCTTATACACAGTACGCAATACTCCTTGTATTACTGTGTCATCTTCACTACTTTCTTCAGCTCTGCTATGTCTTATACAGTTAGCACTGTACCCAATACTCCATGTATCACTGTGTCGTCTCCGCTGCACCGTTCAGCTCTGCTATGTCTTATACACAGTCAGTACTGTAGATAATACTCGAGCTATCACTGTCGTCTCCACTATTCTGTACGGCTCTGCTATGTCTTATACAGTAAGTCAGTACTGTACACAATACTCCATGTATCACTATGTCATCTTCACTACACTGCTCAGCTCTGCTATATCTTATACACAGTCAGTACTGCACCTAATATTCCATGTATCACTGTGTCATTGTCAATACACCGCTCAGCTCTGCAGTGTGGATGATGATCACACTTTCCTGGTTTTCTGGCGTGGTTCAGAAGTCAATCAGGAAAATCCTAGATGGGGAAAGGGAGTCCCTAGACAGCCCTATAGAGCCGTCTCTATGCTTTTCCTGAGATGGGCGGAGCCACTCCCCTAAACAGGCACCCCCCACCAGGACCTCTTGGCCAATCATAATAATGCCAGTAACAAAGATGGCTACAGCATTACTATGATGCTATGCCATTCCAGCAAGTTTATTGGCTGTAAAACAGGCGCCAAACTTGCTGGGCAGGCATCCGAGCTTCCTGCCCGAATACATGAGGTGTTCTGCAGAGTTCCGAGCATGTTCGAGCACCCCGATGCTCAAGGGTTAAAGGAGCATGTCCAAGCATGTTCGCTCAACACTACCGGGCACCAATTCAAAGCACAATCTGTAGTTCCTTCAGGATATACACATCTAGTATTTTATTTATGGTGCTTGAACCTCTAGGTTCAAGCAACATATTGTAATCCGATTTCTTATATTTTCTTCTTCTTCTCCGCGTTTTCTGCAATTAATGCTGCCCGAACCGCTCGGCACAGAGACCCCGTTCAGGTGGCGTTTCGAAGCCCTCGGTGGGGACAGGTGTGCTATGTATTTTTGGAGTCGATCCGATTTTTAATTTTTATAAAAAATCACATTTTAAGCAAAAATTTTCCCATAGGAATTAATGGTGACCTTTCCATGACCCCCAACTGACATGGATTGAAGCCACAGCGCAGGTGCAGTGACCTTACAAAGATGGCCGCTATGCAAATGCAGCTTCCACACATGACCCGAATCAGCTAATAGGAGCTGACAGATCGCTGATTCAAGGTCTTAAAGGCGCAGCACAGGGCCCCAGGCAGCACACAGGGGCCCCAGGCAGCACACGGGGCCCCAGGCAGCACACGGGGCCACAGGCAGCACGCCAATGGCTTCTGAAAAGCCCCACGGATGCCAAAGTGGCTTTAGAAGTCCAGTGTGCCAAAGTGGCCCCTGAGGGGCCCGGAGCACCAAATTGGCTCCTGAGGCAAAGTGACAGCATGTGTCAACATGGCTAAAGTGGCTACCAAGTGGCCAAAGTGGCTACCGAGGTGCCGAATGTGCCAAAGTGGCTACCAAGTGGCCAAAATGGCTACCGAGGTGCCGAATGTGCCAAAGTGGCTACCAAGTGGCCAAAGTGGCTACCAAGATGCTGAATGTTTCAAAGTGGCTACCAATGTGCCAAAGTGGCTACCAAGTGGCCAAAGTGGCTACCGAGGTGCTGAATGTGCCAAAGTGGCTACCAATGTGCCAAAGTGGCTACCAAGTGGCCAAAGTGGCTACCGAGGTGCTAAATGTGCCAAAGAGGCTACCAAGTGGCCAAAGTGGCTACCAAGTGGCCAAAGTGGCTACCGAGAGGCCGAATGTGCCAAAGGGGCTACCAAGTGGCCAAAGTGGCTACAGAGGTGTAGAATGTGCCAAAGTGGCTACCAATGTGCCAAAGTGGCTACCAAGTGGCCAAAGTGGCTACCGAGGTGCTGTATGTGCCAAAGTGGCTACCAATGTGCCAAAGTGGCTACCAAGTGGCCAAAGTGGCTACCGAGGTGCTGAATGTGCCAAAGAGGCTACCAAGTGGCCAAAGTGGCTACCAAGTGGCCAAAGTGGCTACCGAGAGGCCGAATGTGCCAAAGGGGCTACCAAGTGGCCAAAGTGGCTACAGAGGTGTAGAATGTGCCAAAGTGGCTACCAAGTGGACAAAGTGGCTACCGAGGTGCCGGATGTGCCGAAGTGGCTACCAAGTGGCCAAAGTGGCTACCGAGGTGCCAAATGTGCCAAAGTGGCTACCAAGTTGTCAAAGTGACTATCAAGGTGCCGAATATGCCAAAGTGGCTACCAAGTGACCAAAGTGGCTACCGAAGTGCTGAATGTGCCAAAGTGGCTACCAAGTGGCCAAAGTGGCTACCGAAGTTCCAAATGTGCTAAAGTGGCTACCAAGTGGCCAAAGTGGCTACCGAGGTGCCGAATGTGCCAAAGAGGCTACCAAGTGGACAAAGTGGCTACCAAGTGGCCAAAGTGGCTACCGAGGTGCCGAATGTGCCAAAGAGGCTACCAAGTGGACAAAGTGGCTACCAAGTGGCCAATGTGGCTACTAAGGTGCCGAATGTTCCAAAGTGGTTACCAAGTGGCCAAAGTGGCTACCGAGGTGCCGAATGTGCCAAAGTGGCTACCAAGTTGCCAAAGTGGCTACCGAGGTGCCGAATATGCCAAAGTGGCTACCAAGTGGCCAAATTGGCTACCGAGATGCCGAATGTGCAAAAGTGGCTACCAAGTGGCCAAAGTGGCTACTAAGGTGCCGAATGTTCCAAAGTGGCTACCAAGTGGCCAAAGTGGCTACCGAGGTGCCGAATGTGCCAAAGTGGCTACCAAGTGGCCAAAGTGGCTACCGAGGTGCTGAATGTGCCAAAGCGGCTACCAATGAGCCAAAGTGGCTACCAAGTGGCCAAAGTGGCTACCGAGGTGCTGTATGTGCCAAAGTGGCTACCAATGTGCCAAAGTGGCTACCAAGTGGCCAAAGTGGCTACCGAGGTGCCGAATGTGGCAAAGTGGCTACCAAGTGGCCAAAGTGGCTACAGAGGTGTCGAATGTGCCAAAGTGGCTACCAAGTGGTCAAAGTGGCTACCGAGGTGCCGAATGTGCCAAAGTGGCTACCAAGTGGCCAAAGTGGCTACCGAGGTGCCAAATGTGCCAAAGTGGCTACCAAGTTGCCAAAGTGGCTAACAAGGTGCCGAATATGCCAAAGTGGCTACCAAGTGACCAAAGTGGCTACTGAGGTGCCGAATGTGCCAAAATGGCTACCAAGTTGCCAAAGTGGCTACCGAGGTGCCGAATATGCCAAAGTGGCTACCAAGTGGTCAAATTGGCTACCGAGATGCCGAATGTGCCAAAGTGGCTACCAAGTGGCCAAAGTGGCTACCGAGGGGACGAATGTGCTAAAGTGGCTACCAAGTGGCCAAAGTGGCTACCGAGGTGCCGAATGTGCCAAAGAGGCTACCAAGTGGACAAAGTGGCTACCAAGTGGCCAAAGTGGCTACTAAGGTGCCGAATGTTCCAAAGTGGTTACCAAGTGGCCAAAGTGGCTACCGAGGTGCCGAATGTGCCAAAGTGGCTACCAAGTTGCCAATGTGGCTACCGAGGTGCCGAATATGCCAAAGTGGCTATCAAGTGGCCAAATTGGCTACCGAGATGCCGAATGTGCCAAAGTGGCTACCAAGTGGCCAAAGTGGCTACCAAGGTGCCGAATGTTCCAAAGTGGCTACCAAGTTGCCCATGTGGCTACCGAGGTGCCGAATATGCCAAAATGGCTACCAAGTGGCCAAAGTGGCTACCGAGGTGCCGAATGTGCCAAAGTGGCTACCAAGTGACCAAAGTGGCTACCAAGGTTCCAAATGTGCTTAAGTGGCTACCAAGTGGCCAAAGTGCTACCGAGGTGCCGAATGTGCCAAAGAGGCTACCAAGTGGACAAAGTGGCTACCAAGTGGCCAAAGTGGCTACTAAGGTGCCGAATGTTCCAAAGTGGTTACCAAGTGGCCAAAGTGGCTACCGAGATGCCGAATGTGCCAAAGTGGCTACCAAGTTGCCAAAGTGGCTACCAGGTGCCGAATATCCCAAAGTGGCTACCAAGTGGCCAAATTGGCTACCGAGATGCCAAATGTGCCAAAGTGGCTACCAAGTGGCCAAAGTGGCTACCGAGGGGCCAAATGTGCTAAAGTGGCTACCAAGTGGCCAAAGTGGCTACCGAGGTGCCGAATGTGCCAAAGAGGCTACCAAGTGGACAAAGTGGCTACCAAGTGGCCAAAGTGGCTACTAAGGTGCCGAATGTTCCAAAGTGGTTACCAAGTGGCCAAAGTGGCTACCGAGGTGCTGAAGGTGCCAAAGTGGCTACCAAGTTGCCAATGTGGCTACCGAGGTGCCGAATATGCCAAAGTGGCTACCAAGTAACCAAATTGGCTACCGAGATGCCGAATGTGCCAAAGTGGCTACCAAGTGGCCAAAGTGGCTACTAAGGTACCGCATGTTCCAAAGTGGCTACCAAGTGGCCAAAGTGGCTACTGAGGTGCCGAATGTGCCAAAGTGGCTACCAAGTGGCCAAAGTAACTACCAAGGTGCCGAATGTGTCAAAGTGGCTACCAAAAGACCAAAGTGGCTACCAAGGTGCCAAATGTGCTAAGGTGGCTACCAAGTGGCCAAAGAGGCTACCGAGGTGCCGAATGTGCCAAAGTGGCTTCCAAGTGCCAAAGTGGCTACTGAGGTACCAAATGTGCCAAAATGGCTACCAAGTGGCCAAAGTGGATACTGAGGTACCGACTGTGCCAAAGTGGCTACCAAGTGGCTGAAGTAGCTACCGAGGTTCCAAATGTGCCAAAGTGGCTACCAAGTGGCCAAAATGGCTACCAAGTGGCCAAAGTGACTACCAAGGTGCCGAATGTGCCAAAGTGGCTACCAAGTGGCCAAAGTGGCTACCAAGGTGCCAAATGTGTCAAAGTGGCTACCAAGTGGCCGAAGTGGCTACCGAGATGCTGAATGTGCCAAAGTGGCTACCAAGGTGACGAATGTGCCAAAGTGGCTACCAAGTGGCCAAATTGGCTACCAAATGGCCAAAGTGGCTACCGAGGTACCGAATGTGCTAAAGTGGCTACCAAGTGGCCAAAGTAGCTACCAAGTGGCCATAATGACTACCGAGGTGCCGAATGTGCCAAAGTGGCTACAAAGTGGCTGCTGAGGTGCTGTATGTGCCAGAGTGGCTACCAAGTGGCCAAAGTGGCTACCGAGGTGCTGAATGTGCCAAAGTGGCTACCAAGGTGCTGAATATGCCAAAGTGGTTACCAAGTGGCCAAAGTGGCTACCAAGGTTCCGAATGTGCCAAAGTGGCTACCAAGTGGCCAAATTGGCTACCAAATGGCCAAAGTGGCTACCGAGGTACCGAATGTGCTAAAGTGGCTACCAAGTGGCCAAAGTAGCTACCAAGTGGCCATAATGGCTACCGAGGTGCCGAATGTGCCAAAGTGGCTACAAAGTGGCTGCTGAGGTGCTGAATGTGCCAAAGTGGCTACCAAGTGGCCAAAGTGGCTACCGAGGTGCTGAATGTGCCAAAGTGGCTACCAAGGTGCTGAATATGCCAAAGTGGCTACCAAGTGGCACCGAGGTGCTGAATGTGCCAAAGTGGCTACCAAGTGGCCAATGTGGCTACCGAGGTGCCGAATGTGCCAAAGTGGCTACCAAGTGGCCAAAGTAGCTACAGTGGGGCTGTGTGCACCAAAGTGGCTACCAAGGATATTGCATGCCAAAATGGCTACCAAGGGGCCAAAGTAGCTAACAAGGGGCCCCGCATATAAAAGTGGCTACCAAGGGGCCATATACGACCCATCCCAGGTTGTACCATCACTATACACAACCTTCATATTCTAACTTTACTTTCCTACAGTCGACACCTGATACACTGCTGTAAAGCTGGCAGCGCTGTTCAAGCACCATGTATTTCCTTCAGGAAATGCCCATCTAGTTTATTATTGTGCTTTGGAAAAAGCACTATATTGTTATTCACATTATTCTTTTTCCGTGCTCTTCTTCTTCTCCAGATTTGCGCAATTAATACAGCCCAAACCGCTCGGTGTACAGACTCCGTTCAAACAAGGTTTTGAAGCTAGCTGCCGTGACAGGTGTGCTAAGTATTTTTGGAGTCGATCGGATTTTTTGCTTTTTAACCCTTTACGTTTGAAAAAAAAAATCTTCGCATTGGAATGCATTGATTTTGAACTTAAATGTACGTCTCGGGCTTGGAATTTTTTAAAATCGAAAAATTATATTTTTCCTCCGACTGTTAACCCCCTGAGGACATTTTGTAGAAAAAAAATGTTGCCACCTCAAAATGTGCGTAAAAAAATGGCGTAAAAATAAATTGCCATAGGAATTAATGGCCCCATTGTAATCAATGGGCTCCCATATAAATCAATAATATAGCTGTGAGGCGTTTGTAAGGACCAACTACCACACCAGCTATAAATAACCCGGTTGCTAGGTGACAACCCATGAACTATAGTGACCCCGGGTAGTAGGTGGCACAGCCATGAATTTTAATGACCTGAACTGGAAACACAAACTCCCATAGGAATTTAAATAGCCATAGATTATTGCGGAGGCTGCCATGTATGCAAATCTAGCATCATCACATGACCTTATTGGCCAATAGAATCTTGTAGGTACTTCATTCACGGCCTAACTGGGATACACAAGGTCACATGACAACTACTGGCCAATGGAAGCTCCCAGGTTCTAATGTTGTTGCCTCACTGAACTGACAGTCAAATATTTCTTCTCCAGAACGTCCCAGGGCCCTGCAATTTTGGCCCCCAAACATCACAGGGGCCCCGCAATGTTGGCCCCAAAACGTCACGGGGCCCCGCAATGTTGGCCCCCAAATGTCACGGGGCCCCGCAATGTTGGCCCCAAATGTCACGGGGCCCCGCAATGTTGGCCCCCAAACATAAACGGGGCCCCGCAATGTTGGCCCCCAAACATAACGGGGCCCCGCAATGTTGGCCCCCAAACGTCACAGGGCCCCGCAATGTTGGCCCCCAAACATAACGGGGCCCCGCAATGTTGGCTCCCAAACGTCATGGGGCCCTGCAATGTTGGCCCCCCAAACATCACGGGCACCGCAATGTTGGCCCCTAAACGTTACAGGGCCCCGCAATGTTGGCCCCCAAACGTCACAGGGCCCCACAATGTTGGCCCTCAAACATCACGGGGTCCCGCAATGTTGGCCCCCAAACATAACAGGGCCCCGCAATGTTGGCCCCCAAACGTCATGGGGCTCCGCAATGTTGGCCCCCAAACGTCACAGGGCCCCGCAATGTTGGTCCCCAAACGTCACGGTACCCCGCAATGTTGGCCCCCAAACATCACGGGGCCCCACAATGTTGGCCCTCAAACCTCACGGGGCCCTGCAATGTTGGCCCCCAAACGTCACAGGGCCCCGCAATGTTGGCCCCCAAACGTCACAGGGTCCCGCAATGTTGGCCCCCAAACGTCACGGGGCCCCGCAATGCTGGCCCCCAAACGTGTACGGGCCCCGCAATGTTAGCCCCCAAAGTTCCAGGGCCCCACAATGTTGCCCCCCCACTGTGTAGGGGCCCCGCAATAATGGCCCCCTAAACATGTATGGGTCTCGCAATGTTGGCCACCATTTGTGTGGGGCCCCGCAATATTGGCCCCCAAACATGTAGGGGCCACGCAATGTTGGACTATGTGGTAGGGTATTTCTACCTTGGTGCATTCCCATTGGTCAACCTTGGTGCATTCTCATTGGCCAACCTTGGTGCATTCTCATTGGCCAGGCCGATGTACAGACATTTTGTCAGGTGAAAATCTCCTCACAAAGCCCAGAGACAGAGCTCTGACCACTTTGCTGGGATTTCTACTTATACTTTACCACACACTGTGTGAGGGAACTCTTCAGCGTGTTTTCATTCAGCATATTATACAGGTTAGAAAAATGATAATCTGTATATTAGTTGTGACACATTTTACCTCATTATTTAGATTACAGTATGTGGCATTTTATTATTTTTGTCAGCTACCTGGTACCCTCTCTGTAATCAGTGAGTTAGGCCACATTCACACGTTCTTGATTTTTGTGCATTTTTGCATAATTCTACATCCGTTTTTTAAAACAAAACCAGGAGTGGAATCTACAGAGGGTGAGCACAATGAAGACATTTGCACCTCTTCCATTTTCTGCATCAAGTCCTAGTTTTATTTTAAAAAACTGATGTAGAATTCTGCAAAAATGCATGAAAATCATGCCTGTGTGAATGTGGCCTTTGTCATAATAAATGTTACCTCATTAATTTGAGGCAGTTTATTTGTGTCAGCTAACTGGTAGCCTCTCTGTAATCCAGTGAGTTAGGATTCATTCACATGTGCTCGATTTTTGGCAATACAATAATAAAACACAATACAATACAATATAAAACCATGTATCACTGTGTCATTGTCAATACACCGCTCAGCTCTGCAGTGTGGATGATGATCACACTTTCCTGGTTTTCTGGCGTGGTTCAGAAGTCAATCAGGAAAATCCTAGATGGGGAAAAGGAGTCCCTAGACAGCCCTATAGAGCCGTCTCTATGCTTTCCCTGAGATGGGCGGAGCCACTCCCCTAAACAGGCACCCCCCACCAGGACCTCTTGGCCAATCATAGTAATGCCAGTAACAAAGATGGCTACAGCATTACTATGATGCTATGCCATTCCAGCAAGTTTATTGGCTGTAAAACAGGCGCCAAACTTGCTGGGCAGGCATCCGAGCTTCCTGCCCGAATACATGAGGTGTTCTGCAGAGTTCCGAGCATGTCCAAGCACCCCGATGCTCAAGGGTTAACGGAGCATGTCCGAGCATGTTCGCTCAACACTACCGGGCACCAATTCAAAGCACAATCTGTAGTTCCTTCAGGAAATACACATCTAGTTTATTATTGTGCTTTGGAAAAAGCACTATATTGTTATTCACATTATTCTTTTTCCGTGTTCTTCTTCTTCTCCAGATTTGCGCAATTAATACAGCCCGAACCGCTCGGTGTACAGACTCCGTTCAAACAAGGTTTTGAAGCTAGCTGCCGTGACAGGTGTGCTAAGTATTTTTGGAGTCGATCGGATTTTTTGCTTTTTAACCCTTTACGTTTGAAAAAAAAAAATCTTCCCTTTGGAATGCATTGATTTTGAACTTAAATGTACGTCTCGGGCTTGGAATTTTTAAAATCGAAAAATGATATTTTTCCTCCGACTGTTAACCCCCTGAGGACATTTTTGTAGAAAAAAAATGTTGCCACCTCAAAACGTGAGTAAAAAAATGGCGTAAAAATAAATTGCCATAGGAATTAATGGCCCCATTGTAATCAATGGGCTCCCATATAAATCAATAATATAGCTGTGAGGCGTTTGTAAGGACCAACTACCACACCAGCTATAAATAACCCGGTTGCTAGGTGACAACCCATGAACTATAGTGACCCCGGGTAGTAGGTGGCACAGCCATGAATTTTAATGACCTGAACTGGAAAACAAACTCCCATAGGAATTTAAATAGCCATAGATTATTGCGGAGGCTGCCATGTATGCAAATCTAGCATCATCACATGACCTTATTGGCCAATAGAATCTTGTAGGTACTTCATTCACGGCCTAACTGGGATACACAAGGTCACATGACAACTACTGGCCAATGGAAGCTCCCAGGTTCTAATGTTGTTGCCTCACTGAACTGACAGTCAAATATTTCTTCTCCAGAACGTCCCAGGGCCCTGCAATTTTGGCCCCCAAACATCACAGGGGCCCCGCAATGTTGGCCCCAAAACGTCACGGGGCCCCGCAATGTTGGCCCCCAAACGTCACGGGGCCCCGCAATGTTGGCCCCCAAACATAACGGGGCCCCGCAATGTTGGCCCCCAAACATAACGGGGCCCCGCAATGTTGGCCCCCAAACGTCACGGGGCCCCACAATGTTGGCCCCCAAACATAACGGGGCCCCACAATGTTGGCCCCCAAACATAACGGGGCCCGCAATGTTGGCCCCCAAACATAACGGGGCCCCGCAATGTTGGCCCCACAATGTTGGCCCATAAACCTCACAGGGCCCCGCAATGTTGGCCCCCAAACGTCACAGGCCCCGCAATGTTGGCCCCCAAACGTCACAGGGCCCCGCAATGTTGGCCCCCAAACGTCACAGGGCCCCGCAATGTTGGCCCCCAAACATAACGTGGCCCCGCAATGTTGGCTCCCAAACGTCATGGGGCCCTGCAATGTTGGCCCCCCAAACATCACAGGCACCGCAATGTTGGCCCCTAAACGTTACAGGGCCCCGCAATGTTGGCCCCCAAACGTCACAGGGCCCCACAATGTTGGCCCCCAAACATCACGGGGTCCCGCAATGTTGGCCCCCAAACATAACAGGGCCCCGCAATGTTGGCCCCCAAACGTCATGGGGCTCCGCAATGTTGGCCCCCAAACGTCACGGGGCCCCGCAATGTTGGTCCCCAAACGTCACGAGACCCCGCAATGTTGGCCCCCAAACATCACGGGGCCCCACAATGTTGGCCCCCAAACCTCACGGGGCCCCGCAATGTTGGCCCCCAAACGTCACAGGGCCCCGCAATGTTGGCCCCCAAACGTCACGGGGTCCCGCAATGTTGGCCCCCAAATGTCACGGGGCCCCGCAATGCTGGCCCCCAAACGTGTACGGGCCCCGCAATGTTAGCCCCCAAAGTTCCAAGGCCCCACTATGTTGCCCCCCCACTGTGTAGAGGCCCCGCAATAATGGCCCCCTAAACATGTATGGGTCTCGCAATGTTGGCCACCATTTGTGTAGGGGCCCCGCAATATTGGCCCCCAAACATGTAGGGGCCACGCAATGTTGGACTATGTGGTAGGGTATTTCTACCTTGGTGCATTCCCATTGGTCAACCTTGGTGCATTCTCATTGGCCAACCTTGGTGCATTCTCATTGGCCAACCTTGGTGCATTCTCATTGGCCAGGCCGATGTACAGACATTTTGTCAGGTGAAAATCTCCTCACAAAGCCCAGAGACAGAGCTCTGACCACTTTGCTGGGATTTCTACTTATACTTTACCACACACTGTGTGAGGGAACTCTTCAGCATGTTTTCATTCAGCATATTATACAGGTTAGAAAAATGATAATCTGTATATTAGTTGTGACACATTTTACCTCATTATTTAGATTACAGTATGTGGCATTTTATTATTTTTGTCAGCTACCTGGTACCCTCTCTGTAATCAGTGAGTTAGGCCACATTCACACGTTCTTGATTTTTGTGCATTTTTGCATAATTCTACATCCGTTTTTTAAAACAAAACCAGGAGTGGAATCTACAGAGGGTGAGCACAATGAAGACATTTGCACCTCTTCCATTTTCTGCATCAAGTCCTGGTTTTGTTTTAAAAAACTGATGTAGAATTCTGCAAAAATGCATGAAAATCATGCCTGTGTGAATGTGGCCTTTGTCATAATAAATGTTACCTCATTAATTTGAGGCAGTTTATTTGTGTCAGCTAACTGGTAGCCTCTCTGTAATCCAGTGAGTTAGGATTCATTCACATGTGCTCGATTTTTGGCAATACAATAATAAAACACAATACAATACAATATAAAACCATGTATCACTGTGTCATTGTCAATACACCGCTCAGCTCTGCAGTGTGGATGATGATCACACTTTCCTGGTTTTCTGGCGTGGTTCAGAAGTCAATCAGGAAAATCCTAGATGGGGAAAAGGAGTCCCTAGACAGCCATATAGAGCCGTCTCTATGATTTCCCTGAGATGGGCGGAGCCACTCCCCTAAACAGGCACCCCCCACCAGGACCTCTTGGCCAATCATAGTAATGCCAGTAACAAAGATGGCTACAGCATTACTATGATGCTATGCCATTCCAGCAAGTTTATTGGCTGTAAAACAGGCGCCAAACTTGCTGGGCAGGCATCCGAGCTTCCTGCCCGAATACATGAGGTGTTCTGCAGAGTTCCGAGCATGTCCAAGCACCCCGATGCTCAAGGGTTAACGGAGCATGTCCGAGCATGTTCGCTCAACACTACCGGGCACCAATTCAAAGCACAATCTGTAGTTCCTTCAGGAAATACACATCTAGTTTATTCTTCTTATTCTCCGCGTTTTCTGCAATTAATGCGGCCCGAACCGCTCGGCGCAGAGACCCGTTCAGGCGGCGTTTCGAAGCCCTCGGTGGGGACGGGTGTGCTATGTATTTTTGGAGTCGATCCGATTTTTAGTTTTTAACAAAAATCGCATTTTATGCAAGAATTTTCCCATAGGAATTAATGGTGACCTTTCCATGACCCCCAACTAACATGGATTGAAGCCACACCACAGGTGCAGTGACCTTACAAAGATGGCCGCTATGCAAATGCAGCTTCCACACATGACCCGTATCAGCTAATAGAAGTACAGATAGCTGATTGAAGATCTTAAAGGTGCAGCACAGGCAGGGCCGGCTCCAGGTTTTTATGGGCCCCGGCGAAAGAGCCTCAGTGGGCCCCTTTAACACAGACCACGATTCATGATGCACAGATACGGCAGAGAAATATAGGTACAGTACAATGCCAAATACTTCACTTCTTACATTACATGAGTGATATCTATTGTAAATTGTACAATAGCTCAAAAACCGCCAAATCCTCACAGCGCACAGTACAGACTGGACAGTACAGTCCTCCATACAATATTATGGGCACCACAGTCTCCCCCTCATCACCCATATAATACCCCATGCAGGATGTCACCCCCCATATAATGCTCCATACAGAATACTTGTTTCCATATAATGCTCCATACAAAATATGGAGCTCTCCTCTGCGCTGTACTGCGTTCTGCACTGTTACGGCTCAGGAAAGGGCGCTGTGGAAAGACTCCCCATTATCATCATGATTGTCTCCCCATCAATATCATTGCCTCCTTATCATCATCATTGTCTCCCCATCATCATCATGGCCTCCCCATTATCATCAATGCCTGCCCATCATCATCATCTCCTCCCCATCATCATCTTCTCCCCATCATCAATGCCTCTCCATTATCATCAATGCCTGCCCATTATGATCATCTTCTCCCCATCATCATCAATGCCTCCCCATTATCAGCAATGCCTGCCCATCATCATCTTCTCCCCATCATCAATGCCTGCCCATCATCATCTTCTCCCCATCATCAATGCCTGCCCATTATCATCAAAGCCTGCCCATTATCATCATCTTCTCCCCATCATCATCATCAATGCCTCCCCATTATCAGCAATGCCTGCCCATCATCACACACAGACAGCACACAAGCACTCTCTCACATACATACACACACACATACACACACACACATACACATACATACACACACAAAGCACCGCACTACATACACACAGAGACACACACACACACACGTCTTACCTGTCCGGCGTCCCCGCGCTCTGTGCCACAGCCGGCCGCTGAATGATGACGTCATTCAGCGGCGCTGCTGTGAGAGGAAGCGCCGGCGCCCCCTGGAGCCCGGAGCTGCGGCAGCGGAGGCACGGGAGAAGTAAGTATTGTGCCAGCTGATGCCGGGGCCCTGAGCGGGCGGGGGGTGGGGGCCCAGTGGCGGCGCTGACACCGCTCTCCTCCGCTAACGGGCGCGGGGGTGCCAGACTGCGAGTGGGCCCCCCGCCTGCTCAGGGCCCCGGCACTTGCCCGGGTGTGCCGGGTGCTGACGCCGGCCCTGAGCACAGGGCCCCAGGCAGCACACAGGGGCCCCAGGCAGCACATGGGGCGCCACGCAGCACACAGGGCCACAGGCAGCACACGGGGCCCCAGGCAGTATACAGGGCCCAAGGCAGCGCACGGGGCCCCAGGCGGCACACAGGGGCCACAGGCAGCGCACAGGGGCCACAGGCAGCACGCAGGGGCCACAGGCAGCGCACGTGGCCCCAGGCAGAGTACAGGGCCCCAGGCGGCGCACAGGGGCCACAGGCGGCGCACATGGGCCACAGGCAGCACACGGGGCACCAGGCAGAGCACAGGGCCACAGGCACCACTAGGGGCCCCAGGCAGCACACAGGGGCCACAGGCAGCACGCAGGGGCCACAGGCAGCGCACGTGGCCCCAGGCAGAGTACAGGGCCCCAGGCGGCTCACAGGGGCCACAGGCGGCGCACAGGGGCCACAGGCAGCACACGGGGCCCCAGGCAGAGCACAGGGGCCACAGGCACCACACGGGGCCCCAGGCAGAGCACAGGGGCCCCAGGCGGAACACGGGGCCCCAAGCAGAGAACAGGGGCCCCAGGCAGCACACGGGGCCACAGGCAGAGCACACGGGGCCCCAGGCAGCACACAGGGGCCACAGGCAGCACACGGGGCCCCAGGCAGAGCACAGGGGCCCCAGGCAGCACACGGTGCCCCAGGCAGAGCACAGGGGCCCCAGGCAGCCCACGGAGCCCTAGGCAGTGCACAGGGTCCACAGGCAGCACACGGGGCCCCAGGCAGAGCACAGGGGCCACTGGCACCACACGGGGCCCCAGGCAGAGCACAGGGGCCCCAGGCAGCACACTGGGGCCCTAGACAGCACACGGGGCCCCAGGCAGAGCACAGGTGCCCCAGGCAGCACACAAGGGCCACAGTCAGCACACAGGGCCCCAGGCAGCTGTGAGACAGTGAGTGAATATGTGATGAATGGGGTGTACATTTCACCTAGGTATAAGGGAAATGTGTGGCTTTGTAAACCTAGTGGTAGAGAAAGGTCACTACACCTCACATTCAGCACACACTTGCAGCACAAGCCTGAAACTACTCAGGTCTTAATTAG
This sequence comes from Oophaga sylvatica, assembly GCA_033576555.1. Lineage (NCBI taxonomy): Eukaryota > Metazoa > Chordata > Amphibia > Anura > Dendrobatidae > Oophaga > Oophaga sylvatica. Next base: position 38,278 of record JARQOD010000093.1, read on the forward strand.
GAGACCAGAAGTAGGTGTCTGCAAACACAATCTGAGAGCTAGTTTAGCCTGGACACAGGAAGGTGTCTCGGCACAAGAAACAGTCTCCAAGAGTGTTAGAGCTGTCTTTAGCCTGGACACAGAGAGGTGTCCTGGCACAAGGAAGCAGTCTCCAAGAGTGTTTGAGCTATCTCAGTTTGGGTGCAGGAAGGACCCCGGACATAGGAGTAGTCTCAGTGCGAATCCGTGTGAAGAGTGGCTGAATAGGAGTGGATCTCTCTCAAGTCTGGTCATGGAAGGTGCCTTCAGACACAAGGAGGAGTATCTGTGAAGCTCCATACTGGTAACATATGTGATATGTGTTGTTTTGGGCACAGACTGGTAGAGTCTGGGTCCCGGATAGAGAGGGCCATCTATCTAAGTGTAATTAGTGGCTAGACAAGCCCAGGTTTTCTGTTTATGCTTTGTTTTAATCTGTTTGCTGTGGACTTTAATAAAGCTGGTTGCGGCCAGTTTTACACCAGAACTGCTGTCTGAATGAACTGTTTTCATGCCATTCTGTCTACCCAGACAACGATCCTAGAGCTAAACCCCCCTGGAATGTCACAATTGGCGGAGAATGCTGGGGCAGCGCAGTGCCTGATACAGTTAGTGCTGGAGTGTGTATGCAGCACAGTGGCGAGAGACAGCATTAGGCCGGAGTCACACACAACCACAAAAATCGGTCCGTTTTAGACGGTCGACAATCGGATCAAAATGCAAACATCACACATCCTTCTGGCATCCGATTTTCCTTCAAAGATGCGATTTAATCGCATTTGTGTGTACCTTGTAACATCCGATTTTCATCCGACTTGCGAGATTTTCTCGCAGGCTTGCAAAACTGACATATAATGGATCCAAAAGAATAGTATTTAAATGCCAAAAGAAAGAATAGATATATACACATAGAGCACATATATATATATATATATATATATATATATATATATATATATATATATGTCATTGTGACATATATATATACATATATTTATAATTCTTACACTTCTACATATTGTTATAGCCGCTAATTCAATTGCCGGCTTCAGTGAAATCACAGAAGCCGACATGAAATGATACATTGTTTCCACACATTTAACCATGTAATTTCATGTATTTTTATATATGTTTGAAACATACAATTACATGAGTATATGTGTGCTAAATTTCAGACATGTAGGGGTTAATTAAAGGTGTAAATTCGTTGAAAAAAAATGTGTGGGCTCCCGCTGTATTTTCTCCACCAGACAGACAAAGCAAAGCGAGTGGGGGCAGATAATAATAGCCTAGGGAGGGTACATTTTTTTTGTGCCCCACCTGGCTACTAACATCTGCCCCAGACACCCCAGAAAGGGCAAATCTATAATTAGATTCGCCCTTTCTGGCACTTTGCCCGTCTATTCCCATTGCCCTGTAGCAGTGGCGAATGGGTTAATCTCACCTTACTGTCACCTTAGTATTGAAAGGTGACCTTAAGGCAGGTTAATAATTGATAGCTGTCAATTAGACAACTATCAATTATTAATCCTATTGTATGAAAGAAAAATCAAACACACACAGTTTAATAAAAAATAAGTTTAATTAAATAATCACACAGTTTTTGACCATATTTTATTTTCCTGCTAAAACCATTTCCTGTAATAAAAATAAAATAAAAAAGCAAAATTATACTTACCAATCCGATGTACAGTCAGGTCCCATGGTGTAATCCATCAGAAAGGGTTAACAGGTTACAGGTCGCAGAGAGCTAATAATGCTGTCTCAGACCTGTATTCCCCTGAATGAATAAGTTCCTCTCCCAGCGAAAGTAGAGGAATAGATTCATGAATGGAGCTTAATTGATTTATTGCCAATTTAACTGTAGTGACCTGACCTAAAGGGAAAGTGGACACAATCAATTAAGCTTCATTCATGAAACACATCCTCTCCTGTCGCCAGGAGAGGAACTTATTCATTCATGAGCTTTGAGCTGAGCATGCAGGATTACTTGCACTGCTTGGCTCAAAGCTAGTTAACCCTTTGTGAAGGATTACAGCGTGGGACGTGACAGATTGCCAGATAGGTAAGAATAATGTTGTTTTATTTTTTTTCTTTATTTTAGGAGATCAATGGCTTCGCACGGATTAAGTGTAAAATAAAATATGGTCAAAAAAATGTGTTTTTATTTCATTAAAATTATTTATTCTTAAAGTGTGTGTGTTTTTTTGTTTACTTCAATAGGATTAATAATTGATAGTTGTCTAATTGACAGCTATCAATTATTAACCTGCCTTAAGGTCACCTTTCAATACTAAGGTGACAGTAAGGTGAGATAATTAACCCATTCGCCACCGCTACAGGGCAATGGGAATAGACGGGCAAAGTGCCAGAAAGGGCGAATCTAATTATAGATTTGCCCTTTCTGGGGTGTCTGGGGGCAGATGTTAGTAGCCAGGGGGGGCACAAAAAAAATGTACCCTCCCTAGGCTATTATTATCTGCCCCCACTCGCTGTGCTTTGTCTGTCTGGTGGAGAAAATATAGCGGGAGCCCACGCATTTTTTTTCAACGAAATTACACCTTTAATTAACCCCTACATGTCTGAAATTTTGCACAAATACACTCATGTAATTGTATGTTTCAAACATATATAAAAATACATGAAATTACATGGTTAAATGTGTGGAAACAATGTATCATTTCATGTCGGCTTCTGTGATTTCACAAAACCCGGCAATTGAATTAGCGGCTATTACAGTATGTAGAAGTCTAGGAACTATATATATATATGTATATGTACATGTCACAATGACATGTATATATATTATATATATATATATGTGTTCTATGTGTATATATCTATTCTTTCTAGTCTTTATTAAAGCTGTCAGTGTGATTTTACAGTATAGCCGGGGATGAATTGCCGGCTTTTCTAAAGGACACCAATGCGATTTCATCGCAAGTCACACAGTGTGGTCCGTTTGTAATCCGATTTTTCATTGCTCCCATAGACTTGCATTGGCGATTGTCGACCGACAATCGGTGACAATCGCAGCATGCTGCGATTGTACACGGACGTTTAAAACGGACCACAAAAAATCTGATACTGGGAGCTGCTCCATAGATTAACATAGGTCCGACTGCAATGCGATATTTCATCGCATTGCAGTCGTCCGATTTTGTCGCCAGTGTGACTCCGGCCTTAAAGGTGAAGTCTATTGAAATAGCAGCAGAAAAAAAAAAAAAAAGTGTGTCAGCAGAAACGTCTGTTTGGAGCAGTCTTGGAGAGACAGTGGCCCTGATAGGGTCTGCAGAGAGAAAATGTATGCACAGCAAAGCTGAACTTGTTGTGAAAATGACTGTGGAATGTGCAGCAGCAAAAGAAAAGTCTGTGGAGCAGTCTTAAAGAGACAGGAGCCCTAATAGACTTTGCAAAGGAAAAAAAAAAAAAAAGTGTCTGCACAGCAGAGATGAATTTTTCTATGGAAAAGACTGTAGAGTGTGTATGTCTTGAGTGAAGACTGCCGTTGTTAAGACAGAGAAGTCTGACAGCATGGATGACAGCATGGAGGCGCTGTTTGAACAAATGGCACAAGTTAATGTGCAACATAAAACTGCCGGGGTTGAGACAGATAAGTCCGGCAGTATGGAGGAGCTCATTGAGTACCTGGCCCAGGCCCAGCGGAGCCTGCAGCAGAGCATGGAGCAGCAGCGCCTGCAGCACCAGCAGCGCATGCAGCAGGCCCAGCAGCAATTCCTGCAGCAGCAGCAGGAGAATGACCGGTTGTTTTTTGAGCAGATTGCAGCTCTCAACACCTCGTCCCAGAGTAATGTTGTGAAGTTACCTGCGTTGTCCGTTGTAAAGAAGGCGGTAAGACGGTCCTTGAGAAAAATGACACCTCGTGATGATATGGAGGTATATCTTACTAGGTTTGAGAGACTGGCAGAGAAGGAGAATCTGCCCCTATCTGAATGGGCCATGATGGTCGCACCATATCTGATTGGAGAGCCCCAAAGGGCATATGCTGACCTGAGCAAGCAGGACAGCGAACACTATGCCAAGTTGAAAGCGGCGATTCTTACCCGGCTGGGTGTTACGGTGACAGCCCGTGCCAGGGAGTTCATGACTGGAGATGCAGTTGGGAGTCTGCAGTAAGCAAACCTGATTATGGAGTTGAAAAGGTGATAGTGAACCGCTACACCCGAGCACGTCCTCCTGAGGTACAGCCGTCTGAGAGGTCGTCACTTCAGAGTTCCCGGACGCTGAACTCTCGCGGTAAGAGCGTTCCAGCTGTTGGGGACATGGGGTATGCTGATAAGCGGGTTCAGGCCCGAGGGGACATGTGGGTGGGAGAGTGTGATGGACAGTGTTGGAGCTGGCGTGAAATTGCAGCCAACTGTCCAATAGAGGGGGAGCCTATGTGTTGTGATGTTGGCAGATCCCTCTCTCTCTGCGCAGAACCTGTGTGTGTGTCCACCTCAGCCGAAGAGACTGGACCACAGGGGTCCCCGGTGGTTGTAAATGACTGCCCAGCACAGGCCCTCTTGGACTCAGAGAGTCCAGTGACTTCCGTATGTGACAGCCTGATTGATAGGGACTTCATCCCTGATAAGCACCTGAGTATGGTGTGCATCCATGGAGACACCAAAGTCTACCCAGAGACTGCCGTGGACTTGGTCCCCAAACTCGGGGAGGTTTCATGTGAAGTGGGGGTAGTGAAGACCCTGGTGCAACCCGTTATATTGGGTAATGACTTTCCCCAGTCTAAGGATCTCTGGGGGAAAAATGTTTCTGATGGACAGTGTGATGAAGCTCCTATTGAGGGTGCGCAGTCCGAGGGGCGGAACACAATGCTAGTGGGCCGTTAAACTTATGTGATAATGATGATGACCATGATAATGATGATGATGATAATGATAATGATGATGATGATGATGATGATCATGATAATGATGATGACCATGATGATGATGCTGATGCTGATAATGATAGTGATGATGATCATGATAGTGATGATGATACTGATCATAGTCATGATAATGATATTGATAATAATGATGACTGTGATAGTGATGAAATTCCTTTGCAGGTGATGTTGGGAGACGAGGATGGTGGTTCTCGGGAACCGAGTGTCCCTGACTTGCCTGTGTCCTGTGACAATTTTGAGAGTGAGCAGTGGCGAGACCCCACTCTTAGGACAACAGAGGAAAATATGATTGTTCTAAATGAGGTTTCCCAGGAGCCTGGCTCTGAGGAGAGGTTTCCTCATGCTGCCATGGACAATAGCCTATTGTATAGGGACACTGAAGTCCAGGGAGAGGTCGTGAGTCAGCTCCTAGTACCTGAGCTATATAGAAGTATAGTGCTGGGGTTGACACATAGTCACATACTTGAGGGACCAGATGGTGAAGTTAATGTTGTGGATGACATGTTAACTAAGGTTCCAGATCAAGATGTGAATGAAAATGAATTGTATAACCCTGACAGTGAGCAGGATGTGAATGAAAATGAATTGTATAACCCTGACAGTAAGCAGGATATGAATGAAAATGAATTGTATAACCCTGACAGTGAGCAGGATGTGAATGAAAATGAAGTGTATAGCCCTGACAGTGAGCCAGATGTGGCTGAGAAAAAGGGGTCAGATAGTGATAGTGAATTATCTGATGACCATAAAGCAACCAGTGCAAATGAGGAAGGCATGGTAGCAGAGGAGGTTGAGAGTCCTGAGAAGAAAGCTGATGCTGACCTTACAGCCAGACAGAAGATGGCATCTGAAGATGTTTTACAGTTGGCCGGTTCCCTGGCGAAGACTAAGGTGAAAGGAGGAGAGCTGAGCTTTTAAAGGCAGGACTCTGAAACTGAACACAGCACAAGTGGATGCTGTTGAAGATGAGAAGTTGTCAGTGTGTGGTGTGGATCTGCATCATGCCAAGGACTCTGAAGGTGATGCTGCAGAGGTGGAAAAAGCCATGGAAGTGGTGGTCACCAAGCCAGATGCCTCATCAGAAGCTGAGGTTTCAAGTGAAGCTGTGAGGAGCAAGACTGAAGATATGGGACTGACTCTGTCCAGGAATCTGTTTCTGCCGAAGACAGCGGCGTGGACGGGTTACGGTCCGGATCAGTAGCTGGCATTGGTGAGCTCAAGCGCACTTTCAGGGAGGCTACATCGGAGCCACGTCCCAACAAATGGGAAAAGCGATGTGTCACTCCGTTGCCGCTGCAGACACACGGGAGCCCAGATGGGATGCAGAACGTGGCTGAAGAGGTAGAGTCTAGGACTGATGGTGGGGTTTCTGGGCATGTCCTGCCAGAAGAGCCTGAAAGTGGGGAACTGGAGAAAAGTGAAAAACCCCTATACCTTCTGTGATAGTTGGTGACACATGGTCAGTGCACCAGGGACAGGAGGTACGTGAGTTTCTGAGGAAGAGTCAGCAGAAGTGTTCTGATGTGTCGGGTCATACTTCTCTGGCCAGGCACTATATCGAAAATGAGCCCGGCCCTAAGGTCAAGATGAAACCGTGCAGGATACCCGAGGCCCGCTGAGAGTATAGGCCTGGGAGGGTACAGGGTAGTGCGGATGCTTCAGATGAAGAGGAAGTTGATGTTGGCTATGACTCAGTGGTGGAGATGAAGCTGGTGAGGGCCATGACTGGTCCGGAGTTCACTGTCTCTGTTGGATTGTTGACCAGCCCTCCGGTCTGGATGGCCAGCCCTCCGGTCTGGAGAAGAGGGAGGGGATATGTGAGACAGTGAGTGAATATGTGATGAATGGGGTGTACATTTCACCTAGGTATAAGGGAAATGTGTGGCTTTGTAAACTTAGTGGTAGAGAAAGGTCACTACACCTCACATTCAGCACACACTTGCAGCACAAGCCTGAAACTACTCAGGTCTTAATTAGGAGACCAGAAGTAGGTGTCTGCAAACACAATCTGAGAGCTAGTTTAGCCTGGACACAGGAAGGTGTCTCGGCACAAGAAACAGTCTCCAAGAGTGTTAGAGCTGTCTTTAGCCTGGACACAGAGAGGTGTCCTGGCACAAGGAAGCAGTCTCCAAGAGTGTTTGAGCTATCTCAGTTTGGGTGCAGGAAGGACCCCGGACATAGGAGTAGTCTCAGTGCGAATCCGTGTGAAGAGCGGCTGAATAGGAGTGGATCTCTCTCAAGTCTGGTCATGGAAGGTGCCTTCAGACACAAGGAGGAGTATCTGTGAAGCTCCATACTGGTAACATATGTGATATGTGTTGTTTTGGGCACAGACTGGTAGAGTCTGGGTCCCGGATAGAGAGGGCCATCTATCTAAGTGTAATTAGTGGCTAGACAAGCCCAGGTTTTCTGTTTATGCTTTGTTTTAATCTGTTTGCTGTGGACTTTAATAAAGCTGGTTGCGGCCAGTTTTACACCAGAACTGCTGTCTGAATGAACTGTTTTCATGCCATTCTGTCTACCCAGACAACGATCCTAGAGCTAAACCCCCTGGAATGTCACACAGCGCAAAGGGGCACCAGGCAGCACACAGGGGCCACAGTCAGCACACGGGGCCAGAGGCAGCACACGGGGCCCCAGGTAGCGCACAGAGGCCCCAGGCAGCACACGGGGCCCCAGGCAGAGCACAGGGGCCCCAGGCAGCACACGGGGCCCTAGGCAGTGCACAGGGCCACAGGCAGCACACGGGGCCCCAGGCAGAGCACAGGGGCCACAGGCGGCACACGGGGCCCCAAGCAGAGAACAGGGGCCCCAGGCAGCACACGGAGCCCCAGGCAGAGCACACAGGGCCACAGGCAGTGCACAGGGGCCACAGGCAGCACACGGGGCCCCAGGCAGAGCACAGGGGCCCCAGGCAACACATGGGGCCCCAGGCAGAGCACAGGGGCCCCAGGCACCACACGGGGCCCCAGGAAGAGCACAGTGGCCCCAGGCGGCACACAGGGCCCCAAGCAGAGAACAGGGGCCCCAGGCAGCACACGGGGCCCCAGGCAGAGCACACGGGGCCCCAGGCAGCACACAGGGGCCACAGGCAGAGCACAGGGGCCCCAGGCAGAGCACAGGGGCCCCAGGCAGCACACGGGGCCCCAGGCAGAGCACAGGGGCCCCAGGCAGCACAGGGGCCCTAGGCAGTGCACAGGGTCCACAGGCAGCACACGGGGCCCCAGGCAGAGCACAGGGGCCACTGGCACCACACGGGGCCCTAGGCAGTGCACAGGGTCCACAGGCAGCACACGGGGCCCCAGGCAGAGCACAGGGGCCACTGGCACCACACGGGGCCCCAGGCAGAGCACAGGGGCCCCAGGCAGCACACTGGGGCCCTAGACAGCACACGGGGCCCCAGGCAGATCACAGGGGCCCCAGGCAGCACACAGGGGCCACAGTCAGCACACGGGGCCCCAGGCAGTGCACAGGGGCCCCAGGCAGCACACTTGGGCCCCAGACAGCACACGGGGCCCCAGGCAGCACACGGGGCCCCAGTCAGCACACGGGGCCCCAGGCAGCACACGGGGCCCCAGGTAGCGCACAGAGGCCCCAGGCAGCACACAGGGCCCCAGGCAGAGCACAGGGGCCCCAGGCAGCACACGGGGCCCTAGGCAGTGCACAGGGGCCACAGGCAGCACACGGGGCCCCAGGCAGAGCACAAGGGCCCCAGGCAACACATGGGGCCCCAGGCAGAGCACAGGGGCCCCAGGCACCACACGGGGCCCCAGGAAGAGCACAGTGGCCCCAGGCGGCACACAGGGCCCCAAGCAGAGAACAGGGGCCCCAGGCAGCACACGGGGCCCCAGGCAGAGCACACGGGGCCCCAGGCAGCACACAGGGGCCACAGGCAGAGCACAGGGGCCCCAGGCAGAGCACAGGGGCCCCAGGTAGCACACGGGGCCCCAGGCAGAGCACAGGGGCCCCAGGCAGCACAGGGGCCCTAGGCAGTGCACAGGGTCCACAGGCAGCACACGGGGCCCCAGGCAGAGCACAGGGGCCACTGGCACCACACGGGGCCCTAGGCAGTGCACAGGGTCCACAGGCAGCACACGGGGCCCCAGGCAGAGCACAGGGGCCACTGGCACCACACGGGGCCCCAGGCAGAGCACAGGGGCCCCAGGCAGCACACTGGGGCCCTAGACAGCACACGGGGCCCCAGGCAGATCACAGGGGCCCCAGGCAGCACACAGGGGCCACAGTCAGCACACGGGGCCCCAGGCAGTGCACAGGGGCCCCAGGCAGCACACTTGGGCCCCAGACAGCACACGGGGCCCCAGGCAGCACACGGGGCCCCAGTCAGCACACGGGGCCCCAGGCAGCACACGGGGCCCCAGGTAGCGCACAGAGGCCCCAGGCAGCACACAGGGCCCCAGGCAGAGCACAGGGGCCCCAGGCAGCACACGGGGCCCTAGGCAGTGCACAGGGGCCACAGGCAGCACACGGGGCCCCAGGCAGAGCACAGGGGCCCCAGGCAGCACACGGGGCCCCAGGCAGAGCACAGGGGCCTTAATGACTTACTAGTCCACTAATTGTACAATTTTATTGAGTAAATAGGGACCACTGCACTGCTATAAGAAATGTATGTGACAAGGTTCCCTTATTTCTATAACAAATGTTAGTGGCCTGATTAATGAAAATTGCCTCAGAGTAAAACCATTTTGGTTGTCCATAGCAACCTGATACACTGCTGTTCAACCACCATGTATTTCCTTCAGGAAATGCCCATCTAGTTCATTTTGTCCTTCCATTCTGTTTTTTTTGCATTGACTGCAAGGCCTGCCCTGCTACCAATTCATATGCACCCCAATAAGCCTTGGAAGAAACATGGAGGAGGGTCCCTTAACAAAAAATGTCCCATTAAAAAGGAGCAGGTATCCTAGACTTGGAATGGCCATACACTAAGTGTATGGGCTGGCCAACATTTTCCCCTGTGTGGTACACCTCAATGTTTTCCATAACAAGTATTGTACACCCAGCAAAAACACCCACACTTGTTAGGATTTCAACAGTGGCTGTAGCAGCACGGAACACTTTAACCCTGGCGATCTACTGGCTGCGGATAATGAGACGTGGAGGAAGCCCTGATTCAAAACTATGCTCAATTTAAAGGAGCGGGTCTCCCAGACTTGGAATGGCCATACACTGGCTGGCAAACATTTCCCCTGGGGGTAGATATCAACATAGTGTGTAAATTTTTGTTTTAGGGTCATCATAAACATCTTGTAAAACTGTAATGTGGTTTCCTGTACAGTTTCTGCTGTGAAGGTGCCGGTTTTTAGTAAAAATATGGCTGACGAATCACTGGATGAAGTGATCAGGAAAAGGGGCATGGTGATGACAGGAATGGGAACATACATGATTAATAACAGCAGTGACTATGGGAGGTATGAGAGCCAGGATGCAGCCTACAATGATTCGTCATTTAGCCACCATCAATTACCAGAATTGGTTTCATGCCCATCACAAGATCGGTGTTACAGATGCGCGTGTGAGACTCGGCCTAAGAAATGCCCGTCTCAAATATGTTTCCAAACACGCACATGTCTGTATAAAGGGCAAAGTGCAGCATGCTTGTGAGATGCTGAGTTACAGAAAGCAGATCAGTGTCGGAGGAAAAACAAACAAACTGATGGATGCTGGTGAAAAACTAAGTAGAAAGAGGAATGCCCCGTCCGTAACTATAAATACACCCGTGGCACAAGCTTCTTCATCTTCACCCGTACATATTAACAATAAGATCCAAATATCGCAGTGGAAAAATACTTGTCATAGTTTAACAAACACTGTTAAAGGAATGCCACTAAACGTGCATAACCACGACCCTTAGAAACACCAGATTTCCTCTTTACACGATATGGACGATGATGGTATTGATGTCGACTTTGAAATTTACCACATCTGCACCAACAAGATGAATATCACAGCTGCCAAAAATGTGCAAACAAGGCCGTGAATGTCTGGAAAATCGTTATATCTAGGGCTAAGTTACCCTCTTACTAAAGTGGTACCGAATGATGCATACACAGCTCTCATGTCTACTCAGCGTGAGATGCTTGAGAGATGACGTATTCTAATTTGTCCATGACCACTTTTTGAAAGCGAGCAAAAAAGAAGGATGATACAGCGAAAAGTCATGTGATTTTGGTCAGTAAGGAGGTGATGTCAGGTGCAGATAGGTAGATCTGCGTGTCATCGGCGCAGTTATGATATTGCAAACCGTGCCATTACATCAGCTGTCCCAGGACGAAGGTGTAGATGGAGAAGACTAGGGGTCCTAGAACAGAGCCTTGGGGAACAGCGAAAGACAGCTGTCGAGGTCAGAAGGTAGTGTGGGAGAGGAAGACAATGAATGTCTCCGTAACTGTCTTGTATTTTTTTAAAGACTCTTAATCCCAAAAAGGCTGTTTGCACCACCGGCCATGCCGCATCAGCAGGGGTTGCAAAACTACCATCCAGCATGATCAGGCACATGGCAGCAAAGCACGTGGCTTTGTTGGTTGAACACCAGGCTCCATGAACAGTGTCTGTGGGTGATACCACTGCATCTTATAAATAATCGTCAATAATTAGAGAAGTTCTTAGAGGTTGCTAATTTTTATCGTAAGTTCATTAGGAATGTTTCGGTCATAGTCAAACCTCTTACCTATATGACCAAGAAGGGTACTGATTCTTCCTCTTGTTCTACTGAGGCTGCTGATACCATTGCCACCCTCATGACAGTTTTCTGTAAAGATTTATGCTCTCAGTCAACCTGTCAGGATTCCTGTAGTCCTAGTAGAGTTTGATCACTAGTGGCTATTATTGTTCACCTTGATGATTGTGCTGTAATTTCACTCCTTACCATTGAAGGCTCTTGTTGTCTTCTGCAATTGTCCTTTATTAAGAAGGCATATTCTGAACCTGTGGAATCTATCTTGTTTCCTGTTTAGACCTACTTAACCCCTTCACCCCAAAGGGTGGTTTGCACGTTAATGACCGGGCCAATTTTTACAATTCTGACCACTGTTTCTTTATGAGGTTATAACTCTGGAACGCTTCAACGGATCTTCGCGATTCTGAGATTGTTTTCTCGTGACATATTGTACTTCATGTTAGTGGTAAAATTTCTTCGATATAACTTGCGTTTATTTTTTAAAAAAATGCAAATATGGCGAAAATTTTTAAAATTTTGCAATTTTCAAACTTTGAATTTTTATTCCCTTAAAACAGAGAAATATATCACGCAAAATAGTTAAGAAATAACATTTCCCACATGTCTACTTTACATCAGCACAATTTTGGAACCAACATTTTTTTTTCTTAGGAAGTTATAAGGGTTAAAAGTTGACCAGCGATTTCTCATTTTTACAGCAAAATTTACAAAGCCATTTTTTTTAGGGACCACCTCACATTTGAAGTCACTTTGAGGGGTCTATATGGCAGAAAATACCCAAAAGTGACACCATTCTAAAAACTGCACCCCTCAAGGTACTCAAAACCACATTCAAGAAGTTTATTAACCCTTCAGGTGCTTCACAGTAACTAAAGCAACGTGGAAGGAAAAAATGAATATTTTACTTTTTAGCCACAAAAATTATCTTTTACAAACTTTTTTTTTATTTTCACAAGGGTAAAAGGAGAAAATGGACAGATAAGGTTGTTATGCAATTTCTCCTGAGTACGCCAATACCCCATATGTGGGGGAAAACCATTGTTTGGGCACACGGCAGAGCTCGTAAGGGAAGGAGCGACGTTTGACTTTTTCAAACTAAAATAGGCTGGAATTTAGATTGGATGCCATGTCGCGTTTGGAGAGCCCCTGATGCGCCTAAACAGTGGAAACCCCCCACAAGTGACACCATTTTGGAAACTAGACCCCCTAAGGTACTTATCTAGATCTGTTGTGAGCACTTTGAACCCTCAAGTGCTTCACAAAAGTTTATAAAGCCTGGGTGTGAAAAAAAAAAAAAATCAATTTTCCACAAAAATGATTTTTTAGTCCCAAATTTTTGAATTTTCCCAAGGAAATTGGACCCCAAAAGTTGTTGTCCAATTTGTCCTGAGTACGCTGATACCCCATATGTGGGGGGGAACTGTTTGGGTGCACGGCAGGGCTTGGAAAGGAAGTAGTAACATTTTGGAATGCAGACGTTAATGGGGTCATGTTCCGTTTGCAGTGCCCCAGATGAGCCTAAACAGTGGAAACCCCCCACAAGTGACCCCATTTTGGAAACTAGACCCCCTAAGGAACTTATCTAGATCTTTGGTGAGCACTTTGAACCCCCAAGTGCTTCACACAAGTTTATAATGCCCGGGCATGAAAATAAAAAAATCCTATTTTTTTCCCACAAAAATTATCTTTTAGTCACTAATTTTTTATTTTCCCAAGGGTAACAGGAGAAATTGGACCACATAAGTTGTTGTAAAATTTGTCCTGAGTACGCTGATACCCCATATGTGGGGGGGGAACCACTGTTTGGGCGCACGGCAGAGCTCGGAATGGAAGGAGCACCATTTGACTTTTTCCAACCAAAATTGGCTGGAATTGAGTTTGGATGCCATGTTGCATTTGGAGAGCCCCTGTTGTGCCTAAACAGTGGAAACCCCCCACAAATGACTCCATTTGGGAAACTAGACCCCCTAAGGAACTTATCTTGATTTTTGATGAGCAGTTTGAACCCCCAAGTGCTTCACACAAGTTTATAAAGTAGAGCCGTAAAATTTAAAAATCATATTTTTTCCACAAAAATGATCTTTTCACCCCAATTTTTATTTTTCCAAGGGTAACAAGACTCCAAAAGTTATTGTGCAATTTGTCCTGAGTGTGCTGATACCCCATATGTGGGGGTAAACCACTGTTTGGGTGCATGGCAGAGTTTGGAAGGGAAGGAGCGCCGTCTGACTTTTTCAACGCAGAATTGGCTGGAAGCCATCTCGTGTTTGGAGAGCTCCTGATCAGCCTAAACAGTGGAAACCCCCATAAATGACACCATTTTGGAAACTAGACCCCTCAAGGAACTTATCTAGATGTGTGGTGAGAACTTTGAACCCCAAGGTGTTTCACTAAAGTTTATAACGTACAGCCGTAAAATAAAAAATCTTTTTTTTTTTTTACAAAAATGATTTTTTTCGCCCCCAATATTTTATTTTCACAAGGGTAACAGAAGAAATTGGAACCCAAAAGTTGTTGTCCAATTTGTCCTGAGTACACTGATACCCAATATGTGGGCGAAAACTACTGTATGGGCACACGTCGGGGCTCGGAAGGGAAGTAGTGACGTTTTGGATTGCAGACTTTGATGGAATGGTCTGGGGGCATCATGTCGCATTTGGAGAACCCCTGATGCGCCTAAACAGTGGAAATCCCCAACAAGTGACCCCATTTGGAAAATAGACCCCACAAGGAACTTATCTAGATGTGTGGTGAGCACTTTGAACCCCGAAGTGCTTCACAGAAGTTTATAACGCACAGCCGTAAAAATAAAAAATCTTTTTTTTTTTTTGCAAAAATGATTTTTTCGCCCCAATATTTTATTTTTACAAGGGTAACAGGAGAAATTGGACCCCAAAAGTTGTTGTCCAATTTGTCCTGAGTACGCTGATACCCAATATGTGGGAGAAAACTACTGTATGGGTACACGTTGGGGCTCGGAAGGGAAGTAGTGACGTTTTGGATTGCAGACTTTGATGGAATGGTCTGGGGCATCATGTCGCATTTGGAGAACCCCTGATGCGCCTAAACAGTGGAAATCCCCAACAAGTGACCCCATTTTGGAAAATAGACCCCACAAGGAACTTATCTAGGTGTGTGGTGAGCGCTATGAAGCCCCAAGTGCTTCACAGATGTTTATAATGTACAGCCGTAAAAACAAAAAAAATATTTTTTTTTGTACAAAAATGATATTTTCGCCCCCAGTTTTTTATTTTCCCAACGGTAACAGAAGAAATAGGATAAATTGCACAATATCTCTTGGGGTCCAGAGTATGCTGATACCACATATGTGGGGATAAACTACTGTTTGGACGCATGGCAGAGCTCAGAAGTGAAGGAGCACCGTTTGACTTTTTCAACGCAGAATTGGCTGGAATTGAGATCAGACGCCATGTCACATTTGGAGAGCCCCTGATGTGCCTAAACAGCGGAAACCCCCCAATTCTAACTCCAACCCTAACCCCAACACACCCCTAACCCTAGTCCCAACCCTAACCACAAACCAAACCCTAACACACCCCTAATCCCAACCCTAACCCTAATCCTAACTTTAACGCCAACCCTAACCCTAACTTTAGCCGCAACCCTAAACCTAACCCTAATGGGAAAATGGAAATAAATACATTTTTTTAATTTTATTATTTTTCCCTAACTAAGGGGGTGATAAAGGGGGGTTTGATTTACTATTTATAGCGGGTTTTTATGATTGGCAGCTGTCACGCTAAAATACGCTTTTTATTGCAAAAATAGTTTTTTGCATCGCCATATTTTGAGAGCTATAATTTGTGCATATTTGGCCCACAGAGTCATGTGAGGTCTTATTTTTTGCAGTACGAGTTGACGTTTTTATTTGTACCATTTTTGAGCAGGTGACATTTTTTGATCGCTTTTTATTTCGATTTTTGGGAGGTTAGAATGAACAAAAATCAGCAATTCATGAATTTCTTTTGGGGGAGGCGTTTTTATTGTTCCGCGTGTGGTAAAATTGATAAAGCAGTTTTATTCTTCGGGTCAGTATGATTATGGCGATACCTCATTTATATAATTTTTTTATGTTTTGGCGCTTTTATAAAATAAAAACAATTTTATATAAAAAATAATTATTTTTGCATCGCTTTATTCTGCGAGCTATAACTTTTTTATTTTTTTGCTGATGATGCTGTATTGCGGCTCGTTTTTTGCGGGACAAGATGCCGTTTTCAGCGGTACTATGTTTATTTATATCGGTCTTTTTGATCGCGCGTTATTCCACTTTTTGTTCGGCGGTATGATGATAAAGCATTGATTTTTTGCTTCGTTTTTTTTTTTTTTTTAAGGGGTTCACTAAAGGGGTTAACTAGTGGGACAGTTTTATAGGGGGGTCGTTACGGACACGGCGATACCAAATATGTGTACTTTTATTGTTTTTTTTTTTATTTACAGGAAGAAATGTATTTATTGGGGAATATTTTTTTTTTTTTTATTTATTTTGGATTTTTTTTTATAACATGTTTATCACTGTATTTTAGCAGATCGCTGGTGTGACAGTGTGCACAGCACTCTGTCACACCAGCGATCGCTCAGGCAGTGCAGCAGGCTTCTCAGTGCCTGCTCTCAGCAGGAACTGAGGAAGCCGCCTCCCTCCAGGACCCTGGCGCCATCTTGGATCCGGGTCCTGGGAGGGAGGAAGCCCTCAGAACAGCGCGATCGCATCGCACTGGTCTGAGGGTCTCAGGGGGGCGCGCAGGGAGCCCCCACCCTGCGCGATCCTCCCTGTGCCCCAGTACACCGCGATCATGTTTGATCGCGGTGTGCTAGGGGTTAATGTGCCGGGAGCAGTCCGTGACCGCTCCTGACACATAGTCACGGGTGTCAGCTGACATCCGGCGGCGATTAGCTGCGCTCCCCTCAGGAGCGCAGCTGATCGCCTATGACGTACTATCCCGTCCATGGGCAGAATGGCACGGGTTTTATGGATGGGATAGTACGTCTAATGTCAGAGAGGGGTTAAAGCCGCATGGATCCCTCACTCATTGCTTGAGTATTAGGTCTAGCTGTTTGTCTATTTCCAGTCTCCAGCTCCTAAACTTTCTTATCCAGACTGTTCTCATTAATCTCTGGATTATTTCCTACAACTCCTTTGCTATGTCCAGGGACTGTTATTACCACTTGCTGTTCCTTGCCCGTGCTCCTCCGGCCACTGGATTCCAGCAGTGCTGCACCAGTATCGTAACACAATCCAATGTTGATTTTACTGTGACATATCTCCCTGATACTAAGAACAACAAGTATGAGGGGGAGCCGGTGTTGGGTTCCAGATGTTTCAGACATCAATAGCAGCATCACGTTAAATGGAAAAGTTTTGGTCCAAAGGATATTGTGTAGGTTGACACAAAAAATGTGCATGCGGGTCGCCTAGTGAGGGAGTTCTGTCAGTGGTTGGGGGATCTCTTCGCGTCTATTGGCCCCTCTTACTGTCATGTTTCTGAATTCGATCTCTTTAGTTTATGGTGTAGCTTTATATTCTTCCCCCTGCTGGCCTTTTCTGCTGGTGATATTTTCTTTGGATGTTCTGACATTCTATTGATGTTTGGTGCCAGTCTGTGTATTTCCTGCTAAGGGTTTAGATTAGGGTTTAGACAATTTAGGTTGTAAGCCCCATCGGGGACAGCAATGATAATGTTTGCAAACTGTAAACCGCTGTGGAATATGTTAGCGCTATATAAAAATAAAGATTATTATTTATTAAGGGTTTTTGCTTTGCTGCTTCTTTACTATACCTTACACCTATCTTCTGTTTATCTTTAGGAAGTAGGCAGCGTATTTGTTAACAGCACTTTTTTAATACTTTTTTTGTTATTTTATTAATTATTTTACGCACTCTGAGATCTTTTCTTTATTGGACACATTTTTCCTATTGTAGGTAATTCACACTCTGCTTTACCCTGTGATTCTTTAGAAGGAATGGTTAGCAATTCAACAGCTTTATAGGCAATGCATTCCGAGTTGCGATCTCCCAGTCTGTGGTTAGGGCTATCTCTGTTCCCTCAGGCACCACGAGGGACTGAGGAGTCAGTATATCTAGTCTGTACAGTACCCAGCAGGATCAGTTGCATGTTTTTAATGTAATACCTATTAATTAAAAGTGATCTGATACACAGGCATAACAGAAACTCCATTTGCAAATGTAATGTACCTTATTATGTTCTGGGGTCTCTAAAGAACCAAGAGCATAAAAAAGGTAAAATGTAAATAATTTAAATAAATACTTATACTCACGCTACGCTCACCTTTATTCCACCAGTGTTCCTCACTGTCACTAGTTCGGATCTCTCCACATCTTCTGACTCCCAAACACTGTCATTGGATCCTTTTCTTCTCACACTGTGCCAAACTTCCTGCTGTTATTGCACCCAGGAGGGAGTGTCATGATATAATGACATCCAGCGTGACATTTGTGCTTGCATATGCAGATCTGCCCCGGACACCAAGACCAGCACAGCCTGAGAGGCCCTAAGATTCGAATGAGAGCAGCGGGGAATCATAAGATGTGAAATTTTTATAAACTTTTCATTTCCCTTTATGGTTCAGAGAAATGAAGGCCAACAGCTGCAATTTTTCTGAATCTTTACTGAAGCGAACTACAAGACAAATGTGGATTTTTGTAAAAATCAAGTTTGAAGCAATTTTTATTTAGACATTTAGATTAAAAAGCGAGAATACATTTGAAAACGAATAACCAAAATACTGCCCATAAAAATGACCTTTATTGTTAAAATGTGAATAATTTCAGTCTTGTAAATATACAAAACCAGAAAACACACAAATGAAAAATGTTAAAATGTGAACTACAATTTGCGCAGCAGTAAGAATCTTGTATGTTAGAAAATTATGATAATTTGCAAGCATTAAATACAAGTATGGAAAGTGATAGTTGCAATCATTACTGAAATGTACTGGATACATAAAATGGGTGGAGGATGATAGAGATGAATTTGCCACGAATTTCTCTCAATTTGATTAGAATGAATCTAGAAAAGTGGCGGCCATCTTACCAGGCTTAAAAGTGCTGGGAAGGGATTAAGAAAAGAAAAAAAATAATGCTCACTGAAGATCAGTGAATCTTTTGAATTTGACAGTTTTCTGTATTATCCCCATTACAATATAAAGCATCAGGTCGGTTTCTCAACTACTGCTCTAGTCATTCTCTATGGGGCCAAGAGCAGCTCTCGTCAGCCCAATAGGGAGTACATGGAGAGGTGGTCATTAGTGTTGAGCGATACTGCTCGATATCTAAAAATATCGGATCGGAATGGTATCGCCAATATCACTATATATCGTCGATATCCGATTCCGATACCGGAAGTCCAATGTAAGTCTATGGGAACCAAATATCGACATTAAAAAAAAACATTCTTGCCTTGTTGGTTAATTGTACATGAAGGAAAACAACAAAGAGTAATGTAGAATGTATTGGGGGAGGTTGAGGAGACAATAAAGGCATACATGTTTAACCCAATGCATTGGAATAGCATTAATATTTTTTTTTTTGGAAATACGTTTGGATTGACTAACAAATTGACAATGTTGTTAACCTTTTTTCTATTTTGGCAAATATGTATGTTTCACAACTTCCATGCTCTTCACCTTTTTAACTTTTGACACACTTTCTCCTTCATAATCTTCAGCAGCATCATCTTTCTCATCAAATTATTCTTCATCTTCACCTTCTTAATCTTCTTCTTAAACTTCTTGCTATTCATGTTTTTGTTTACATTACTCATATTGTTATTATTAAACTAATTAATCTTCTTCATATTCAAATTCTTCATCTTCTTCCTCTTCATCTTCTTCATCATATTCTTATTTGTGACAGAGATTCCTGTACTTGTAATCTGTAAAAGTATGAATTGTTCATCCTTCCATTCTTGCTGTCACAAAAGATTTAAATTGCAACAGTATTTGTCTGTGTTCAGTTTAGCCTGCAGCAGCAGGCATTTTCCAGGGGCACCACGAGGAGGAACGGACTCACCCCCATACACTGCTTAGTCTTCTTCTGCTTAGAATTTAGAGCATATATTTTGCTCTTCATTTTGGTCTTATACTTCATGTTCTTCTGCTTTTTGATCTTCTGCTTATTGTTCTGCTGTCTCTTGTTCTGTATCTTGTAGTTTGTCTTAACCTTCTTTGTCCTGTTGGTGATCTTCTTCTGGGTAATCCTTTATTTTTTCTTTGTGATGGTGTTCAGGCTGGTTGGCTTCATGCTCGTCATCCTTGTTGTCGTCATCTTCTTCTGGGTGGTCTTTAAGGTCGTCTAATTTCCAAGAACCAGCTGACGTTACTGGAACCCTGACGGGTATCAGATGGAGCAAGAGACAATGGAAGTAACGAGGATCAGCTGACTGTGCTGGAACCCGGAGGGGCAGCAGAAGGAAAAGAGGCAATGTCACAACCGAGTACCAGCTGACGTTACTGTGACACGGTTACTAAGCAGGAGGTACCTGTGCTCCAAAGCACTACCAAGGACCAGCAGACGTTGGTGGAACTCGGATACGGAGATGGAGGCACCTAGGCCAAAGGCACTGGGGAGAACCAGTTGACGGTACTGGACCCCGGACGGGTAGCAGAAGGAAAAGAGGCAATGTCACAACCGAGTACCAGCTGACGTTACTGTGACATGGTTACTAAGCAGGAGGTACCTGTGCTCCAAAGCACTACCAAGGACCAGCAGACGTTGGTGGAACTCGGATACGGAGATGGAGGCACCTAGGCCAAAGGCACTGGGGAGAACCACTTGACGGTACTGGACCCCGGACAGGTAGCAGAAGGAAAAGAGGCAATGTCACAACCGAGTACCAGCTGACGTTACTGTGACACGGTTACTAAGCAGGAGGTACCTGTGCTCCAAAGCACTACCAAGGACCAGCAGACGTTGGTGGAACTCGGATACGGAGATGGAGGCACCTAGGCCAAAGGCACTGGGGAGAACCACTTGACGGTACTGGACCCCGGACGGGTAGCAGAAGGAAAAGAGGCAATGTCACAACCGAGTACCAGCTGACGTTACTGTGACACGGTTACTAAGCAGGAGGTACCTGTGCTCCAAAGCACTACCAAGGACCAGCAGACGTTGGTGGAACTCGGATACGGAGATGGAGGCACCTAGGCCAAAGGCACTGGGGAGAACCAGTTGACGGTACTAGACCCCGGACGGGTAGCAGAACGCACCCATGAAAATGTAAGTTGACAGAACGCAAGCCGTCCGCAGTTACCGAATCACACAGTCCTACAGTGGGTGCATGTCCTATTGTCACAATGGAAACC
This sequence comes from Oophaga sylvatica, assembly GCA_033576555.1. NCBI lineage: Eukaryota > Metazoa > Chordata > Amphibia > Anura > Dendrobatidae > Oophaga > Oophaga sylvatica. Next base: position 59,244 of record JARQOD010000093.1, read on the forward strand.
ACCTTTATTTACATATCCCACAGCACACATAGGAATCACCTAAACTGCAGGCACCATACAGTCGGCTAACCCGAATGCAACACGACAGCACAACTTATTGGAGGATAATTGAAGTTCACACTGCAGGAAACAGCTGTCGTGCTGTAACCAGGCTGGCCAGGAGTCAGTACCCCTGCCAATTACTTACGAGTAACAAATGGCGGTTTTGTAGCCCAGGGAGTAGAGTTCAGGTGGTAGAAAGATGAACATAACAGGAGACATGGAAAACGTTGCCAAACAGTTATTTAATCTGAAAACGGACAGTGTTATGTTTCGGTAGCTGAGGAGAGCAGGCAAAAAGGCAATACACCAGAGCAGTTGGAATCTATGAGATTGCAGTACCCTGACTAACCACCACAACTAGAGGCAGCCGTGGAGCGTTCCTACGTTGGTCCTAGACGCCTCGTCACAGCCTGAGAAACTAACTACACCTAAAGACAGAAACAGGAAAGCTATCTGCCCGGAGCAGAACCCCAAAGATAATAGAAAGCCCCCAAACATGTAATGGCGGTTAGACAAGAGGAAATACTGACACAGAAAGAAAATAGTATGAGCAAACGCTGGGGCCCAAACTATCTAAATAGAAAAGGATAGGAAGGGTACTTACTGCAATCCCAGAAAACCCTGAAAAGCACCAACTCTACTAATTTCAAAATCACCTGAGATCACACGACCTCTACCACCTAAATTAGTTCTCTGGTGTAACAAAATCAAAACAGCAGCCACTGAAAAAACTGGAAAAAGCAAAAGAACAAAACTCAGTGGCTGAACTAAACTGAGAGGGCAGAAGCCCCCGGAGGGGACCCTGAAGGCCCCCAAAGAAGTGCAGTACAAAATGCAAAAATATAGCACAAACGCAAAAGAAGCAAAAGTCTTATCTGTAAGCAGGAGATGCAGACACGACACAGCAGGCTACAAGGGAAACTGGAATGAAGGATTCAGACCAGAACAATTGATCACCGGCAACCCTGATGGGAAAATGACTCCCTTATATAAGACCAGTCAGTAACACCTGATTCCCAGTCCTCACAATCTTCACTAGCACCGCTTGTAACCACCAGAGGGAGCCTCTGCTCAGAACTCATCTCAAACCCATTCACAACAGGACAGGCAAATTCAGGTGAGATCCATGCCTTGTTCATTTTCAGAAAAGTAAGCCGGTCTACATTCTCTGAGGATAGTCGCATGCGACGGTCTGTTACTACACCACCTGCAGCACTAAAGACAACGCTCAGATAATACACTGGCAGCAGGGCAAGCCAGCACCTCCAATGCATACTGGCTAAGCTCTGGCCATGTATCCAACTTAGAGACCCAAAATTTGAAAGGGGAAGAGGCATCTGGGAGTACACTTAGAGGGAAAGCAAGTAGTCTGTCACCATCTTACGGAAACGTTTCTTCCTGGTGACTGGAGCTGTCTCCGATTGTGTAGACCTTGCTGGCGCTGTCACAAAACTTTGCCACATTTGTAACATACAGTTCTTGCCCTGTGCAGAGGCGCTGCTCTGCTCCCTCTTGTTGTAGAGTGTCTACACTGCCTCGACGCACAGAGCTGCTTTGTAAAGCAGTAGCAGCAGCAGCAGCTCTCTCGCTGGAATGTACAACAGTATGGATTGCACCATGTGTCTTGGTACTCCTGAATTTTACGTTCCCGGTTCACCGGTGTGATGAGGGTTTGTAAGTTGTCCCGGTAGCGAGGGTCTAGGAGGGTGTACACCCAATAATTCTGACGTGGTGAGAATGTGGGCGATGCGGCGGTCGTTTCTCAGGCACTGAAGCATGAAATCAACCATGTGCTGCAGACTCCCAACTGGCCAACAAAGGCTGTCCTCTGGAAGAGGCGTCATCTCTGCCTCCTCTGCATCACCCACCCTCGCTCTACATACTGACTAGAGCGTTGTGTACCTCCCTCTGTAGCGATTTCTTCTCCTCCATTGACTCCTCCTCCTCCTCACCTCCTCACAA
>JARQOD010000093.1:61347-99323 GCA_033576555.1 Oophaga sylvatica
GGCATCATTTAGGGGGTTTCCACTGTTTAGGCAGATCAGGAGCTCTCCAAACACGACATGGCGTCCAGCCAATTCTGCGTTGAAAAAGTCAGACGGCGCTCCTTCCCTTCTAAACTCTGCCATGCACCCAAACAGTGGTTTATCCCCACATATGGGGTATCATCGCACTCAGGACAAATTGCACAATAACTTTTGGAGTCTTGTTACCCTTGGAAAATAAAAGTTGGGGTGAAAAGATCATTTTTGTGGAAAAAATATGATTTTTAAATTTTACGGCTCTACGTTATAAACTTGTGTGAAGCACTTGGGGTTCAAATTGCTCACCAAAGATCTAGAAAAGTTCCTTAGGGGGTCTAGTTTCCAAAATGGGGTCATTTGTGGGGGTTTCCACTGTATAGGCACATCAGGGGCTCTCTAAATGCAACATGGCATCCAATCTCAATTCCAGCCAATTTTGGTTGGAAAAAGTCAAATGGTGCTCCTTCCATTCCGAGCTCTGCCGTGCGCCCAAACAGTGGTTCCCACCCACATGTGGGGTATCAGCGTACTCAGGACAAATTGGACAACAACTTATGTGGTCCAATTTCTCCTGTTACCCTTGAGAAAATAAAAAATTAGTGACTAAAATATAATTTTTGTGGGAAAAAAATAGGATTTTTTATTTTCATGCCCGGGCATTATAAACTTGTGTGAAGCACTTGGGGGTTCAAAGTGCTCACCAAAGATCTAGATAAGTTCCTTAGGGGGTATAGTTCCAAAATGGGGTCACTTGTGGGGGGTTTCCACTGTTTAGGCTCATCTGGGGCACTGCAAACGGAACATGACCCCCATCAACGTCTGCATTCCATAATGTTACTACTTCCTTTCCAAGCCCTGCCGTGCACCCAAACAGTTCCCCCCCCACATATGGGGTATCAGCGTACTCAGGACAAATTGGACAACAACTTTTGGGGTCCAATTTCCTTGGGAAAATTCAAAAATTTGGGACTAAAAAATCATTTTTGTGGAAAATTGTTTTTTTTTTTTTTCACACCCAGGCATTATAAGCTTTTGTGAAACACTTGGGAGTTCAAAGTGCTCACAACAGATCTAGATAAGTACCTTAGGGGGTCTAGTTTCCAAAATGGTGTCACTTGTGGGGGTTTCCACTGTTTAGGCGCATCAGGGGCTCTCCAAACACGACATGGCGTCCAATCTCAATTCTAGCCAATTTTAGTTTGAAAAAAGTCAAACGGCGCTCCTTCCCTTACGAGCTCTGCCGTGTGCCCAAACAGTGGTTTTCCCCCACATATTGGGTATTGGCGTACTCAGGAGAAATTGCATAACAACCTTATCTGTCCATTTTCTCCTTTTACCCTTGTGAAAATAAAAAAAAAGTTTGTAAAAGATCATTTTTGTGGCTAAAAAGTTAAATATTCATTTTTTCCTTCCACGTTGCTTTAGTTCCTGTGAAGCACCTGAAGGGTTAATAATCTTCTTGAATGTGGTTTTGAGTACCTTGAGGGGTGCAGTTTTTAGAATGGTGTCACTTTTGGGTATTTTCTGCCATATAGACCCCTCAAAGTGACTTCAAATGAGAGGTGGTCCCTAAAAAAAATGGCTTTGTAAATTTTGTTGTAAAAATGAGAAATCGCTGGTCAACTTTTAACCCTTATAACTTCCTAACAAAAAAAATTTTGATTCCAAAATTGTGCTGATGTAAAGTAGACATGTGGGAAATGTTATTTCTTAACTATTTTATGTGACATATTTCTCTGTTTTAAGGGAATAAAAATTCAAAGTTTGAAAATTGCAAAATTTTAAAAATTTTCGCCATATTTGCGTTTTTTTCAAAAATAAACGCAAGTTATATCGAAGAAATTTTACTTCTAACGTGAAGTACAATATGTCACGAGAAAACAATCTCAGAATCGCGAAGATCCGTTGAAGCGTTCCAGAGTTATAACCTCATAAAGAGACAGTGGTCAGAATTGTAAAAATTGGCCCGGTCATTAACGTGCAAACCACCCTTGGGGGTGAAGGGGTTAATGAACCATCTTTTTTGGCCACAAAGAAAAAACCGGCACCTAAGGGTGAAGAGGATGGTCTGATATGACCCTTCTCCAATGATTCCTTGATATAAGACCGCATAGCGTCATGTTCAGGTACAGACAAGTTAAAAAGGCGACCTTTAGGGAATTTACTACCCGGCACTAATTCAATAGCGCAGTCATAGCTCCTATGGGGAGGCAAGGATGCAGATTTACTTTCGCTAAACACATCAGAAAAATCAATCAAAAAGTCAGGAACATCCTGAACCTGGGGGGAGGCAGAAAAAACAGGAATGTTGGTATTAACACATCGGCAGCCCAACTGGTTACAGACACAGATTTCCAATCCAAAACAGGATTATGAGACTGTAACCAAGGGAAACCCAGCACGATAATGTCATGCAGATTATACAGAACCAAAAATTTGCAGCACTCCTGGTGATCAGGTTCAACCCTCATTATCACCTGAGTAGAAAACTGGGGTTTATTCTCAGCCAAAGGGGTAGAATCGATCCCCAGTAGGGGAATAGACTTCTGTAGGGGTATCAAGGGAAACCCACAACGTTTAGCAAAATCATAATCCATCAGGTTAATAGCTGCTCCAGAATCAACGAAAGCCTGAGCAGAAAATGAGGACAGAGAGCATATCAGAGTGACAGTTAATAAAAACTTAGTCTGAACACTACCCAAGACAACTGAGCGTGCAAAACGTCTTCCCCGCTTAGGACAGACTGAAATAGCATGAGAGGCATCACCACAGTAGAAACATAAACCATTGCGCTTTCGAAACTCATGACGCTGTGCCCCAGACACCACTCTATCACACTGCATGGGTTGAGAAGCTGGTTCACAAGGCAACACCATACCACGCATACTTCTCCACTCCGCAAACGTCTGTCAATTTGAATCGCTAATGACATAGAATCATTGAGACCAGAGGGGACAGGGAATCCCACCATAACATCCTTTACATTATCTGATAGACCCTTCCGGAAAAGGGCTGCCAAAGCGTCGTCATTCCATTTGGTCAGGACTGCCCACCTACGGAATCTCTGACAGTATAACTCAGCATCATAAGGCCCCTGATTTAATGCTAACAAGGCTTTTTCAGCTTGATCAGTGACATTAGGCTCATCGTACAATAACCCCAAAGCCTGAAAAAATGCATCAACATCACTCAAAACAGGATCCCCAGGTGTCAGGGAAAAAGCCCAATCCTGAGGATCGCCGCGCAGGAGAGAGATGATAATTTGAACCTGCTGCGCTGCGTTCCCTGAGGACTTAGATTTTAAGGCAAAAAACAATTTACAATTATTTTTGAAATTCTGAAACTTAGCTCGATCCCCCATAAACAAATCTGGCATGGGGATCCTAGGTTCCACAACAGGCAACCCAGCAAGATATGCAGCAATACTCTGAACCTCAGTGGCAAGCTGATCCACACGGCCAGACAACCGTGCAAACTCCATTGAGAGACAAGATCCTCCCCAGCACCCAGAGATACAGAGGGAAAAAAAAAAAATGCATCAAATAGAAAAATATCTCTGACAACTCTGACAACCTTTTTTCTTTCACAATATTTTTTCCCTTCTGTGAGTACCATACAAATTTCAATTTTTAGGGCCGGTGATACTGTTATGTTTCGGTGGCTGAGGAGTGCAGGTAAAAAAGGAAATACACCAGAGCAGTTGGAATCTATGAGATTGCAGTACCCTGACTAACCACCACAACTAGAGGCAGCCGTGGAGCGTTCCTACGTTGGTCCTAGACGCCTCGTCACAGCCTGAGAAACTAACTACACCTAAAGATAGATATAGGAAAGCTATCTGCCCCGGAGCAGAACCCCAAAGATACTAGAAAGCCCCCAAACATGTAATGGCGGTTAGACAAGATGAAATACTGACACAGAAAGAAAATAGTATGAGCAAACGCTGGGGCCCAAACTAACTAAATAGAAAAGGATAGGAAGGGTACTTACTGCAATCCCAGAAAACCCTGAAAAGCACCAACTCTACTAATTTCAAAAATACCTGAGATCACACGACCTCTACCACCTAAATTAGTTCTCTGGTGTAACAAAATCAAAACAGTAGCCACTGAAAAAACTGGAAAAAGCAAAAGTACAAACATTAGTGGCTGAACAAGACTGAGAGGGCAGAAGCCCCCGGAGGGGACCCTGAAGGCCCCCACAGAAGTGCAGGACAAAATGCAAAAATATAGCACAAACACAAAAGAAGAAAATGTCTTATCTGTTAGCAGGAGATGCAGACACGACACAGCAGGCTACAAGGGAAACTGGAATAACGGATTCAGACCAGAACAATTGATCACCGGCAACCCTGATGGGAAAGTGACTCCCTTATATAAGACCAGTCAGTAACACCTGATTCCCAGTCCTCACAATCTTCACTGAACAGACCAGCACCGCTTGTAACCACCAGAGGGAGTCTCTGCTCAGAACTCATCTCAAACCCATTCACAACAGTAACCTGTTTTGGTCAAGAAGATGTGCCTATGAAATATATTTATTAGATATTTATTCTATATATATACAGTACAGACCAAAAGTTTGGACACACCTTCTTATTTAAAGATTTTTCTGTATTTTCTTGACTATAGAAATTGTACATTCACACTGAAGGCATCAAAACTATGAATTAACACATGACTGCTTTGCACACTCTTGGCATTCTCTTGATGAGCTTCAAGATGTAGTCGCCGGAAATGGTCTCCAACAATCTTGAAGGAGTTTCCAGATATACTTAGGACTTGTTGGCCCTTTTGCCTTCACTCTGCGGTCCAGCTCACCCCATACCATTTCAATTGGGTTCAGGTCTGGTGACTGTGGAGGCCAGGTCATCTGACGTAGCACCCCATAACTCCTTCTTGGTCAAATAGCCCTTACACAGCCTGGAGGTGTGTTTGGGGTCATTGTCCTGTTGGTCCAACTAAACGCAAACCGGATGGAATGGCATGCCGCTGCAAGATGCTGCTTCAGTATGCCTTTAATTTTGAATAAATCCCCAACAGTGTCACCAGTAAAGCACCCCCACACCATCACACCTCCTCCTCCATGCTTCACAGTGGGAACCAGGCATGTAGAGTCCATCCGTTCACCTTTCCTGCGTCGCACAAAGACACGGTGGTTGGAACCATAGATCTCAACTTTGGACTCATCAGACCAAAGCACAGATTTCCACTGGTCTAATGTCCATTCCTTGTGTTCTTTAGCCCAAACAAGTCTCTTCTGCTTGTTGCCTGTCCTTAGCAGTGGTTTCCTAGCAGCTATTTTACCATGTAGGCCTGCTGCACAAAGTCTCCTCTTAACAGTTGTTGTAGAGATGTGTCTGCTGCTAGAACTCTGTGTGGCATTGACCTGGTCTCTAATCTGAGCTGCTGTAAACCTACGATTTCTGTGGCTGGTGACTCGGATAAACTTATCCTCAGAAGCAGAGGTGACTCTTGGTCTTCCTTTCCTGGGGCGGTCCTCATGTGAGCCAGATTCTTTGTAGCGCTTGATGGTTTTTGCAACTGCACTTGGAGACACTTTCAAAGTTTTCCCAATTTTTTAGACTGACTGACTTTCATTTCTTAAAATAATGATGGTCACTTGTTTTTCTTTACTTAGCTGCTTTTTTCTTGCCATAATACAAATTCTAACTATTCAGTAGGACTATCGGTTGTGTATCCACCAGACTTCTACACAACACAACTGATGGTCCCAACCCCATTTATAAGGCCAGAAATCCCACTTATTAAACCTGACAGGGCACACCCGTGAAGTGAAAACCATTCCAGGTGACTACCTCTTGAAGCTCATCAAGAGAATGCCAAGAGTGTGCAAAGCAGTAATCAAAGCAAAAGGTGGCTACTTTGAAGAACCTAGAATATAAGACATAATTTCAGTTGTTTCACACTTTTTTGCTAAGTATATAATTCCACATGTTTTAATTCATAGTTTGGATGCCTTCAGTGTGAATGTACAATTTTCATAGTCATGAAAATACAGAAAAATCTTTAAATGAGAAGGTGTGTCCAAACTTTTGGTCTGTACTGTATATATTAGATATTATGCGGGGATTTGCGTGTGGAATGAGTGTGGCTATGTTGATTGGACATTGTGTCATGGTCTGCTGAGTTTCTTGGATTAGGTGGTTTTAGGTTTAACCGGGATGACCCCACTCTGGGTTTCTGGGAGGCTTTTTATAGCCTCATTATGGGGCCATCCTCTGTTGCTTATACTCTGACCCCTTGGCCGAGTGTGTTTGACTCTGTTGTGCTTGTGCCAGTGCTTTGTGCCTGTGCAACGTTTTGTCTGTCTGGTTCTGATTTGGCTGTGTCCCTGTTTCGAGTTTTGCCTGTCCCTTTTGTACTCTGCTGCCCTCTACGTGTATGACCCTTGGCTACATTCTGACTCCGCTCTGCCTGCTCCTCTTGTGCTTCGCCGCTCTCTCTGTGTCCGACCCCTTGGCTATTCTCTGATTACGCTCTGCCTGCTCCTCTTGTACTTCGTCGCCCTCTATGTGTATGACCCGTTTGCTACGTCCTGATTATCCATTCTGTATAAGCCCCTTGGTAACTGTGTCCCGTAGTTACCCTTCTAGGAGTTTTCCTTCACCTCATAGCTCTCCGGAGCTTAGGCCACGCCCACCAGCAGTCACGTGCTTCAGGTCCTCTGGCCTGAAGCATTCTCTATCTGCTACTGCTTCCTGTGAGAGACCTGTGGCCGGCTCCACCCCTTGTCAGTCACATACTGCAGGTCCTGGTCCTCTGAAGCACACGTCTTCACTGATGCTGCTCTGCTGCACAGGTATCTTTGGGCACAGTTGGTTAACTCAGGACACACGCACTGGCTCAGTGGGCAAGTATAGTGCGGTGTCCCTGACATTATAAGCGACCTTACATAATTTTGTGTTGGGGAGTTAAGTGTCTTTCCCAAATCTAATGGATCCCATGCAAGCTTTGGTTGATCAGGTTAAGCACCTGACCCAAATGTTCCAGAAACTTAATATGGAACAGCACACGATAGGCCATACCCAGCAACAGTTGGTGGATACTGTGCAGGGGGCTATCGCTGCAGGGGCTCCTAGTTCTGGGGGTAGAGATGTGTCATTAGCGGGCCCTGAATCTCCGGTCAAATTGCCAGACCCTTTCTCAGGGGATAAAAGGGAGTTCAGGTCCTTCAGAGAAGGATGCAAACTTTTTTTTTCTCTAAGGCCCCCCCCCTCCGGGGACGAGTTCCAGAGGGTGGGGGTCATCATTTCCCTACTTCGGGGTGCTCCATAAGCATGGGCCTTTTCTCTATCTCCTTCTGTCCAGAGGGAATGACTGTCGATGCCTTTTTTGAAGCCCTAGGTTGCATATATGATGAACCTGACAGGGTTCGTATGGCTGAAGATATGATGATGAATGTGCGACAGGGTAAATGCTCGGCTGAGTGGTTTTGTGCGGAGTTATGACGCTGGGCTGCGGAGATCTCGTGGGATGATGCTGCCCTTCGGGGCCTATTCTGCAGAGGCCTGTCTGAACGCCTCCAGGATGCACTAGCCCTTCACCCTCCACCAGACACTTTGGAGGATGCCATTACGCAAGCAGTGCGTATGGACCGCAGGCTTCGGGCTAGGGGCATCATGCAGTCCAAGACATCTTTATTATTCAGCAGCAAAGAGACTGGTATTGCGCCTGCTGCTCCTGAGCCTATGGAAGTGGGTGTCACCTCTATCAGAGAAAAAGAGAGAGAACGTCGCCGGGAGAAACAGCTCTGATTTTACTGTGGGGAGTCCGGTCACTGGAAAAAGGAGTGTCCCTTGTGTCCGTCATCCTCCAAGGCGACGGGAAACGACCAGGTCTGGGTAGTGATCGAGGAGGCTGCCCAGACCTTCAGGTACTTTCTTCCTCATGTGCCAAGGTTTTTCTAAAGGTTGAACTGTTGGAAGACAATTATCGTTTTTTCTCTACTGCAATGGTGGACAGTGGTTCATCACTTAACCTGGTCTGCTCTGATATCATTACCCAACTCCAGATAGGGACAGTCAGGCTTCATACCCCACTTAAAATCGTGGCCATCGACTCATCTCCTCTCACCTCACCCAAACGGGGATTCTTTCTGTTTCTAAGAAATTTGTATTGAAAATTGGTTCTTCTCACATGGAAGAGATTGAATGTTTTGTGATGGACAAATTGCCCGCAGGGCTGGTTTTGGGCATGCCCTGGCTTCAACGCCACAATCCAATGATTGATTGGGAATTGGGGGAGATTGTCAAGTGGGGGTCCAAATGTGTTGACTGTGACCCTAAATCTGTTTTTTTTGTGTGAAAATTGCAAAACCTGTCTCTGTGTCTTCTGTCAGTATGGAGGGTATTCCGGAGTACCTAAAAGACTTTGAGGATGTTTTTTCAGAAAGTGAGGCAGAGGTGTTACCCCCTCATAGGCCATTTGACTGTGCCATCGATCTTATTCCAGGAGCCAAATTGCCCAAAGCTCGTTTATTTAATTTGTCGGGTCCGGAGCACCTGGCTATGAAACAATATATTGCTGAGAGCCTCCCTAAGGGGCACATAAGACATACAGTTTCCCCGGTAGCAGCGGGGTTTTTCTTTGTTAAGAAAAAGGATGGCGGCCTACGTCGATGCCTCAACTTTCGAGAATTAAATAAAATTACGGTCAGGAACACATATCCCCTGCCTTAGATTCCCAATCTCTGTAATCAGCTCTCTGGAACCAGATGGTTCTCTAAACTGGATCTCAGAGGGGCCTATAATCTGATAAGGATATGGGAAGGGGATGAGTGGAAAACTGCTTTTCTTACTTCGGAGGGGTTGTTTGAGAACTTGGTAGTGCCATTTGGTCTCACCAATGCACCAGCAGTTTTCCAAAATTTTATCAATGTACTGTTCTCAGACCTCATCGGCCGCTATGTGGTTGTATATCTGGATGATATACTGATATATTCTGCTGATAAACAGTCACATTTTTTACATGTTAAAACTGTACTCCAGAGGCTCCGAGAAAATCAATTGTTTGTCAAACTTGAGAAATGTTCATTTTTTCTTCAAGAGTTGTCGTTTCTAGGTCTTATTTTCTCACCTCTGGGGTTTCGCATGGATCCCAAGAAGGTGCAAGCTATTGTGGAGTTAGTCCAGCCCCGGGACCTTAAGGGACTCCAGCGCTTCTTGGGATTTTCGAATTATTATCGCAAATTTATGAAAGGGTTCTCACAGATAACTAAGCCCCTTACGGATCTCACTTGTAAAGGGGCAGATGTCAGAAACTGGTCCCAGTCAGCTAAACAATCATTTCTAATGCTAAAAAGCTGTTTCACATCTGCTCCTATCCTGATTCAACCCAACCCTTCTATGCCATTTGTGGTTGAGGTTGATGCTTCTGAGGTGGGGGTGAGGCAGTATTGTCGCAGGGACCGACTTCCCTAACTAATCTCAGGCCTTGTGCCTATTTTTCTAAAAAATTTTCTCCCGCTGAAAAAAATGATGACATAGGCAATAGGGAGCTTCTTGGCTATTAAATTGGCATTCGAAGAATGGAGGCATTTTTTGGAGGGGGCGGCTCACCCTATTACAGTTATCACTGACCATAAAAATTTAGAATATATCAAATCTGTTAAGAGACTGACTCCCAGGCAAGCCCACTGGTCACTTTTTTTTCCAGATTTCAGTTTTCAATTACTTTTCGTCCAGGGTCAAAAAACGTGAAGGCTGACGCTCTGTCGCATAGTTTTGAACCAGTGTCCGCCCCGATCCGCCGTCCCCCATTCTTCAACCCAGTATCGTGGTTGCCAAAATGTCATCGGAATTGGAGCGGGAGATTGTGGGGGCTCAATCTTCAGCACCAAGGTCCAAACCGGAAGACAAATTATTTGTTCCGCAGCATTTGCGCACCAAACTCCTGGGGGAGTTCCATGATTCGAAATTGAGTGCCCACCCTGGTATTGCAGCCACACGACAAGCAGTGGCAAGAGTTTTTTGATGGCCTTTAATGGCTTCGGATGTTAAGAAACATGTTGCTGCATGTGGAATATGTGCCCGTTCTAAGAGATCTCATTGCCAGCTGGCTGGGGAATTGGTGCCTTTACCAATTCTGGGAAGACCGTGGACTCATTTGTCCATGGACTTCATTACCAATTTGCCATCGTCCCGTGGAAATACTGTTATTTGGGTAATTGTGGACAGATTTTCTAAGTTGGCACATTTTGTACCCATGGCAAGTTTACCATCAGCAGAGACTCTCTCTAGACCTTTTCTTTCCCAGGTGGTACGTCTGCATGGGGTACCTACGAATATTGTGTCTGATAGAGGGACTCAATTTGTGTCTAAGTTTTGGCGGGCATTTTGCAAAAAACTGGGGATATCTTTGTCATTTTCCTCAGCTTATCATCCAGAAAGTAACAGGCAAACTGAACGCACCAACCAGTCGCTTGAACAAATCCTGCTGTGCTTGACTTCTACCCTGCAAAGCGACTGGTCTGATGCCTTACCGTTAGCAGAGTTTGCCTTCAACAACCGGGTAAACCAGTCACCATTTTTTGTTAATTATGGGATAAACCCTCATTTTGGTGAATTTTTGCGCATGGATTCTGGTTGCCCGGGGGCAGAGGATGGGATCAATCGTCTCAGGGATTTGTGTTCAAAGGTTCGACTAAATATTTCTAGGGCTCAGGATAAATATAAACGTTTTGCAGATTAAAAAAAAGGGACTCTGCTCAGTTGTTGCGATGTGGAGATAAGGTTTGGCTCTCCACATGGAACATAAGCCTTCGAGTGCCCTCCGCCAAACTTAGACCTAAATTTATTGGCCCTTATGAAGTCATTGAGGTGGTGAACCCGGTAGCCTATCGCCTTCGTCTGCCCCCCTCTTTAAAACTCCATAATGTGTTTCATAGGTCCTTACTTAAACCTTTTGGGTCAGTTAGGGAGGATTCAGACGCCGGTCCTTCTCCAGTCTTGGTTGACGGGCATATGGAGTTCAAAGCGCAACATATTGTGGACTCCAGGCAGGTTCGGGGGTCTTTGCAATATCTGGTACATTGGAAGGGGTACGGTCCAGAGGATCGGACTTGGGTATCAGCTAGATTGGCACATGCTGACCGCCTGGTTCGTGCATTCCATGCCCGGCACCCTGAGAAACCTGGGGGTCCAGAGGCCTCCGTTAAAAGGGGGGTACTGTCATGGTCTGCTGAGTTTCTGGGATTAGGTGGTTTTAGGGTTAACCGGGATGGCCTCATTCTGGGTTTCTGGGAGGCTTTTTATAGCCTCATTATGGGGCCATCCTCTATGTGTATGACCCGTTTGCTACGTCCTGATTATCCGTTTTGTATAAGCCCCTTGGTAACTGTGCCCCGTAGTTACCCTTCTAGGAGTTTTCCTTCACCTCATAGCTCTCCGGAGCTTAGGCCACGCCCACTATCAGTCACATGCTTCAGGTCCTCTTGCTTGAAGCATTCTCTATCTGCTATTGCTTCCTGTGAGAGACCTGTGGCCGGCTCCGCCCCTTGGCAGTCACATGCTGCAGGTCCTGTTCCTCAGAAGCACACGTCTTCCCTGCTGCTGCTCTGCTGCACAGGTATCTTTGGGCACAGTTGGTTGACTCAGGACACATGCACTGGCTCAGTGAGCAAGTATAGTGTGGTGTCCCTGACACATGGCTTGATACACGCACATACATACACTCATTTTTATTTATATAGATGTTGAATTTCAACTCATGTCATATTGTCGCATATAATAACCTTTTCGCCCCAACTGATATTGTAAAATTTACCCAAATAAAAATGATTGAAACACAAATAACTACTGGTTTAGGTAAAATTACAATCTCAAAATTTCAATACAGAAGAATATGGAAAGAATTATTACTATGGGGGGAAATTAAGGTTACGTAGCCTGCAATTTCATAACAACCACGATGATATCAAATGCCAAAGTGGAAATCTGGCTGAAATGTTATCATTTTTATGGATGGAAGTTTTCCCCAATTATCCTTTTTTACATATAGTTTTATGTATTTGTGTTGGAAATAGAAAAGGTCCAAAGTGAGATTGATAAAGTTATTGGATCAAATGAGCCCCAGGTCATTCATCGTAGAGAGATGCCGTATACTGATGCCGTCATCCATGAGATTCAACGATTTGGAAACATTGTTCCAACCAATGTGCCCCACGCTACTATTCAGGATGTGAACTTCAGAGGATATCTACTTCCCAAAGTAAGTAAAAAAAGAAATACTGAACCTTATTTTTTGGTAACACCAAATTTAAGTAGTTTCCACTATTTATTTTTACTTTGGCACAGATAATCACTTAGCAGCCTTTGGCCAGTTTCCCCAGCCAGACTCCTTGCTTCCTCTTCCAGTTGGTGATGTCATGTTATTGTTTCCACCAGTATGGATGGAGTATTTTACGAGGCAATCAGACAGAAAAGGAAGGAGGAGATTTGGGGCATGGTCAGTGGTGCAGACGAATGCCAGAGGTCCAAGAGATGATGTTTTCTTTTTTGATTTTGAAACCACCATGTGCCTATTTTTTATATAGAGATAAGTATTGGTTAACCCCTTATGGACGGGTATTTTCCATCCATTTCACAAATGTTCTGAAATATTCTGATTTCGGTTCCTATAGACCCATTGTCCTCCTCCGAGCTCTCTGCTTATCAAATCAAAGAGGCTTTGGAAGCCATGAACATGCATATTTACAGGAATTAAGTCAAATTCCTTACGTGATTTTCAAGGTTTTATAACTTTCCATGCTAAACAAAATAATTCTAATTTTTGTTTTATTACATTTTAACTACTCTGTATTGGTAATACTAAATATGTATTGGTTTTGTTGCTCTTTGTTCTATTACTTTTCCATAATAAAAATGTCTTATTTGAAAAATATATAGATATATATATATATATATATTTTTTTCCTGCTAACGCATTCTAAGGCTCATAACTTTTTCATTTTTCTTTTGACGTTGACGTGTGGGGGGAAATAAGTTCTATTGGCATTTACTGTTTTCAACACAAACCGACCCTCATTTTTTTGCTTTATGTTATTATTAGGTCAAGTGCTGTGTGGTTTAGACTATTCTTTACAATACACTTTGGTTGGATGAGTTCCCTATATGCAATTTTTCTTGATTACAATTTGTGAACATTAAAATATTTTATACAATGAAAAATATATATATATTTTTTATTTATTTATTTTTTTACTAAACTTTATTCAATTGCATTACCAGCTTTAAAGGGAATCTGTCAGCAGGTTATTGCTATGTAATCTGATGACAGTATGACATAGGAGTAAAACACAGATTTCAATGATGTGTCACTTCAGCTTGCTGTTTTTTATTAACAGTGAAGGTTTTATCACCAGGACATCATCATTGCTGTGATTAGCTGAGCTGGTAGTGTGAGCACTGCCATGACTCCGCCCCCTCCTGTGATAAGCTCACATTCAATATACAATGTAAATACTGAGCATGGTGGGGGTGGGGTTAGCTGTGGCTGGGTGAAGGCAGCTTCATCAGCTCTGCTTCAAGCTTAACGCTGATTGTGTCAGAACCTCTGCACCCAGTAAACTAAAGGGTATGCCACACTAAACAATATCGCTAACGGGATCGCTAAAAAACGTCACTATTTAGCGATCCCGTTAGCGATATTGTTCAGTGCGGCAGCTTCCAGCGACGAGCTTCCTGCTGTGATCTCGCTCGTCGCTGGAATCGCTCCGGACCCTATTTCATCGCTGGCGCTCCCGCTGGGTAAGTATCTAATCGCTGAGTGTGGCACCTTTTCTTAGCGATTTAGCGGTACTTTTGTACCGCTAAAGTCGTTAAGAAGATCGCTAACGGCGATAGCGTCGTTAACTATATCGCTAAATGTGGCCGCATTTAGCGATATAGAAACAATCCCGCTAGCGATCTCATTAGTATGCAACGCTAACGAGATCGCTAGCGGGATAGCTTAGTGTGGCAGTACCTTAAGTGATACATATTTGGATTTAAGGTCTCTTTGCCTACATTATGCTGCTCTCAAATGAGGTAGAAAAACTTGTTGAAACATTCCCTTTAAATAAATGAAGCCTAAAGAGGGAGTTTTCCATTTAAATATGACTTATGCAAATGTTGAAACTTTCAGGGAATCCAGGTGATCCCACTTCTGACCTCCGTACTTTATGATAAGAATCACTTTGTAAAAGCCGACGAGTTCTACCCAGAACACTTTTTAGATTCCAGTGGAAATTTTGTAAGGAAAGAAGCGTTCATACCTTTTTCAGCCGGTGAGTTATTCTTTTAGTACGTTGGAGGAGTGATGAGAGCAAATAAGAACATTTCTCCATCATCACATTCACTAATTTAATAGAAATGTTTTTTAAATCATGAAAAAATGGTAAAATCTGCACACTGGGCACCAAGAATGATTGAGGTTTGTAGCTGCAAGTGAAAAGCGCAGGTTCTGTGCAAATCCTGCTACTACGTTTGAAAAATGTGTACCAAATAAAAATCACTGCGCTTACAAAAGAACAGCCCTCATTAGATATACCCAGCAGAAAAATAGGTGATGCTGAAAAAATAAATATGCATACAAGCTGTAAATGTGAATATATAAATGACTATATGAATAAAACAATAATAGTGGTAAAGAGCGGTTTGGTACACTTACTCCTATGGCCAGGTTGGAAGGTAGATTCCCATGCAGGATCTGAGTAGGATCAAGATGACCGAAGTAGGGGAAGAGTCCTCCCATTCGGCTGGCAGGTGTATAGACACAGGACAGCAGGCAGTGGTATACACGCTAGCTGAGAGTGGCGTCAGTAATAAGACGTACTAGCAGAGAGTAGCGGCGGGCTCCGGCCGGAAGCACCACCACTGTGAGTCTGACACTTTCAGAGAACCGAGGAATGTGACGTCACGTGTCAGGGAAGGACGGGTGCATGTGAGGGTCAGATACAACCAACGCGTTTCGAGGGACTCAGTCTCTCTCTGTCAGGGTTACACGTACTGCCCTCAAAGCCGTCCTTATAAACCTCCGGCATGTCAGTCTACTCACGCCTGCTAATTAACATCTCAGTCCCATAGTGTAGTGTACTGGGAAGGAACCGCTGCCTATAGTGATTAGGTAAATATAAATTATATGGACTTGTCTCCTGCCAATTAAATCTAAAAATGTTAAAATAACCTTTATTAATTCAAAAGAGGATAAAATAAATGAAGCAACCAATTGTGATTGCAATTACCGTATATACTCATGTATAAGCCGACCCCCCTATTTTTGCCACAAAAAACTGGGAAAACTTATTGACTCGTGTATAAGCCTAGGGTGAAAAATGATTATACCCCCATATGCTCCATAGATTAGGCCCCCATAAACTGCACAGATTATGCCCCGGTATGATCCACAGATTATGCCCCATATGCTGCACAGATTATGCCCCCATATTCTGCACAGATTATGCCCCATATGCTGCACAGATTATGCCCCATATGCTGCAGCTTATGCCCCCATATGCTCCACAAATTATGCCCCCATATGCTGCACAGATTATGCCACCATATGCTCCACAAATTATGCCCCCATATACTGCACAGATTATGCCCCCATATGCTGCACACATTATGCCCCCATAGCTGCACAGATTATGCCCATATGCTGCACAGATTATGCCCCCATATGTTCCACAGATTATGCCCCGATATGCTCCAGATTATGCCCCCATATGTTCCACAGATTATGCCCCCATATGCTCCAGATTATGCCCCATATGCTCCAGATTATGCCCCCATATGCTCCACAGATTATGCCCCATAGTATTTCCCTTATGATGCCGCGCTGCTGCAAAAAAAAATTACATACTCACCTCTCGTCGCTGGGGGCCAGGTGCCGGTGTCCTGAGCAGGCGGTGACACTGGCGCACTATGGGGGACAGGTGCAGGTGTCACCGCTCGCTCAGGACCCCGGCACCTGAGATATTTACCTGTCCTCTCTCCACCGCTGCACGTTGCGTCCTCGTCCGACTCCTCTGGCTGTGAATGATCAGGCAGGGGGTGTGGCGCGCACTAACGACGTCATCGCGCCCTCTGCCTTAACATTCACAGCCAGAGGAGTCGGACGAGGACGCAGCGTGCAGCGGTGGAGAGAGGACAGGTAAATATCGCTATACTCACCCCTCCGCCGGCGCGTCACTATCTGCAGCGTCTCCTCTTCTCCCACGATCTCCGGCTCCTTCATACAGCGGTCACACCGCTCATTAAAGTCATGAATATATGCATATTCATGACTTTAATGAGCGGTGCCATGTGACTGCGGCAGGAAGGAGCCGGAGATCGTTGGAGAAGCAGGGGGCCTGTAGAGACGCGCCGGCGGAGCGGTGAGTATGATCCGACACCCCCGCTCGCCCTCCCCCGCCGACCCCCGTGTATGACCCACGTATAAGTCGAGAGGGGGACTTTCAGCCCTAAAAAATTGGCTGAAAATCTCGGCTTATACACGAGTATATACGGTAAATGGGAAACCTAGCTAAAATTAAGAACAACAGTCAGCCTCCATGCAATAAGGAGAGCACATGACTGAATAGAATAGATAAGAATAAACTTGGAAATGTCCACAATAAGGTATTTAACAATTAGAATAGAATAAGAAAAAAATTTAGGAATCATTAAAACAGATATGAAAAATGATGAATATAAATACATACAGAGGAATGTGTATAAAAATATGTATGAAAAATCACATAAAATATCCATAATGTTAGGGTCTGCGGAAGGCACCTAATAAATAATGTAGAGAGGTGCGTTCGCAGCCCGGGGTCCATCGTGCAGGCAGAACCTGCTGCTAGCAAGATGGCGTAAGTAGCGAACTCTGTTATCCCGCAGAGTCACTAAAATAAACGCCGTAGCGCTCTGTGGCAGATAGTGCAAACTCTGTTAATCCACAGAGCCGCTAGTGGGAATGCTGCACCACTATATGGCGATAAGTGCGAACTCACTTAGCTTCAGTGAGCCGCAAAGTAAAACGCTAGGGCGCTGACTAGCGTTTTAAAGCGAACCCTGTTGCGTCACAGAGCCGCTGAGAAACCCTACTGTGTCCAGGTACACAGTTGACAGCTAAGCTAACATAGGAAGTGGTCATGCACTATCTATGCCGTTTGTTATGTTTCAGTAGCTGAGGAGAAACTGCAAAAAATAGCCAAAGTAGCAAGACAACAGAGAGGCTGTAAACTATTTGATTGCAGTAATCTAAACTAACCGGCAAAATGCGACTTGATGGAGGAGAACGCCTTGGTGACCTCCTCTGACCACAACTTGGGATTTTCTCCCTTCTTGGTGAGGGCTACCAAGGGAGCTATCAAAGTAGAGAAGTGGGGAATGAATTGGCGATAGTAGTTAATGAACCCCATAAAGTGCTGCACCGCGTTAAGGGAGTGAGGTTCTTGCCAAATCCATTACAGCCTGTAGTTTGGAAGGATCCATAGCTAATCCCTGGGTGAAGATTATATAGCCCAGGAAAGGTAGAGACTCCTGCTCAAACATGCACTTCTCCAATTTCGCATATAGGGAATTTGCTCGCAAGAGGTCGAAGACCTTGCAGACATCTCTCCGGTGGGAGGCCATATCTGGAGAAAAGATGAGAATGTCATCCAGATAGACTACCACCGAGGTGGGCAACATATCCCGGAAGATGTCGTTCACAAAATCTTGGAAGACAGCTGGGGCATTACAGAGTCCAAAGGGCATTACCAGATATTCGTAATGCCCATCCCTGGTATTAAATGCCATCTTCCATTTGTCCCCCTCACGGATGAGAATCAGGTTATACGCACCCCGCAGGTCTAGCTTAATAAATACCCTTGCTCCCTGAAGCCTGTGAAAGAGCTCAGAGATTAGCGGCAAAGGGTACTTATTTTTCACGGTGATAACATTGAGACCCCTATAATCAATGCATGGACGTAACTCTCTGTTCTTCTTCTGCACAAAGAAGAACGCCGCTCACGCTGGTGTCACCGACTTCCTAATGAATCCCCTTGCCAAGTTCTACTGAATATATTGGGACATGGCCTCTGTCTCAGGAAGAGAGAGGGGATAAACCTTTCCCCTAGGAGGCTCTGCTCCAGGCAAGAGGTCGATAGGATAGTCATAGGGACGATGGGGCGGAATAGTCTCTGCAGCCATTTTAGAGAACACGAGAATACATCGGCATAGGACCAATAGACCTTGGGAAGAGGAGAGAGGTCAATGGGTATCTCTGTGGTGGTGACCTGCACGCTATCCCTAATGAATCTGCCTTTGCATAAGTTACCTCAACCCAGAATTCTCCCTGAAGACCACTCAATATGGGGAGAGTGGTGGCAGAGCCAGGGTAATCCCAACAAAACCACATCTATACCCTCAGGGAGGATAAAAAATTATATATTCTCCTGATGGAAGGAGACATAGACAAGATGAGTGGGACAGACTGATGGGTGATTTGTGTGGGCAGAATTGCTCCGCTCAAAACCAGTACCGACACTCGTTCAGCCAGCAACACCAAAGGCATGGTGTGGCGAGAAGCAAAGGAGGACGACATAAAGTTCCCCTCTGCCCCAGAATCCACACACAGCTTGACGGGTAGGGTGGTAGAACCATGGGTAATTATGCCCTTGAGGAGCACTTTAGGGGCAAAAGTCATGGCATCCAGTGACCCTGTTCCTACAGTTACTGGGCGCGACCGTTTATTCAGCCGCTGTGGACATCGGTTGGCAAAATGTCCCTGCCGCTGGCAAATATAACAAATCGGGGATGGACGAGTGGCCCGAGATTTAGATCCCGCAGGAGCAACCTCCTGAAGGTCGGCGCCTGAACGGGCGATTCCAGAG
This sequence comes from Oophaga sylvatica, assembly GCA_033576555.1. Taxonomy (NCBI): domain Eukaryota; kingdom Metazoa; phylum Chordata; class Amphibia; order Anura; family Dendrobatidae; genus Oophaga; species Oophaga sylvatica. The sequence goes on from JARQOD010000093.1 coordinate 80,224, forward strand.
GGGTGGCGAAGGTAGGAGCCAACCGAACCCTCTACCTACACTGGGTACGTTCCAGCCTCTGCTCGTGGAAATGGAGGTTGACGCGGGTGGAAATAGCGATAAGCTTCTCCAGTGTGGCAGGAATCTCCCTAGTAGCCAAGGCATCCTTCACATGACCCGCCAGTCCTCTCCAGAACACGGGAATGAGGATTTTATCTGGCCACTCTAATTCCGAGGCCAGAGTCTGAATTTGGACAGCAAAATGGCTGACCAAAGCTGAACCCTGGGTACTTGCCTGCAGTTGGAGCGCCGTATCGTGGGTGATCTGAGGTCCTAGAAAACCCTTTTTCAGAGCCTCCAGAAAACGAGGAGCACTCTGCACCACACGGTCATCGCGCTCCCACAGCGGCGTTGCCCACTCCAACGCTCTGCCCGACAGAAGAGCTATCACAAAGCCCACTTGTGCCCGATCCGTGGGGAAACGTGCAGCCAGAAGCTCGAGGTGTATGGAGCACTGACTCACGAATCCCCTACATTGCTTGCTGTCACCAGCAAACTTGTCTGGAAGCGGAAGGTGGGACAGTATAGGGGCAGAGGTGGCAGAGGACAAACTGACTGCAGCTACGCTAGCAGCCTGAACAGCGACAGCGGTAACATCCACAGCTGAGGTTGTGCGCTCAAGAGCCGCCAACCTACCCTCCAGCTGCTGGATGTACAGCTGTAAACTCTGTTCTTCCGCCATTTTACTAGCCAGACCATGGCGCTAGTATTATGTTAGGGTCTGCGGAACGCACCTAATAAATAATGTAGAGAGGTGTGCTCGCAGCCCGGGGTCCACCGTGCAGGCAGAGCCTGCTGCTAGTAAGATGGTGTAAGTAGCGAACTCTGTTATCCCGCAGAGTCGCTAAAATAAACGCCGCAACGCACTGTGGATCCACAGAGCCGCTAGCAAGAATGCCGTAGCACTATATGGCGATAAGTGCAAACGCATTTAGCTTCAGTGAGCCGCAAAATAAAACGCTAGGGTGCTGACAAGCGTTTTAAAGAGAACCCTGTTACGTCACAGAGCCGCTGAGAAACCCTACTGTGTCCAGGTACACAGTTGACTGCTAAGCGAATATAGGAAGTGGTCATGCGCTATCTATGGCGTCTCTACGCCAGGCCCTGAATACAACAACCACACTTCTCACCGGTTATGCCGGTATTCTAAAGGCATCTAAGACACCGACCCTGACCAGCTAGCATACCCAGCTCCTCACCGATTAGGTCAGTATTGTAATGGCGTATTTCAGCCGCCCTAACCACACACACGCATGACCATACTGACACAAAGCACATAAAGGTTTGATACTAGCGCACGGCTGTGCAGTCAGGACAACCTTTTATAGCAGCCACGAGTAGAAGACCTTCCAGAAAGGACCAATAGAAAGCTGCTTCAGATCACAAAAAGCTACAGGACCTTCCTGGAGGACTAATAGGAGTAGTAGCTGTATCTGAGCATGTGACCCCTGTTCTCCAATGGGAGATCTTGCCCTTGGCATGCTCAGAAGAAGAAACAGAGAACTTAGCCCCAAATCTGCCTGCTCCAGCACTGGTTATATCCGAAGATCCAGGAGAGGCAGCAGCAAGTCTCTGCACAGTATTAGACCGGGCAAGACACTGGGACCGATGTCTCTGCTGAGCAGGCTCCACTGCGGCCGGAGACAGATGGGGGACCGCAGTGGGAATGGCTCAAGATTCCACTTGTGCAGCATTGGGAACTCGAACCCTAACACATAATATTTAAATATGCTAATCCTGAAAAATGAGAGTGAGTTAAATATGTGGGATGTAGGAATAATAACCACACTGATAAGATGTAACCCTATTAAAAATCATATAATTCAATTTTGTGATTGAGGCCTCTGGGGGCCATGCTGTCCAGAAGAAAAATCCACTTAGATTCAACTCTGGACATTTGTTTTAAAAAATCCCCACCTTTAAAATTGGGACGAACAATGTCTATGCCACAAAAGGTGATTCCCTTACAGGACCGATTGTGGATATCGAGGAAGTGGCGAGACAGGGGATGGCCTTTAAAGCCCTTCTTAATATTGTCCAAATGTTCTTTGACTCGATCCATGATTCGTCTCTTTGTTCTGCCCACATAAATCTTGTTACAAGGGCATTTAAGTAAATAAATAACCCCTGTGGACTGACATGAGATAGCAGTTTTTATACTATATTCTTTAATAGAATTGGAATCGGTAAAAGTAGTTTGAATTTCTCTTTTTGTAGATGTGCGTAAGCAGCTTGAACATCTACCACATGGTTTAAAACCCCTTTCAGCTGAAAGGAAATGTTTTATTAAAGGTGTCTTTGGTGGAAAAATGGATTTAGTCGTTGGAGCTAAAATGTGGCCTAAATTTGGGGCTTTTCTATAAACAAATTTAGGTTGGGGCAGTAGTAGATTGCCTATAAACTTATCTCTCTGAAGTAAAGGCCAATATTTCCTAATGATTTGATTAAACTTGCCGCAGCCTGAGAAGTATTGTGTTATAAAGGGTGACATATAGATTTGTTGCTGCAGGCTAGGCGGGTCAGTATTAGGAATCGTTTTGTGGTTAAGACTATTTCTAGAAGTGTTTTTGCTGTCAAGCCGTGTCTTTTCCAAGGCAGATAATGGGTACCCCTTTTGCACTAATTGATTGGTAAGATATTTCGATTTGTGGTCATAATCGTCAATTCTCGTACAATTGTGCCTAATGCGAGTACATTGACCTTTAGGTACATTAGTGAGCCACATTGGCAAGTGACAGCTATTGAGATGTATAAAGCTGTATAAAGCTTACATATTCACATTCACAGCTTGTATGCATATTTATTTTTTCAGCATCACCTATTTTTCGGCTGGGTATATCTAATGTGGGTTGTTCTTTTGTAAGCGCAGTGATTTTTATTCGGTACAACGTTTTTTAAATCTTCTCCCTATGAAGCGGTACCATGAGGGTACATTTATGATTTATGTGGGTTATGCTTTGGGAAAATGTGAGAATCTGTATGGGGACAGTTTTTTTTTCCTTTTGGGGAATCTCTGTGAGGCGAGGATGGTTGTGCCTCCATATTTAAATGTTGGGTTGACACTTCTCAGATTGGAATCGACGACTTACAATTTTGCTTTAACAGCTTATTTTTTAAATGATATAGTATATTTTGCTTTAGCCATGAAACAATAAACTTTTTATCATTTTCCACATATTTCATTGCTGTAGGTAAAAGAAGTTGTGCTGGAGAGAACTTGGCTAAAATGGAGCTGTTCATGTTCTTCACGAGACTGCTGCAGAACTTCACGTTTAAGGCTCCTCCTGGGGCTACACTAGACCTGACTCCTGAGGTTTCATACATACCCGGTCCAATGCCCTATAAGATGTGTGCTATACCTCGGGTGTGAACACTTTGTCACCTACATTGAAAATCCTTGAAATTGTTCTACTGTAAAAACAAATTATCATCTATCCACAGATTAAGTGATAATTTAATAATGGGTGGGCTCCAAACACTGGGAATCACATCCCTTAGCAGAACGGGGCACTGAAGCTAAAGTAATTGTTGTAATTGTTGTGTTGTAAAGAAATAAGCAATATTATTGATATAATTTTAAAGATCTGTTAAAAAATTGTATTTTAAATGGAAATCAATTGCACTTATAGCCACCTGATGAGGAACAGATGAGTATAATCATTCTACATTGCACCCAAACTATGAATCTTGAGATGACCATTTCAGGTCATTTAAAATGTGCAAAATGTCACCCGTGTCCTTAATAAAGCCTGGGACTCTCTGGACAAGACGTTACAGGAAAGATGCGAGCCACTCTCCCAGTCTCTCACCAAGTGACTCAGCACCAGGTGAGAATTTATTAATTGGTGGGATCTACACCCGATAGTAGAACAGGGCACTTCTATCCTGGTTAGAATGGATCTGTAATGAGTCTACATGACCACTAGTGTTGAGCGATACGATACCGCAAGTATCGGGTATCGGCCGATATTAGCTGTTTCGGCCTTTCGATACTTCGTTCCGATATTTTCCATATATCGTATACCGGAATCGGAAGTTCCCATAATTCTTTGAGAGGCAATGTGATTTTAGTCAGCCAATGAGGAATCCTAAGAAGTGTGGGCACATCCTGTACTGCTGCGGTCATGTTAACTAATGGCATGGCTGTGATTGGATGCTGAAATGATGTCAGAATGCACTATAAAAGGCGCCGCCGCCATTTTAGCGTCACTGTGCTGTGAATTCAGTAAGGGACAGAACGCTGCTGTGCTGACTCTGAGGGACAGTTAGAGATTGTGATTTAGTGTACTGTGCTGTAGGCAGGCTAGCACCAACTGCTGTGTAAAGCTTCCTCTTGCCTGCAGTGTTGTTTTAACAGCTCTGCAAGGTGTGTGTGAGTGTAAGTGACGCTGCAGTTTGCTCTGCATGCAACGCTGTCTGTAGGCATCTGCACGTGTCACTCACAGACTCTTTTTTTTTTCTTCAGTGTAATTCTTGCAGCTCCATGCAATTTAACTATTAGTGTGACGCGCTTCCATCCGTATCCAATACATTGGTTGCAAACACTATAGAAGTAGACAAAGGAGTAGCCTTTCACAGATTGTGAACAGTAGTGTTTCAGTGTTCACTTCAGTCTGTGTTTTTTATTTTTTGAGTGCACATCACGCTCCAGTTACTTGTTCAAGCACTGCTGCTTGTACTCTGCTGAGCGTGTCTCAGTGCCTCATCCTTTTCATTTATCTCCAATTGGTTCTGCTCCATTCCATTTAAAATATAATCTATTAGTGTGACGCGCTTCCATCCGTATCCAATACATTGGTTGCAAACACTATAGAAGTAGACAAAGGAGTAGCCTTTCACAGATTGTGAACAGTTGTGTTTCAGTGTTCACTTCAGTCTCTGCGTAATAACCACACTTAGGCCTTATAACTTTTCTGACTTTCTTTATCAATCTACCAAGATGAAGAAGTCAGTGAGTAAGGCACGTGGTCGTGGCCGTGGAGTTTCAGCAGGGAGAGGACGTGGGGATTCTGTGGCTGCTGCCGCCCTCAGTGACACAGCATCCACCAGTTTTACCCATGAGCGTTCCTTTATGCGCACTTTGGTAGGAGCTCGGCGTGCCCCCCTGCTGCGGGAAGAACAAATTGAAGCCGTTGTTGGTTGGATGGCAGCCAATGCATCGACTTCAATTCCTTCCACCTCCTCTCAGGAACACAACACTGTTGAGCAACCATCTGTCTGTTCACCGCCTGTCAAATTGCCCAGGCAGTCAGAGAGTTCTGTACAGGAGCCAGCTGAGTCTCTGCTTCTGTTCTCAGAATCTGTTGGCTCGCAAACACGGGCACAGGCAAGCAGCATTCTGCAATTTGAAGAAGAGGGAGTATGCAGTGATGCGCAACAGCTGTGTCCCTCTCAATCTGAAGAGGCGGGTGAGCCAGTGCCGATGGACAGCACACCGCAGAACGCATCTTATGATGATGATGAGACTCAGGTGCCAGGTTTTGTGGAGCATGGTGCTGCCCAGACCATCCAACAGCAGCAGGTGTTGGAAGAGGGTAGTGGAGATGATGAAGTCCGAGACCCAACATGGCGTGAGCAACAGGAAGGTGGTGGGAGCAGCTCTGAGGAAGAGATTGTCCCAACGGTACAAAGAGGAGGGAGAGGTAGGCTGCAGACTCGCTTGCCTGTAGCCTCCAGTTTGGCACCTGTTGGGAGCAGTTCTCTTAGAAATGTCAAAATTGGCGCTCCCATGACTTGCACTGCGTGGTCCTTTTTTGACAGACTTGTAGATGATATTTGCTATGTTCAATGCAAGCTGTGTAAGCAAAAAGTTAAAAGAGGTAAAAATATCAGTAACCTGAATACCACAAATATGTGGAAACATGTACGGACAAAGCACGTAGCTGAGTTACAAAGACACACTGGAGATGTAGGTGTCACGCTGTCTAATGATATGTATACAATGTCAGTAAACTATTAATACAGGAACAACACTCTATACAACAACTAGTATAGCAACATCAGCATGTAAGTATAGAATAGATTTACCTGACATGATATCTGCTGAACTCAGGGTTAATCTTGAGGACTTGATGAGCTGAAACAGGAAAGAGGTGGACCGGGATCTAACCTGACCCTAAACTGGGGTCCTAACTAATCCCTCACCTTGGAGGTACTGATAATGGTTCAGAGGTCCAAGTCTCCAACCTAACCCTGTCTCCTATCAGACCCTGAACCCTGTAATCAGTCCTAAGAAGGATCCTGACTACCACCAAAGGGATATGGGCTGATCTTAGCTAAATACACAGATTAGACATATAAGACAGACAGGATAACACTCGCTTGCATACACACTCAAACACCAAAGGAACATAAATGGTCTGGGAAATAAACTCTAACCAAGTTGAGCTTAGAACAACTAAGGAGCTCACAACTAAAGTCTATACAGATTCATTCCTATCTGTGGTCTGCATGAAGGTTTCACTGGCAACTCCCCAAGCAGACAACCAGGAATTTAAAGGAAACCAATCAACAAATAATCAATTGCAGCCGGGAGAAACTGCACCCAGTCCCAGCACCGAGCACAGACAGAATTAACTCCCTAGCTGCCAAACACAAAGAAACAGCAGCTCAGCTGTGAGAAGTCAAAATGTGCAACCGCGACGATCTTCGTGGCAATGCACACATGACAGTACCCCCCCTTCTACGAGGGGCCTCCGGACCCTCAGGGCCAGGCCTGCCCGGGTGAGTTCTGTGGAAGGTCCGAACCAAACGATCTGCGTTAACATCAGACGCAGGGACCCACGTCCTCTCCTCCGGACCATACCCCTTCCAATGCACCAAGTACTGAAGGGACCGGCGATTCAGACGTGAGTCAATGATCTTTGATACTTGAAATTCCAAGTTACCATTGACCAACACAGGAGGAGGAGGTAGAGGTGACGGTATGACTGGTGCCACATACCTTTTAAGTAATGACTTGTGGAACACATTATGAATTTTAAACGTAGGAGGGAGGTCCAGACGAAATGCCACAGGATTAATTATGGAACTGATCCTGTACGGCCCGATGAATCTGGGACCCAGTTTCCAGGAGGGCACTTTAAGTTTTATATTCCTGGTAGACAACAATACCAGATCGTTCACATTCAGATCTGGACCAGAAACTCTCCTCCTATCAGCCATACGTTTGTAACGGTTCCCCATCGCACTCAGATTATTCAATACACCTCTCCACACAGAAGCAAGTGACGACGAGAAACGCTCCTCCTCAGGAACCCCAGAAGGGCCCCCCCCATTGAAAGTACAAAACTGGGGATGAAAACCATATGCCCCAAAAAACGGGGACTTACCAGTGGACTCGCTCCGCCTGTTGTTAAGAGCGAACTCTGCCAGAGGCAAGAAAGAAGACCAGTCCTCTTGGTTCTCTGAGACAAAACACCGGAGATATGTCTCTAAGCTCTGATTCAGACGCTCTGTCTGACCATTGGTCTGCGGATGAAAAGCCGAGGAAAATGACAATTGCATCCCCCGACGTAAACAAAATGCCCTCCAAAATTTGGACACAAACTGAGACCCCCTATCTGACACCACATCAGAAGGCAACCCATGAAGTCTCACGATCTCCCTAATGAACACCTGCGCCAGAGTTTTAGCATTAGGGAGTGCAGGAAGAGCAACGAAATGTGCCATCTTACTGAACCTGTCAACAACCACCAGTATGACAGTATTCCCTGACGACGGAGGAAGGTCCGTAATGAAGTCCATAGATAAATGAGTCCATGGACGCTCCGGAAGTTTCAAGGGTAAAAGGGTCCCAGACGGACGGGTATGAGGAGTTTTAGAGCGAGCACACACCCCACATGACGCGACAAAAGTTATAACATCTTTATTAGCATTAGGCCACCAAAACCGGCGAGAAAGGAGATCTAAAGTAGCCTTACTCCCTGGATGTCCTGCTAGAGCAGAATTATGATGTGCCTCAATAACCTTTTGTCTCAACAGATTTGGGACAAACAGTCTCCCTGGAGGTCCTGCAGGGGCGTCCCCCTGAGCCTCTAACACCTCCTCCTCAAGCTCAGAAAATACAGCCGACACTACCACCCCCTCCTGAAGGATAGGACTCGGGTCATCCGTTTTCCCGGCCCCTGGGAAACTGCGAGACAAGGCATCAGCCTTTACATTCTTAGACCCCGGGCGATAAGTGACGACAAAATTAAACCTGGTAAAAAACAACGACCATCGAGCTTGTCTGGAATTCAGACGCTTAGCGGATTCCAAATACAACAGGTTCTTGTGATCAGTAATAACGGTAACCGGGTGGACTGCCCCCTCCAAAAAGTGACGCCATTCTTCAAAAGCTAACTTAATGGCCAAAAGTTCCCTATTGCCGATATCATAATTCCTTTCGGCGGACGACAATTTCTTAGAAAAGAAAGCGCACGGATGCCATTTACCAGGGGACGGACCCTGGGACAATATAGCACCCACCCCTACGTCAGACGCATCCACCTCCACAATGAACGGCTGAGATGCATCTGGTTGGATGAGAACGGGTGCCGAAGCAAAACATTTCTTCAAAGAGGAAAAGGCTTGGCAAGCTTTGTCCGACCATTTAGAAAAATCCGTCCCTTTTCTTGTCATGTCAGTGAGAGGTTTGACGACAGATGAGAAATTACAAATAAATTTCCGGTAGTAGTTAGAAAACCCCAAAAAACGCTGCAGAGCCTTAAGATCCCCTGGCTGATCCCATTCAAGCACTGCTCTCACCTTTTCAGGGTCCATACGGAAACCGGAGGCTGACACCAAAAAACCCAAAAACTGAAGTTCCTGTACGGCAAATACACACTTCTCCAGTTTGGCGCATAATTTATTGTCTCGCAAGATCTGCAACACCTGTCTCACATGCTCCTGATGAGACACAAGATCTGGCGAGTAAATTAAAATGTCGTCCAAATATACAACCACAAACAGCCCCACAAGGTGACGAAAAATGTCATTAACAAAATGTTGGAATACTGCTGGTGCAGTAGTCAGACCAAAAGGCATGACTAGGTTCTCAAAATGTCCCTCCGGCGTGTTAAACGCCGTTTTCCACTCATCCCCCTCTTTTATCCTAATCAGATTATACGCCCCCCTGAGATCCAATTTAGAAAACCATTTGGCGCCAACAATTTGATTGAAGAGATCAGGAATAAGAGGGAGTGGATACGGATCTCGAACAGTAATCCGATTAAGTTCACGGAAATCCAAGCAAGGGCGTAGGCCTCCATCTTTCTTCTTCACAAAGAAGAACCCCGCGGCTACAGTGGAAGATGAAGGTCTAATATGCCCTTTGGCCAGACTTTCAGAAATATAATCTTTCATAGCCTGCCTCTCAGGACCAGAAAGATTATACAACCTAGCTTTAGGCAACTTAGCATCAGGAAGGAGATTAATAGAGCAGTCATACACGCGATGAGGAGGCAACTCCTGACACCCCTCCTCAGAGAAACATCCCCAAAATCCTCCAAAAAAGGAGGCAATGTACTAGGCACGACCGCACTGATGACTGTGTTCATGCAGTTGCCCTTGCAAAACTCACCCCATTGGCTTATTTCTCTGGACTGCCAATTAATCACAGGGTTATGTTTAACCAACCAAGGAAGTCCCAACACAATGGGAGTAGGTAGACCCTCCAACACATAACAAGATAATTGTTCCCTATGTATTGCCCCTACCCGAAGGTCAATGTTATGAACCTCATGAACAAAGCTACCTTGGCCGAGAGGCCTGGCGTCAATGGAGAATATAGGGATCGGTTTGACCAATACACTCAGATGCATACCTTGAGCCTGAGCAAACTGAGCGTCAACCAGATTAGCCCGGAACCACTATCAAGAAGAACAGACAATCTCTCCACTCTCGTACCAACTACCACCTCCACTGGTACAAGGAACTGAGAAGAACTGGCGGATGAAATACATACTCCCAGGTTGTCGTCCACCACACAACCTGGGATTAACAGTTTTCCGGCGACTTTTGGCTCAACAAGGCACGGGATGGACATTCTCCAACAAAATGTCCCTCTTTCCCGCAGAAAAAACATCTTCTAGTCCTGCGGCGTACCACCAATCCCCTCCTACGAAATGATGTCCCTCCCAACTGCATAGGCTCTCCGAACAGACAAGGGGAACCTCAACATAAGGGACTTTAGTGGTAGGTGGAGAAACAACAGGGAGTGGGGTTACCTCACCCCTCTCCCGAAGCCGTCTATCAGTACGGATAGCTAAGGCCATAGCAGCCTCCAGAGAAGGTGGAGACTCATACTGAGCCAAAACGTCTTTTAATTTATCAGAAAGCCCATGACAAAACTGGCTCCTAAGAGCTGGGTCATTCCACTGAGTATCTGTGGCCCATCTACGAAACTCAGAAGCAAATTCCTCTGCCGGACGATCTCCCTGCTGTATCTTACGTAATTTTGTCTCAGCAAGAGAGACCCGATCTGGGTCATCATATACCAATCCCAGGGCAGTAAAAAATTGATCTACAGACAGTAGAGCCGGGGATCCCGGAGGAAGGGAAAATGCCCAGGATTGAGGGTCCCCTTGCAGAAGTGAGATAACAATTCCCACTCTCTGCTCCTCACTCCCTGATGATCGAGGCCGAAGCTGAAAATACAATTTACATGCCTCCCGGAAGGTGAAAAATTTGTCTCGCCCACCAGTGAACCTGTCCGGGAGAGCAACCTTAGGTTCAACTCTGGTTTGCTCCAGGGGAGACAAAACTTTGGACTTAATGTCCGTCAGCTCCATGGATAATCCCTGCAACTGCAGAGCCAGCTGGGCTACTGGATCCATGGTAACTGGAGATAATTTTTATGGCCAGTGAAAATGTCACGCTGTCTAATGATATGTATACAATGTCAGTAAACTATTAATACAGGAACAACACTCTATACAACAACTAGTATAGCAACATCAGCATGTAAGTATAGAATAGATTTACCTGACATGATATCTGCTGAACTCAGGGTTAATCTTGAGGACTTGATGAGCTGAAACAGGAAAGAGGTGGACCGGGATCTAACCTGACCCTAAACTGGGGTCCTAACTAATCCCTCACCTTGGAGGTACTGATAATGGTTCAGAGGTCCAAGTCTCCAACCTAACCCTGTCTCCTATCAGACCCTGAACCCTGTAATCAGTCCTAAGAAGGATCCTGACTACCACCAAAGGGATATGGGCTGATCTTAGCTAAATACACAGATTAGACATATAAGACAGACAGGATAACACTCGCTTGCATACACACTCAAACACCAAAGGAACATAAATGGTCTGGGAAATAAACTCTAACCAAGTTGAGCTTAGAACAACTAAGGAGCTCACAACTAAAGTCTATACAGATTCATTCCTATCTGTGGTCTGCATGAAGGTTTCACTGGCAACTCCCCAAGCAGACAACCAGGAATTTAAAGGAAACCAATCAACAAATAATCAATTGCAGCCGGGAGAAACTGCACCCAGTCCCAGCACCGAGCACAGACAGAATTAACTCCCTAGCTGCCAAACACAAAGAAACAGCAGCTCAGCTGTGAGAAGTCAAAATGTGCAACCGCGACGATCTTCGTGGCAATGCACACATGACAGTAGGCCAACCTACAGCAGCACCTACATCTTCAGGTCGTGTTGGAGCCTCTACCTTCAGCTCACACACACCTGGTTCGGCTTCCTCACAGGATCTCCATGGAAGAACCTCGGTCACTGTTGTCCATAGACAAACTGTTATTCCACCCACAGCAGCAAGTTCACAGTCATCGTCACACTCCCAGACCACAAAACAGCCATCGGTACCACAGGCATGGGATAAAAGACGGCCATACTCGGCAAACCATCCACGAGCACAGGCTCTGAATGCTGGCATTGCAAAACTCCTGTCCCTTGAAATGCTGTCATTCAGGCTGGTGGAGACTGACAGTTTCAGGAACTTTATGGCATTGGCAGTCCCACAATATAATGTGCCAAGCCGATTTTATTTCAGCAGGCAAGCTGTCCCTGCTCTGCAAAAACATGTCGATGGAAACATTAAACATGCGCTACTAAACGCCGTCAGTAGCAGGGTCCACCTGACCACCGATGCGTGGACCCATGGTCAGGGACGATACCTTTCCCTCACTGCCCATTGGGTCAATGTTGTGGAGCCGGGTACAGATCTTGCCAGTGGCGCTGTACGTGTTCTGCCAACTCCAAGGATTGCAGGAATCCAGTCTGTACACATTGATTCCTCCTCCTACTCCAGTTCCTCAGAATCATCGCTGCACGAGCCGTCACGGTATACCTCCACATGGACCCGTGAACGCTTACCTGTTGCGACCGATATGAGCACAGCCGTGGCCAAAAGTCAACAGGCCGTCCTGAAATTAATTTCCATGGGGAATCAAAGCCACACAGCGCAGGAGCTCTGGGATGCCATCAAGCAGGAGAGCGACGTGTGGTTTTTGTCAGCTAATCTCCAGCCAGGCTTGGTAGTGTGTGACAATGGCCGAAATCTGGTGGCAGCTCTGGGCCTTGGCAACCTTACTCACATACCATATCTGGCACATGGGTTTGCAGTAAGAACCCTTCCCTACCCTTTCTTTTAGATATTTTGGGGCCCCAGCTTTGTCATCTTTTTTCTTCTGTTCAGTTTTCCTCTTTTTCTAACCGCCTACAGGGTTGGGGGCTTTCTTTATTTTTTGGGGTTCTGCCCGGGCAGATAGTTTTCCCTTTTTTCTGTTTTTAGGTGTAGTTATTTTCTCAGGCGGACGAGGCGCTAGGACCAACAGGAACGCCCACGGCCCCTCTATTTGGGGGTTTAGTCAGGTACTGCAATCTCATAGATTCCAACTGCTCGGTTTATCCCTTTTTTGCTCTCCCCCTCAGTACCAAAACAAAAAACTGCCTTTTTCAATTAAATAACTTTTTTGGAAACGTTTCCATGTCTCCTGTTTTCATCTTTCTACCCCCTGAACTCTACCCTGGGTACAAAACCGCCATTTGTTACTCTAAGTAATTGGGGGAAACTGACCCCTGGCCACCTGGTTCAGCAACAGCGTTTCCTGATGTAAACTTCAATTATCCCCCCAAAAATTTTTGGCTGTCTGTGCATTCGGGTTAGCCGACTGTATGGTCCCTCAGTTTAGGTATTCCCTATGTGTGTTTGGGGGGATATGAAAATAAAGGTGGTTTCCATTGTGACAATAGACACACCCACGAGGGCTGTGTGATTTGGGAACTCGGGGTTGGTTTTGTCAATTAATTTTCATGGGCGTTTGCACCCGTCCGGGGGATACCGTCAACTGGTTTTTTCCCCATCCCTTTTGGGCCCAGGTGCCTCCATCTCCGTATCCATTCCCCCAAGTCTGCGGCCTGGTATGCTTTGGGGACAGGGCCTCCTGCTTAGTAACCGTGCCAAATAACGTCGTGTATCGGTTGTGACATGCCTCTTTTTCCTTTTGCTACCGTCCGGGGTCCAGTACCCTCAAGTGGTTTTTCCCCAGTGCCCTTTTTCCAGGGGCCTCCTCTCCGACCAGTCCCCAAGTCTGCTTCCCTTTGGGAGGCTTTGGGGCCAGGACCTCCTGCTTAGTAACCGGTCACATAACTCACTGGTACTCGGTTGTGACATTTTCCTCTTTTCCTTTTGCTACCCTTCCGGGGTCCAGCCCCCCAAGTGGTTTCCCCATGTTTTCCAGGTGCCCCCTCTCCCTACCGAGTTCCCCAAAAGTTGCTGGGCCTTGGGGTGCTTTGGAGCACGGTACCTCCTGCTTAGTAACCCTTTACAGTAACTCACTGGGACTTGGGTTTTGACTTGCCTCTTTTTTCCCTTTTGCTACCCCCGGGGTCCGTACCCTCAATGGGTTTCCCCCCGTCCCCTTTTGGCCTAGGGCCTCCATTCCCCTACCGAGTTCCACCAACGTCTGCTGGGCCCTTGGTAGTCTTTGGAGCACAGGGACCCTTTTTCAAAGGAAAATTTAAAAAACCTCCCCCCAAATTTAGATGTTTTCAGAAAAGCAACAAATTTTCCAATTTTTTGTTGTTTTTTTTTTAAAAAAATTTTCCTGCCTTTTTATTACTTTAAAAAATTTTTTCATTTTTTTTTTTTTTTTTTTTTAAAAAAAACCTTAAAAAAAAAAAAAAGTAATTAAAGGGTTTTTTTGGGGTTTTTTTAAAAAGACCCGTTTTTTCTAAATGAAAATAAAATTTTCAAATTTTTTTTAAAAAAACCCTTTGCTTGTATTGCCTTTTAAAGTTAAAAAATTCAGTGTTCTTTTTTTAAATAAAAAAAAAAAAAAATTTTTTTAAAAAAACACATTAGGGATTCCCCCCCCCTTTTTCGCTTATTTCAGGGCGTTTTTTCCGGGGCAGACTATTCCAAAAATGCCAGGGGGCATTTATCAAAAATCCCTCCGGGGTCTAAACAGGTTTGGGGCCCCCAAAAAAAGGCCTGTTTTGGGATGGGTGAATTCCCCTTCGGGGAAACCGGGAAAAAGGGGGGTCGGAAAATTAAAATTTTTAAATTTTTTTTTTTACCTTTTTTTGTTTTGGGTTTTTTGGAAAAAAAAAAAAATTTTTTACTTTAAAAAGGTTTTTTTGGTAAAACCTTTTTTTTTTTTTAAAAAAAACCAAGTTTCGGGCTTGCAAATTCCCCTTTTCACCCCCGGGGGGCTGGGGCAAAAGCCCTAACCCGCGGGGAACGAAACCGAACTTGCAAAACTTTTAAAATTGCTCCTTCCCTTTCTAAAAACACGGTAAAGCAATGGCCCCCCCAAAAAGGTTGCCCAAAAAAAAAAAAAATTCCGATTAAAAATTTTCAAAAAATTTTTAAAAAAGTCTTTTTAAAAAAAACGTGTTTCCAAAGTAAAAAAAAGTTGGGAAGGGTTTTTTGGCCCCAAAAAAAAACCCCAAAAAATAATTCTTATTTTTTGGCTAACTTTTCCCCAGGGTTTAATTTCCTTTTTTGCCCCCCGGGGGGGAAAACCAAAAGGCAAACCCAAAAAACCCCAGCAGGAAACCCAACGCCCCAAACATCAAAAGAAAAAAAAAAAAAAAAACCCCAAGAAAAGGCCAGGGGGGGAAAGAAATAAAGCCCCCAAAAACCTAAAAAATCAAAAAAAAAAAAAGGTAAGAAGGGGCCAAAGCCCAAAAGGTCCCCAACCACAAAAACCCCAAAAGCCCCCCCAAACCTTTTTTTTTAAAAAAAAATTTTTTGGACCAAAAAAAATTTAACAAATTCGCAAAAGTAAACATTAAAACCCCCCCCCTTAAAATGTTTTTTTTTTTGGGGGGAAAATGCACAGAAAATCCATTATTTTTACGGGAGAGGGAATCCAAAAGGGGAAGGGAAGAAAATTTTTAAAAAAAAAATTGGAAAGAAAGGTTTTTTTGGGAAATAAAAATTTTAAATAGAAATATAAAAAGTTTAGACAAAACGGGAAATGCAAAAAAAAATAAAAAAATGAAAAAAATTTTGGTTTAAAATCTCTAAATTAGAGATTAAATTAAAAGTGACCCCCATGGAGGGAAAATCCTTGGGGAAGGGGCCCCCTGGGGGGAGCAACCCCCCGGGGTTCAAATTTAAGTTCAGGATTGGGACGTCCCCAATTCCCCACCCCCCAAAACCCCAAAAAATTTGGGGTTTTTTAAAAAAGGCGGGGGGTTCCCCCCCCCGGGGCCCTAACCCCTCGGACCCGTTTAAGGGCCCCCCCTAGGAGGTAAGATCGATTTTTGGGGGGCGTTCCCTCCCAAAACCCCCCCTTAGGGCCCTTTCCCCCCCGGGCGCCCGGGGGAAGGGGGTTTGCAACTTTTAAAAAACCTTTAATGATAAAATTTAAAAAAAAAAAACCAAAAAATTTAAAAAAAAAAAATATTTTCTTTTTCCAAAAAAAAAAAAAAAAAAAATTTTTATCCCTCCTAAAAAAACCGTCCCACAATTTTAAACCCCTTTTATGAACCCCTTAAAAAAAAAAAAAAAACGAAGCAAAAAAAAATTTTTTATCATCAAACCGCCAAACCCAAAAAGTGGAAAAAACGCCAAACAAAAAGACCGATAAAAAAAACATGAAAACCCTAAAAAGGGCATCTTGCCCCCAAAAAACGACCGCAATACAGCAAAAACAACAAAAAATAAAAATTTAATAGCCGCAGAAAAAAGCAAAGCAAAAATAAATTTTTTTTATAAAAATTGTTTTAAAATTTTTTTAAAAGCGCCAAAAAAAAAAAAAAAAAAATTTTTTTTTTCCCAAAAACCCCAAAATAAAACTTTTTTTAAAATTTTTTACCAAGGGAAAATAAAAATTTAAAAAAATTAAAAATTTTGTTTTTTTTTTAAACCCCCGTGGCCCCCTGCTAAAAAGAAAAAAAACCAAATTTCCCAAAAAAAAACCCCCTTTTGGGGGGCCAAAAGAAAATTTGGCCCAAAATTGGGAAAAAAAACCCCTATTTTGAAAAAAAAGAATTTTTGGACAGTAAACATAAAAACCCGTATAAAAAATAAAATTTACACCCCTTTTAAAAAAATTTTAAAAAAAAAAGAAATTTACTTTCCCCATGGGGGGGTTTTTGGGGGTGGGTTTATTTTTTTAGGTAAATTAAAAAGGGGGGGTTGGGTGGGTTTTTGGGGGATGGTTTTTTGGTTGGGCTAGGGAGGGGGTTTTGGGGGGGTTGGTTTTTAAAGGGGGTTTTTTTTGGGGGGGCCTAATTGAATTTTTTAAAATTCCAAACGGGGAAAATCAAAGGTTTCATTAGACCCGGGTCCAAAATATTTAAAAACCCCAAAGGGGTTTAAAAATCTTCCCCGGGTATTTAAAATTTTTTAAAAAATTTTTTTGGGGAAAAAAAAAAATAAAAAATTTTTTTTTAAACAAAAAAAAATTTTTTTTTTTTTTACGTTCAAAAAAATCTTGGCCGGGGGTTTCAACCTTTCCCCAAACCCTAAAACCTTTTTGGGGGTTTTTTTTCCAAAAAGGGGGTCACTTTTTTTGGGGTTTTTCCCCACTGTTTGGGGTTTCCTCGGGGTTCCCCCAAACGACATAAACCCCCCAAAACCCATTCCATCAAAGCTGAAAACCCCCCAAAAGGGTCACATTTCCCCTTTCCCGGGGCCCCAACGGGGTCCCTTTTTACAGTATTTTTTCCCTCCCCAAAATTTGGTAAAACTACTCAGGAAAAATTTGGGCCCAACAACTTTTGGGGCCCAATTTCTCCCCTTTTAAAACCCCTTGTAAAAATAAAATATTGGGGCAAAAAAATTTCATTTTTGCAAAAAAAAAAAATTTTTATTTTTAAAACGGCGTGCGTTATAAATTTTCTGGAAGCACTTGGGGGTTTCAAAGTGCCCCCACCATCTGTTTAAGGGTTCCTTGGGGGGCCCTTTTTTTCCCAAATGGGGTCATTTGGGGGGGGAAATTTCCACTGTTTAGCCATAAGGGGTTCCCCCAAATGCGACATGATCCCCCCAGACCTTTCCCCTAAAAGAGTCGAAAACCAAAACGCAAAATTTCCCCTTTCCGACCCCCCACGGTGCCCAACAGAATTTTGGGCCCACATTTTGGTATAAAGTGAACTCAGGAAAAATTTGGCCAAAAACTTTGGTTTTTCCAAAATTTCTTCTTTTCCCCCTTGGGAAAAAAAAATTTTGGGGGGCGAAAAAATAAATTTTGAAAAAAAAAAAAAAGATTTTTTTTTTTAAAACGGCTGTACTTAAAAAAAACTTTAGTGAAACACCGGGGGTTTCAAAGTTTTTAAACCAAAACATCAAAATAATTTCCCCTTGGGGGCCCTATTTTCCAAAATGGGTAAATTTATGGGGTTCCCCCTGTTTAGGCTTAAACAGAGCTCCCAAACACGAGAAGGCTTCCAGCCAATTCTGCTTTGAAAAAAATCAAACGGGGGGCTCCTTCCCTTTCCCAAAAATCCGCCATCACCCAAACAGTGGTTTTCCCCCCCCCAATGGGGGAACAGCACACTCGGGCAAATTTTCACAATAACTTTTGGAGTTTGTTTTCCCTTGGGAAAAAAAAAAAATGGGGGAAAAAAATCATTTTTTTGGAAAAAATATGAATTTTTTAAAATTTTTCGGGCCACTTTAAAAACTTGTGTGAACACTTGGGGGTTCAAACCGCTCATCAAAAAACAAGAAAAGTTCCCCTTGGGGGGCCCCAGTTTCCCAAATGGGGTCATTTGTGGGGGGGTTTTCCCCTGTTTAAAGGGACAACAGGGGGCTTCCAAAGCAACATGGCAAACCAAACCCAATTCCACCAAAATTTTTTTGGAAAAAATCAAATGGGCTCCCCCATTCCCCCTCTGGCCCTTTCGCCCAAACAGTGGGGTCCCCCCCCACATATTTGGGGAACACCCTACCCCAGGGCAAATTTTTTCAACAACTTAAAAAGGCCAATTTTTCCCCCTGATACCCTTGGGGAAAAAAAAATTTGACTAAAGTAATTTTTTTTTTGGGGAAAAAAAAAAGGATTTTTATTTTTATGCCCCGGGGGATTATAAACTTGTGTGAAGCACTTGGGGGTTCAAAGTGCCCCACCAAAGATCAGATAATTTTCCTTTGGGGGTTTTATTTCCAAAAAAGGGGTCACTTTTTGGGGGGTTTTTCCCCGTTTAAGGGTCATCTGGGGGCCTGCAAACGGAAAAATGACCCCCCTTTAAAAACCCGCCCTTCCAAAATGTTTTCAAAATTTCCTTTTTCCCGCCCTGCCCTGCAACCCCCAAAAAGTTCCCCCCCACATAAGGGGTTTAGCGTACACAGGACAAATTTGCCAATAACTTTTTTTGTTACCTTGGGGAAAAAAAAAAAGGGGAAAAAATCTTTTTGTAAAAAAAAAAATTTTTTTTTTACGGGCTACAAAAACTTGTTGAACACTTGGGGTTCAACGCTCACAAAAACAAGAAAGTTCCTTGGGGGTCAAATTTCCCCAAAGGGGTCATTTGGGGGGGGTTTCCACTGTTTAGGCCAAAACGGGGGGTTCAATGCAACAGGGATCCAAACCAAATTCCACAAGTTGGAAAAGTCAAATGGCCCTTCCTTTCGGTCTTTTCCCCAAAACTTTTGGG